>CM062819.1:298508374-299108374 GCA_031772625.1 Pinus tabuliformis
AGATATCGACTGCAAAGTTGTTGCATGCAGTTGGGGGATTCCCGAGTATCCAGCAAGCGACATCCAGTAGACTGGGGTGGCTTTTAAAACTGATTTAATCGGGACTAGCCTCCCAGCTTTGGAGAGTAGTCTATGGTTCTAGCTATTAGTCTTTTTCCAGTTTAACAACTAACCATGTCTAGTCGGCAATGCGATAATAGTTTGGCTTGATCCGGAAGCCCAATATTTGAGACCCTTTGAGAGACGTGTGGGATGAAAGGAAAAAGATGGGTCAGATCTGGATTCAGTAGCATTTAGACCAGATGTATGATGGTGGACTTGGAGTGGTTCACAGACATACCAGTGGCTACTTCAAGAAGCTTGAGGATCTCGTGGAAGGTGTCCAAGTCCCTGGAGCTGCCATTTAAGAAAATAAAAATATCATCCACAAATAGCAGGTGGGTGAGGTAGAATAATCAGACATTTTGAGGCCTTGTAATCTACCTTCCCTCTTTGTTGAGGCAATGAGTCTACTGAGGCCCTCCATTACCAACAGGAAAAGCAGAGGGCACAATGGATATCCCTGTCTCAGGCCACGATCAACATGAAAGAAGGGTGTAGTAGAGCCATTTATGAGGATGCTATAAGTGACAGAGTTGATGTAGCAAAAGATCCAGTTTATGAACTCAATGGGGAAGCCAAGATGAAGGAGAATCATTTTAATGAAAAGCCATGATACACGATCAAAAGCTTTTGCAAGATCAATCTTGAGGATGCTCTATTTTGTAATATTATTTAGACTAAAAGATGACTTTGAAAACTTTCCCATTTTTATATTTTTAAGTTCTTAAGTCCATAAAAATTAGAGAGAATCTTCATTCTCTATTTTGTAATATTATTTAGACTAAAAGATGACTTTGAACCATCGGTTCTAATTTTTGCAATTAGGCCGACTTTGCATTGTTGAAAAGTTCATATTTTCTTAAACTTTTTCTAGACCATTGCGATTGATAGTGTATGATTGAAATTAGTTGCTATTGACTAATTACTTTTGTTGCTATTGAAGCATTAAGACTAATGTGAATTTAAATGGAATGTTCTATTTTTGAATTAGTGTTTAGGTTGCATGTTATTCATTCATACGCAATGTTTCTTTTTGCATGTTTTTAGGTGCATATATTCTATAACAAAATTTGTAACTAGTCCATTATGGACAAATTATAACATTGTTTTCTTTCCTCATATTGGCCTTTAAAACAAAATTAGAAATCATGCTATAAAGGTAAGGACCAACTGCTTTGCAACTATTTCCCTTGTTCAAAAAGAGGTTGGGTTAAGTTTGTGTTAAATTCCAAAACATGTGTACCTAATTTTATGTAACTAACTTTTAGTATTGAGTAAATAATTTTGTTATTTTGACATGACTTATTGTGTTATCAAATAATATGATGTGAGTAAATATCATATTTGGTGAAGAAATTGAAATGAAGAACATATTTGATAAGTATGAGAAAATGGTTATTTTGTCATTGAAGATTTTGTGGTAATATATAATATATCATGAGTATTCATGTTTTTTTTTTCTTTTTTGACTAGGCTCATGCTATAAAGGTAAGGCCTAACTTCTTTGCAACTATTTCCCTTGTTCAAAAAGAGGTTGGGTTATGTTTGTGTTAAATTCCAGAACGTATGTACCTAACTTTATGTAACTAACTTTAAGTATTGAGCAAATAAATTAGTTATTTTTGAGTTCATGTTTAGGTTGCATGTTTTTCATCCATATGGGATGTTTCTTTTTAAATGTTTTTAGGTGCATATATTCTATAAAAAAAATTGCAACTAGTCCATTGTGGACAAATTGTAACATAGTTTTCTTTCCTCATATTGGCATTCAAAACAAAATTAGAAATCATGCTATAAAGGTAAGGACTAACTGCTTTGCAACTATTTCCCTTGTTCAAAAAGAGGTTGGGTTATGCTTGTGTTAAATTCCAAAACATATGTACCTAACTTTATGTAACTAACTTTAATTATTGAGTAAATAAATTAGTTATTTTGACATGACTTATTGTGTTATCAAATAATATGATGTGAGTAAACATCATATTTGGTGAAGAAATTGAAATGAAGGGTTAGGGATAGCCCTTAGAGGGGATGCTTATATTATGCAAGGCTTGGTCAAGTCTCCCTTGGGAAGTTTAATTCCCCCAAAGTGGTTTTGATCCTCAACCCTTCCCTATGAGATTTGAACTTATGACCTAGCGGAGACTATACCCCATGGAAACCAATTAATCTACACCTCATGACTTTTTGTAATGGAGTTTGAACCTTGAATCACATAGTTTACACAATACATGGTGAAAGATTCAATGTGAATAAATCATTACTCATTTTCTAAGGTAAGTATGAAAACTGGGTTATTTTAGCACCACATACATCTATCTTAATTATGAATCTAGTAATTGCGGAGAGAGATCAAATTTCTTGAGGTGCAAACCTCTTTTAGAGTCCAAAAACTTGAAAAAAGGTTTGCACATCTAGAGATTTGATCTCTATCGGGTTTGCTAGATCAATGATTAAGATGAATCTATAGTAGTGTACACACACACACTTGAAAATTTGGCCAAAAATTAAAATAGTGAGACTACTAAAATATTTTAACTACTAGCCTAGATCCATCTTAACTAAGGATCTACATTCTTGTCATAAAAACCTCTTTTAGAGTGACAAATTAAATTTCTTGTCATATAAACCTCTTTTAGAGTGAAAAATCAAATTTCTTGTCATACAAACCTTTTTTAGAGTGAAAAATGTTCAATCCATCTCAACTTATAATAGATTAAAAATTAAGATAAATCTAAATTGGTAATATTAAAAGTTATTTTTATTCAAAAAATAATTTAATAATAATTTATGTATTTAACAAAATTAATATATTAATAATTTTTATATAAATTATATATAAGTGATATAAATTTTTATTTTTACTTTAGTTATTTATTTTATAATTATTTTGAATTTATAAATGGAAATCATCTGCAATATTGAATTGTGAAAATCAGTAAAATGGTAGCTCCTACTTTCACTCTGCCCATCAAATTTGTTGATGAAAAAATCTTATATATCAAATTTATTTACACTTAGTTAAATATTATGAAAAAATATGCCTCAATATTCATTACTTCAAATTTATTTACACTTCATACCTAATATATGCTTTTTCCTTTTTCTTATCAAAATTGTAATTACTAAAATACTATTAAAAAAAAGGACAGGTCTATATATTAATCACTTCAAATTTATTTACACTTCAGACATAATATATGATTTTCCTTTTTCTCTACCAAAATTTAATTAGTTAAATGCTATGAAAAGACATGCCCTCTCAATTCACTACTTCAATGTAATAATAATAAAGTATTTAATTAGTTAAATGCTATGAAAAAGACATGCCCTCTCAATTCATTACTTCAATGTAAATAATAACACAAATACTTTATGCATAGTCTATGATTATTTCGATCAAAATTGTAACTAGTTAAATATTATGAGAAGAACGTGGCTCTGCATTCATTACTTAAATATAATAAAAGTGTAGATAATGAGAAAAATATACATTATATTTAAAGAATAGTGTAGTTTAATCAATAAAGGTTTTGTTTTTAAGTATGTTTTCTTATTAACTTTATCCAAAATTTATTATAGATTTTTTCAGAATGTAGGTATTAACGTGAATTTGATATGCGGAGACTATGAGGGGAACATTAAAAAACAAAAAGCATTATTTTCCCAACCGTGCAAACGATGAAAACTAGGTTAAACATGATTAAAAACGGTTGTGGGCAAACCCTAATAATTAATAACAAGAAGGCCCTCTTCTTTGGGAAAAACGAAATATATCACTCAGATAAATTTTCATTAGTGAAATATATTCATCATTTTTCTTTATTTGGATATATAAATTTTCCTCCAGAAAATATATCTATCATTTTTCTTACTTGGATCCTTATGCGGTTCTTTCTCTTTTGCCTAATCTACTCGAGATGATTTTTATTTGGATCTTTATGCGGTTCTTCCTCTTTTGCTTTTTTTCTTTACTTGGATCCTTCTGCGGTTCTTCCTCTTTTGCCTAATCTACTCGAGATGATTTTTTAGTTTTGTTTTCTAAAGAGACAGAGGAGTCACCAAAAATCTTTGGCTTGTACTTTACCATTTTTGGAAGATTAGCCCAAGGAATATTCATTTTTATTTATTTATTTATTATTATTATCCAGTTATTTTCAAAAGAAACATTTGGGGAATTGAGTTCTTATGATTGTTATTGGATTCCTTTATACATTTCACTTCCACTTGGCTTGTTGCTGAGTTTTCATGAACCTGATGGGGATGTTTTGTGGATTCTAATGTCTCTTTGCCCCATTGCTCTGGGGGAGTTCTTCTGTAAAGATCTCATAATGTTCTGACTTAGCACCTTCCCACCCTCTTGATTTGCGGATATTTTTCCTAGCTTTGATTTTCTCAACTTTGGGACAATTTTTGAAGGAATGCCAAATTTCGTAACAAGCTTTTTTTTCCGAAGAAAGAGAATTCGTATTTTCATTAAGCGAGAAAATTACATGTTGTAGATGCTGAACGCATATGCTGTAGTGTGGGTAAACCACTAACAAAAGCATAACTTCAAGAGAAGTATGCCGAAAAGCCCTCAGAGAGGGTAGCAAGTAAAAGGGTGTGTAAACCCCAACAGGAGGATACCCCAACCCTTCCCGAGACAAAAATAACAGAAAAAAAAACACATATCTTCTAAGTAATGAGCAGAAAATTCGAAATGGCCGCCTTGATAAGGAGGAGAGGCACGAAATGGAGGATACCTCCTCCACCCCCTCAAACTCTGCTCCTGAAACCGAAGAAACCAAGGGAAGATGCCACCCATACAACCTCAGAAACCAGAAGAAAACATCCAGGTACAACCATGATGAAAGCGGCACGAATCGATGCAGAGACAGACTCCACACCTCAGATCCCTCAACGCTCCATATAAACTGCAGAGGAAAACCAACAAGCTGCCAAAAAAAGACCCAAAGCCTCAGCAAGGGAACCCATCAGGTCCCAACAAAGCAGAGACGGGTCGAAACCGGGGGCAGAGGCGGCTAGGGCAGCCACCTCGCCCCCACGGAGAGTATCTAAAAACCCAACAAAACCCTCGCACCCGTGCCGCGGATCAGCTCAAGAAACGCCCAAGTCCAAAAAACTTCCCCGGTCCGCCGCGCTGTCAAGAGACCAAAGGAAACAGAGCAAATCCGCTCAGAAGAGCCGCCCGGAAAAAAGGACCGCCAAAACCTATAAGGTGCTTCGCAGCCACCCGATAGGTGCGATGGAGGACCCCGGATCACAGCTGATCAGTGCACAAGAAAGTGGGCCGCCGAGACAGGTACCACAGGGCCGAAAGGAGGGAGAAGGTGTCGATTGAAGCGCCGCCATAGACGATTCTCCGCGCAAAAACCCCAACAGATAGCAGCACCTGCAGAAGGGTATGTCGACAAAGTTGAAACGAGAGCGAAAGAAGGGTCACCAGACCAGGGGCGGCCCGGCCACCACAATCCAAATGACGGAAGCAGGGCAAGAAACCCTATCCCCGCCAGCTCTGCCGACCAAACTTTTTTTCTTCAAATTTCGTAACAAGCTCTACAACGAAAAGAAATGTTTTTGTAATCTAGCTTTTGCACCCATAGATAATCTGGACCAGATTGATTTCTATAGGAAATCCTTTGCTAAAGTCCATCTCCACACAAATGCGAGCATATGTGGGTTTCAAGTACTGTTTTGTATAATTATTACCACAATAAAATCTACCTAAATCATTTCCTATAACTTTCAGTGATGGAAGATTCCGTAGATGAAAAGGTAGATTATGAAGCCTTACCCAAACTAGAGTGGTAGAATTTGAAGCCGAAAGGGGGTCGAAAGAGAGGGACTAGGGTTGCATAAATAGCCTTGCACTTCCCCTAGAACCATGGACCATAATTAGATATCAACTCTTAATATTTAGCTTTATCAAAGACTAATACAAAAAACCATTTAGCTAGAGGATAAATATTCAACCCATATGAAATTAATGGTTTCTAGTGGTCCGAAATCTAGGAGTGAGAATCTACTAAACATGACCATAGAACATTAAATATGCATATCAAGCTGCACTCTAAGAAGAACTTTATTTGTTTGAATGCTTCATCCACCAAAGGAACCTCTAATGAAGGGGCTTCGTGAACTTCACACCCCTGAGAAAGGAATGCCAATTGTAGATTTCACAACATCGCGAAAAACATGGGAAACACATTTTGACATGAGCCCATAGGGATTGAGGAAGGAGAGACACTCTTTTCAACATTTTTTAAAGTAGAGGGCATATTCAAGTCAACTGCCATGAACATAGAGGGCGAAGAAACACACCTTCACATCAATATTTCCTATAGTAGAGGGAACTAATATGCATTTACAAGTGGAAGTGGAAGGAAAGATTGAGGACATGAGCATAATAGAGGACAAAGACAAAGAAGAGTTCGAGTTCCGAGGTGCCATGTATGCCGGGAAATCTATTAGTAAACCATGGTCTTCAACAAATAAATAGGAGTGAGACAATACTAAAGTAAAAGAGGAGTCTTCCATCTACCAATCTCTATGAGAAAGGAAGGAGAATAGACTATCTAGGGCTGAACCTAGCCACCGAAACAGAGAATCCCCGCTCTTCAATTATAACCCACTTAAGCACTTGATTTTTTTTAATTACCGACTTAGATCCATCTTAACTCTGGATCTACCAAGCGTTAAGAGGGATCAAATCCCTTTTCACTCTAAAAGAGGTTTGCATATCAAGATGTTTGATTCCTCTTGGCGCTTGGTAGATCCAGAGTTAAGATGGATCTATGCTAGTTTAGTTTTTACCTTTAAATATGCTACATTCCACATGAATACCATGGTCAATACCATGAGCCATTTTAATTTAATTTTTGTTTTGTTAATTTAATTTTTATCTTTTTTTTACCAAGTTAAAATTTTACATTACATTACATTAATTTATTTTAAAATTTTATTTTATTTTTATTTTTATCTAATTTGATTTAGTCAGTGCAATTTTTTAGTAATGTGGTGTAATTTTTTAAATGTAAATTTAAACTAGTGAAATAACAACAAAGTTACTTATATATACCTCTTAAGAGTGTTAGAAAGTATCATTTTTTTTTTAAATATGTATTTAAGAAAGACGTAATTATCATTTATTGACATTAAGATTGCTCTAACCACTTGTAAATGCATATTAGTTTTATGATGAATTTGGCTAAAACTAGGCTCACCATAAGAAAATTATTTCAGCTTGTTTATTTTGAATATTTTTAAATTTATAGGTTTGATTATTTTGAATATTTTGACATTATAGTTCTTGGAATACTATAAGGAAATGCCTTGGTGTGTTAATTATTTTGAATGTGTTTACATTGATAGGTTTGATTATTTTGAACATTTTGATACTTATTGTTCTTGGAACATAGTAGAATGATTGGAATGAGGGGATAATATGACGCAGTACTATTCTAAGGTCTAATTATGTACCATTATGCTAATAAAATATAATTTATAATTATTTTTTATTTAAATAAAATAAAATAAATACATTTGATGACTTGGTTTTCTTTTTGGCTTTTCATATTCACGTATGAATTACCTTCGAATAAGGGTTAGTTTCCTTCTTTTTTTATTTTTTTTTTTGTTACAAAATTAGTTGTTTGATTTTAAATTTAGACTTACCTTTACAGTTTAGACAAGACCATCACTTAATCTAGTTTTTTAACAATATTTATGTTATCTTATACTTTTGAGTCACAATTATACATTAATAGAGTTTCCTCTCTTCTGTTTCAATTCTTTTTTTTTATCATTTTTTGCATTAACTTGAAGCTAGTAATAACAATAAAACAAACATTGCCTTACTTCCAATTGATGAGTTAAAAAGTCTACCTTTCTTTTTGACATTGAATTCTCAAGTCATCTTACCTTTCAATCACCCAAGCAAACTACCTCTCTTTCTTGGTTCTATATTGCTAGATTCATCCTACATTTTGACCCCATAAAAAACATTTAAACAACAACTCTATCATCTTGCCTTCATCCTTAAAATAAAACACTCATTTAAAAGTATGGCAAATTCTTTGAACGAGAGTACATGCTTGAAGCTTCTACACTCACATATGCTATTTTTTATGTAGATAATAAGATTTATAATAATTTTTATATAAGCTATATTTTATTATTATTTAGGAAAAATTCAACTTCAATTCTCTCAAATCAAATTGAACTTTACACTTTTGATTTAAACACTTAATGTTTTGAACCAAAAATACTACATTAACTTCATGATCATATTTGCATCCTTACAACAAGGAGAATAGTTGTGATGCAAAAGAGTCCCTGCCTCTATTGCTAATTAATTGATCAAGGGAGTGTTTGTTGTACATTTCATCATTAATGTGGGGTTGACATTTCCTTTTGCATTTGCAATATGTCATTATAAAGTCACTTTTACACATATTCTTTCGTTTCTAAATAGCTTTCTTCACACAACTAGTTGTTTTCTCATATATATGTTATTAAATCGTCATTCGAGAGTCCTTTTCGCACTTGAATTTTCTAGTTATTGTTACCTCCACACAACTTCTTTCGCACAATTAGTAACCATTTTGGCTTTTATTCATAATTATTATTTGTTTTAGCTAAAATAAATTAAAGTGAAACTATTTATTGCTAAAGGATAATAGTGCAAAGCATCTACACTTGTCCGCACAGTGATTTGACAATGTTTTTGATAAGTATGATACCCATATGCTTAGATTTTTCCTTTACAACTGTAGATTACATATTCGTGATATGTTTGATGAAATGCCTATCATGGCTAGTAGGGGTCCATTCAAGGTCTTAAACAAGTATTTGTTTTAGTACTATCATTTCCATGTTATTTTATTGTTCTAAAGAGATGGTTCAATTATGGGCAATGAACTGGGCTCTGGGCCTGAAAAAGTGGCTCAAATATCGGGGATGCTGGCATAGCACTAACTGAATAAGTCTCTGAATGTTAGCAAGCAAGCCTGTAAGAGCGACTCTAGGTTTCTGGACGCTGTCATGCCTATAGCATGAGAGTGAATGAGGCTTAAGTTGTCCAAAATCTTAGTGGGACCCAAGGGAAATCTATATAAAGTGTTGGATTGGTTGGGTCCTGAAGCTGATGTTGAATGTTTGTATGGTGTGTTTTTATTGGTTCCACTTCCTTAATGTGACTTAGGTGGTCAAATCATATCATAGTGGCATATCGTCACATGTTTACTCTGACTGTCTCGTTGCTTGGGTAGATGTGGGAGGATGGTTTTACAGAGTGGTACCAGAGCATGGTTCACCCCTCGGACTGGATGGGTTGTGTGTTGGTCATGCATTCATGTTGGTTGCACATATGTTCCTTATGCATGTAGTCCATGTGATTGTTGCATTTGCATGGTGTTGATAATGGTTGTAGTGATGTCGCCATGTGAAGGTTGAAGGTGTTGCCGTGGAATATGTCTTCATGTGTGTATGGTTGAGTATGGAGTGTTAGGCACATCGGTATTCACATGTTTTTAAGTGCACGTGATGTAGTTTTTGTTGTCATGCATGAGGTCATGGTTTGTGTAGTTGATATGGTCATGCATTGATGATTGGACTCTAGCTAGAATGATGTGTATATGGTTTTGTACTCATGTGCTATATGTCTATATGCAATCATTGTGTATGTATGGTCTTGGTTATAGTTATGCATGAATAGTAGGTCAAACATGTCTTTTGAAGTCATGGTATGCAATTTAGGTCATCAGGGTGAGGTTATTATGATGCTAATGTGTTAGCTAAGATAGAGAAGGAGATGAAAATCATCATAATGAGGTTGCAGCGTTAGACTTTGGGATAAGAGGAGATTTTCATATAGGTTTGCATGTTGGGCATGCAAGTAAGTAAGTTAAGGAATGTTATATGCTTTAGGTTTATATACATTAGGTTTGTGTACATGTCTTTTTATGCTATGGTCACATACATAATATATGATAGTTGATTAGTGTAGTCATATGTACATGTGTTGGATAGTCATGAATGATAGTCACTTGTGGTTGTATGCATTGTTATTACTGTTTTATGTTAGATAACTTGATGCTTAGGTTATATGTTTTGATGAGCATGATATATAGCTTATTGTTGTTATATGCTAGTATCTTGATGATTAGGGTTATTAAATTAAGATCTTGATGTTATATGTATCATACTAAATTGAATTGGCCAATGCAGATGGTTAGGGTTATGACATTCAGGTATGAGATGACATATTTGTGATATGGTGTTGTACTAATCTAAACTGACTGTGTAGATGTGATTATTATGTATGAATGATAATTGTTTATGAGTTTTAGTGAATATTATGGGTATCATGATCTTATTTATGTTTGAGATGATGTGTTGTAAATTTATATCATGCTAACTAGATTGATTGTGCAAACAAGATCACCTCCCCTGAGATACCTTAAGGTGTGAGTTCGCTTATGTCGTATATTTGGTGCTTGATTGTTTGATTATGTCATCTATTTGGTGTTCGAGTGTTTGGTGTCTATTATGTTGTCTAGTTGATTTATTTAACATTGTATGTTTGCAAGTTGGTTTAATGTTTGATGAATTGCATAATATGAGTATGCGTTCAAACGATCTTGTTTTAAGTTGATTGTATTAACAAATATATGTTGAGACAATTGATATGTACTTGAATGTAGTAGACAGTTGTAGCATTATGTCTAATGACTATGAGTTGACTATGAGTTATAACATGATTGTTTGTAAAAGTTGATTTCAAATTTATAGATATGATTGTCTTGATATTTGGAACATGTGGTTGACATGTGTGAGAAGTTGCAGGAAACATGCATTGTATTAGCATGACAAGATAATAGTTGATGTGTTTATATAACCAACAGTAGGGAAATGTAACAGTACATAGTAAGCCTTTATTGCAACAATATAAAAAGGGTAAAAGAAAGGAATTGGACAAGAATTCCTTTGGCTATGTTTGGAAACCCTAATTCCAAACGAATGAGTGCTTTGGATATAGGAAGTCTTCTTAACCTTGATTTTGTGGGAAATTAGGTAAATAGGTGGTAGATTTGTGAACATGTGTTTGAGAGGTGTATTAGCTAGTCTCTAGTTACAGGTGGATCTGTCAAGCGGATTGGAGTCCCTTGAGAGATGACGTGGATGTGTTCAGCTGCAAGCAATGTGCTTGGCATAACAAGATAAGGTATATGGTGTATGGTTATATTTATTTATGCACTGACAAGTTATGTGTTTATGGTGGTATGATGCAAGGGATTGCATGGCAAAGAAATTGCCATGAAATTTTGAAGAAGGCTCTGGTTGAGCTTTCCTTGGGAAGCATGGGGATTGAGTCATGGTGTATGTGATTAGTCTTGTGCTTTTGGTATTTTGGGATTGTTGTGCTTTATTTGTGATTTTGCGTGTGTCTGGTGCATAGCTATACCACTGTTCTTGTGGTGTCGTATTGTTGTGGTTTTCCATGGTTTTCTTCTTGTTTGTTTCTTGTCTTTCTTTTATGTTTTGAGTCTTGGGAATTGGTTGCGAAAAGAAGAATTTTAATGAAGCTTAGGAAGAACTGAATGAAACCTAACAGGTAATGTAAGACATGAATGAAGCTCGGTGCATGAGTAAGCGCAACGGAAGGTAAGCGTATGACAACTAGTTGGATTGGTTGGGTCCATTGGTGTAAATGGATGATAGCATAACATTCATGAGAATGGTAATCAAGAAAGGTAAGGTGAATGGACTTGAGGCGTCATATGCCTTGGCTATGTTGGGAACTTTTTTTCTTGATGTTGCACACATAAAGGGAGTTCTCTTAACCTTGACCTTATGATATTTGGTAATTATGCTGTAATCATGATTGTGTTGATGTTTATATATGTATATATGCATGTATGTATGTATGTTGTGTCTGACAGCATCACCATGGATCATGATTATTAACGCTAACATTTATGTGTATATATATGTGTGTATACATGCCGTTGTCTGATAGGACGATGATTGTTTTATACTAATGTTTATGTATATGTATGTATGTGTCCATGTATCTATGCCACTGTTTGATAGGGTCATCAGGAATCGTTCTTGTGAAGGAGTGATTGCTTACGCAGGAAAATGACATGAAGAGGTTCCTAGTTTATGAGGAATCAAGTGGGAAGAGTAGTCTTGACAAATATATGAGGTCAGTATCATGTGGTTATGAGTTGCTATTATGTGATTATATTATGTCTATGTTGTGGAAAATCTATACCGATGGATACATCAGCGAAATGAAAACAATGTGGTCTGCGGCATGCTGGGACAAGCATGGATAAGACACTGGAAGCAAGGTTGCTTAGTAGAGAGAATGTGGTTTTGGATGTGTGGTACTATTGTTGTGCATATTTTGTATATGTTGTACATGTTGCATATGTGTTGTTGTGTGCATGTAGTGTTGTGCATATATAGTGTGTGTACATGTTATTTATGCAATGTTGTACACAGGATGGTACAAATAGTGTAGTGTGAATATTGCATATGCGTTGTTGTATACATATTGTATTGTATGCATGATGTATGTGCAACGTGTTTTCATATGGTGCTTTGTGCATGTTGGATATGCAGTGTTGTGTACAGATGATGTTATGTACATGTTGGATATGTACTTCCATGTACATGTGGTGTTGCATGCATGTTGTACATATGGTGCTATGTACATATGGTGTTGTGTGCATGATTGTACAAGTGGTGTTGTGTGCATGTAGTGTTGTGTACATGTTGTACACGTGGCGCTATGTGTAGGTAGTGTTGTGTACATGTCGTGCATGTGGCATCATGCACATGTAGTGATGTGTACATGTCGTGCATGTGGTGTTGTGTATGCATTGTACAGGTGGTGCAATATACATGTGGAATTGTGTACACGTTGTGCAGGTGGTGTCATGTACATGTGATGTTATGCACACATTGTGCAGGTGGTGTGGTGTACAAGTGGTACTGTGTACATATTGTACATATGGTACTGATGTACGTGTGGTATTATGTGCATGTTGTACATGATGTGTTACAAACATGGAGTACTATGTATGTTCCTTGTGTAGTCGTGTTATCGTAACATGTGTATTCCTTGTGTTGTACTTTGTGTAGTACATGTATTTTGTTGTGTTGTACGCCAGATGTATGTACATGTATTGTGTGGTGTTGTACGTTGGGTATAGATGTATGAGTTGTATTGTATATTGGGTGTATGTGTATGCATTTTGAGGTGTTGTATGTTGTGTGCATATGTATGTTTTATGATGTACATTATGTATGTATATGTGTTATGTTGTGTCACACACGAGACATAGGAGTATGTATTGTGTTGTGTTGTACACTGAGTGTAGATGCATGTATTGCATGGTGTTATATGTCGTGTACAATGGTATGGGTGTGATGCACACTATGTGTATGTGCACATGGTTGAGGAGAAGGCACTCGGTGTTTGTTGGGTGTGGAAATCGATCCAAAGTGCGTACGGAATCAAGACAAAGGTGGAAGCCAAGGATTGATTAAAGGATAAGTATCATTATGTTATTCAGTTTTACTATGCATGTGATTTATGATTTTGATCTATGATGATTACATGTGATTTATGATTATGGTTTATGATGGTTACATGTGATTTATGATTTTGATCTATGATGGTTTTGTTTCGAGCTAACTTGATGTGATATGTTTATACATGATGATTTGATAAAATATGCTAGTTTGACTTGTTGTGATAGGAAGTAAATAGGATTGCAAGTGTACATTATTGACGAGCTACCAATGAGGTATGATTTGAAGTTATTTCATGTTATTTTGAATCTAATGGAAATTATGTGCTTGGAACAAGAATTCATGAACATTCCCGGTTGAGTGGCCAAAATCGACTGCAAGAATTAGCAGCAACAATGAAAGAAATTGGAACATGCAGTAGTATGTTGGTAGAGAACTTCAGGAGTAGGGCCATTATGGGACACTGGTACCCAATAGTATCCATTGATTTCCATGAGCATGCTATGATTGGTATGATGGTTTGGAGGCAAGTATATTCCATGGATTTTGTATCTTCTGATGTGAGGAATCCTTGCCAAGGGATGGACAGCCTAAGATGGGGGTGCCAACAGAACTTGGAAGATGAGTGACTACGCGGAAGGGGTGACTAGATTGCCCAAGGAACTGTGTAGCAGAGAAGGGAAGGTCAGTGAATGGATTTGTTTTGGTCATTAGCATTTCCATATGGAATCAGACGCATATTGAGAGTGCGCCTTGGAAAAATGAACCGATAATTGTTCACTTAGAGGACAAGTGGTGCTGGATTGTAGCACTGGACGTTGGATGCAGATTTGAATTTGCAGTGGATTCTGGAATTCCTGGGATTGAGTTGAATCCTGGTATTACTTTGAGGGTGAAGGTGTGAGCCTCTGGATTCCCTTGTTGTGGATGCAGGCATCGTATCCTTTTATTTGTTGGTTGAGAAAATGTGTATGTGTATATGTGGTTATTGTAAATGTTGTAATGAGCTATGTTATAAAGCTCCTGTAAACGGTATGATTGTCATGTTTTAGTAGTGGTCATTGTAAATACTGCAATGAGCTGTGTTATAAATCTCCATGGGCACTATGTTTTTTTTTTTCAGCAGTCTTATTGGTTATAGGTGTCACTGAACACTGACGACGGTGTTCCCCAAGCGGGAGGGTTCAGTGACAGCCCTGGTGAAAATTCCATGTAAAAATATATATAAGGCCACGGTGATGGGACACTAGTAGAAAATGATGAAATTAATGACTAGGTGACTAAAAATGTTAGTCACTGCAATTACTTCAAGTGAATTACTACTAAATTTGAGCAATTTTAAGTGACCAAACTAAAAATGACTAGCTTAAATGACTAATTTAGTCTAGGGATAAAATATATGACTAGATAACAAGTGACTAACTTAAATGGCTAATTTAGTCTAGGATTAAAAAATATGACTAGATAATAACTGACAAAATTATTTCATGACAAGACTATCCTACAAGCCACCAAATTTCTATCATATCCATGAGGTCAACAACAATTTGTGGTTCAAGATATAGATAATTTGGAGCAAACTTAGCTCTAGAGCCTAGGATTTTTTTCCACATCTAATGTTTATGGACAAAGAGATCAATTTCTAAAGCATGTGGGAGCCAAACTATCACCTTTCCCATGTTGATTCCCTCTATTGAGCATCATGGAAAATATCCATGGATTATTTATCCTTACTAAAACAAACATTTCATTGGAAACAATCATTAATCCTATGACATTACTACTTCACTATACTTTTTGACCACAAAGCTTATTTTGATGTCTACCCTTCTTATTTCATGACAAGACTACCCTACAAGCCACCAAATTTCTATCATATCCATGAGGTCAACACCAATTTGTGGTTCAAGATATAACTAAGTTGGAACAAACTTAGCTCTAGAACCTATGTTATTTTTCCACCCCTAATGTTTATGGACAAAGAGATATCAATTTTCTAAAACATGCGAGAGCCAAAGTATTACCTTTCTCATGTTGACTCCCTCTATTGAACATCATAAAAAATCTCCATAAATTAGTTATCCTTATTAAACCAAACAATTGATTGGAAATAATGATTGATCATTACCATAACATTACTACTTTTATGCACTTTTTAACCACACAAAACTTGTTTTGATATCACCATAATTCACTTTTGATAAATCCACTAAAATCCCCTCAAATAATATTTGGTGACACAAAGACCTAACAATTTTCATATAATTAACAATTATTTATAATCAGAAATACCTCCCATTAAACAAAAGAAAAGACTCAACATTTTATTTAATGGAATTTAATTCCCCTTCACAGTCTCCACGGTCACATATTTTTCCCTCCTGTGGTCCCTTCTTTCATTTCCATATATTTCTTTTTGTTTTAGTGGTTTGTTATCTTGCATTGAATTATGGGGTCTCCATCTTTTTATTTCATTTCAGTGTTATCTGGTTAAGCACATTTGGCTTAGCCCATTGTTTGACACTTTCTTAAACCCGACATTCTCGTTTGGCTTTCAGGAAGGAAGAAAACATCCTCAAATTTCATGCCTTCAAGAAATTTCCTTAGGCTCAAATTTTTGGGCATGGGATAGGGTAGGAGGCTATAGCTAGCTAAATGGAAGCTCAAACTGACAGTGCTTATAATATTGGCATGTGTTATCAGGTGTTATGGGTGGTGGTGCCCTTGTTTTCACTCGGTCAACTAAAAATCCTTTCTATGTCTATCAAATTGGAATTACAACCCGGTCATAGTTGGCGAGATCTCCACTTCCAGGGGACTAGGGGACTATATGATCTCTACAAATCCCAAACTCAATCATTTCACTTATATATTTCTCAGGGCTGCTTGGATTTGGATTTGCTACCTTTGTTCTTGAGTAAGCTGTTGGATCATTCACTGGCTCTGGATCAATTGCACCTGGAACTGGACCTACTGTTTAAGCTGCTATAGAATCTACTGATTCTAGGTAAACTCACTTTTGAACTATTACCAAAATGAATTCTTGAATTTGCGCGAATTAATTATTTTAATCAACTGGTCCAAACTGAACTATCCCACCCGAGTCGAATAGTGTGGCATGCAACTCATTATTGGGAACTGTTGGCATAAAATCTATTATTACTTTTTTATTAGATATTGACAGATGGGTGAGGATTTTGTGCAATTATCCTAGTTTCAAGCAAAAACTTAGTTTAGATGTACTGGGTTGTGGATGCTTATCAACAATTGCTTGTTAGAAACATTTTATGACATATGCCTTACATGATTGCAAAAGTCATTCGTTTATCCTCATTGTCTAACTCACACAGTACTCATGAATATTTTATGTGTTTGAGGTTCGAGCATTGCAAGCAATAGGTTCTGAGATACTTAGATATCAGTAAGGGGGTATTACAACTAGAAATGAATGTCTTTTGCTAGAGCCTTGCCAATTTAGAAGTTGGCTTCAGGGTGCATAACCCTAGGTGGATGTGATTGTATCTTTCCTCAGTCTGGAATTAACATCATTAGCGGATTCCGTGCCATACCTTGTGTCCCTCTTTGGTTCACAGTTGTCATCTTTGTGATGTCTAGGATAATTGCAACTATTACCACTATGGCATGTCCACTTTGACAAATCTATGAAATGTGTTAAGACATTTAACCCCTCAAAATCATGTGATGCTACCTCTCAGTTAACCTAAGTACTCTTCAGGCTATAGATAACATAATCTACAGCAAAAACAACTTACATATCAAATCATCAAAACAAGAAAAATATATACAAAATATATATGTCTCTCTTACCTACAAAGATTTTCAGATTTTGCTTTCCCCTTAAACCTTGTTAAAGGTGAAAAGAAACATAAAAATGCGGAATGATTGACTAGATAGAATCATAGAAGTAATATTTCTTCAGAGGCACTTGACTAAGTCACCAAAATTATCTTCAAGGGAAAATAATTATCTTGCAATTTAGAAAATGCAACTAAAGACAAGTTTCCATGAATTGCAGATAAGGATATGCACTACAAAAAATTTAGCCATTTAAACTGAAAGAAGACAGAAAATACTCTCTATCATTTCCTTCATAATACAAGTTCTTAAACTACCACAAGTAGCATGATCCATTTTCTTTGGTTCATTTCATTTACAGAGAACTACAAATGTGCATTCATAATTATAGAGATATTAGCATTCCATTTTCAAGGGAATGCATTCTAAGATTCCTATAGTTAATTTTACATATTGATGTGAGGGTTTGGAGGCCATGGGTTCACAGGATGGTGCATATTAACCATGAAACCCTATCTATTTATTGAAACCCTAGCCCTAGGTTTTAGGTTCCATGGACAATAAGGATACCCCACAGTTATTGAAAATTTTTAGGTAGCATATCATGGAATTTAGCTTGGAGCCCTTTGCAGATGGATTTTCCTCATCTTGTTGATTCCAGTGGTATGTGTAGCATTTCATGGGCCCTTACGGTTTGTGAAATATGCTCGGTCAAAGTCAAAGCCCCAATTTAAGGTCTAAAATCCCAAGGGTTGACAATGTTGCAACAAGTGCAATGACGTGGGATCAAGTGTTGATGTCGCAATCTTATTGGCATGATTAGAAGGATAACGTGGCATTGAATAATTTACTGTCCTAGCAAATTGATGATGTGGCATTTATTATTGTGGACAAACATAATAATAATGCAACTAAGGGTTTTTATTTAAAATTCAAATTTTGGAGGGAGCATTTTGGCTCCAATAAATTGAATTTAAAAATTGAATTCATGTCAGCTGGCCCTTTCTAGTTATTCATGAAAATTATGTAAAGGCATATAGATTACACCTTTGGCATACGATCATTCTTGAGATGAAGCTCTGAAATTAGTTTTGGTCATGTGGAAGACAACAAGAGTTTGGGATCATTGGTGTAAATCCTTCAAGAAGTTTTTATGAAATATGTATGCCACACTATTAGAGATATAATCAATTTCTTGGATCCTGGGTTTATCATTTATTTGGATGGTTCTCATTGGGGCATAAATTATTGAAGGCAATCAATTATTGCATTCAAATTCATGGACAATCGGAACTTGTTTTTCACTTTCTCCTTGAAAATGTCCTTTCCACCTAGTCATGTAATTGAACCAAAAATGCATATATATCCAAAAAGTTGGACCGTTTTCTCATCTCTAAAATATTATTGGATTATAATCTACAAATTAGTTAATGGGTAGCATCGAGAGGTGAGTCCGATCATAAGTGTATTAAACTGGACATGGATTCCGGGCTTGTTAAGCCCATGGGTGCTTTCAAATTAAACTGAAGATGGTAAAACTCAACCCTTCCCTTGGATCCTTCTTGGCTCTCATTCCAAGAACTGACAAACTTGAAATTTTTGACTAGTTCTTCCTATATCCTTATACAACTCTATATACAAAATTATCTTTAAAATCGTTGATCTTCAATTGAAGCCCATTATTTTGGAGACTATATCCCTTCAAATATTTGGATTTTCAAGAGATTCACAAGCCTATTGGATCAACCAAAGAAGGACTTCAATCTCTCCATATTAAAAAACAAAAGGCCATTGTTTATAAAGTGGTTCTCTCTATGGCTTTTGACAAGGTGGATCCAAGAGAAGGGTTGAGCTTTACCATCTTCGGTTTTAATAGTACCCTTTATCAAGCTAATCCTTCTAAATATAGGTTTCAATCCTCCTTTTATGGAATGTATATTTAACTTCCCTTCTTCAATCCTCAAAGAGGAATTCACTAAGATGTCCAATGTCCCTCTTCCTCCTCATCATCGAAACTCTCAACAGAGCCATTCTTGATGCTAAAATAATACATGTTATTAAAGGAATTGAAATTTCTAATAATTTTTCCCTCACTCATCTACTTTTTTTGGATGATATCGTCATTTTCTTAGCATTTGATTATGGAAGCCTTCAAGCTATATATCACATTTGGGACATTTTCTCCTTAGCCACAAGCATGGTGATAAATCACAAAAAAACAATCTACATGGGAACACCCTTGAACAAGTTGAATCTAATCTTGTATAGAGGGTAATATTAAAAGTTTCAATGCCCCTAGAATATCCTTTGAAATATTTGGGTTTCTTTTTAGAACCCAACAACTACAATAAAGAAGATTGGGCTTAACTTATCGCAAAAGTGGAACTCATATTAAGAAGTTGGTGCAATGGAAGGCTTTCCAAAGAGGGAGAGCTTATTTTATGTAACGCTACGATGGATTTAATTCTAGTATTAGGTCTCATTAGCTTGGATGCCAAAGGGCATCCTAAACAAGATAAAGCAAATTCTTTAATATATCTCTAAGCTTGTAGATAGGACCAAAGATCATTTGCTTTGAATGCCTAGTCCTCCATTACAATCCAAAAAGCCTTGGGAGGATGGGGCTTAAAAACTCTTACATGTTGTCTAAGATGGAAATTGGAGATCACACAAATATTCTCATTAGAAGACATCCATGGATTAGGAGCGGGGACACTCACATCCTTCCTAGTCATCTCATACATTCTTTAAATGATCAAAGATTTTTCTATTTCCATCAAGTATCTAATAATTTAGGTTACATTAAACAACAATTCTAAAAAAAAATAAAAACTCTTCATTTAAAAAAAATGTATTTATGAACTAGTCACATTATAATCTCTCCGTGGAAAAGTTGTCATCTTATAATTAAACAATCAAATTATTCAAAAACTCAAATATTAATCATATTACTTCCTTCTTAAATTTGTAAGAATTAATTTTTTTTTTTTTTTGTTTTGTTTTTTTTTTTGTTTTGTTTTTTTTTTTTTTTTTTTTTTTTTTTTTTTTTTTTTAATTTAAAAATATTTTATATATTATTTAATAAAAACATTATAATTTTATATTTAAAATTTCTATAAATATTTTATATTATATAATAATATTTACTATTTACTATATAGTAATATTTATATTTACTATATTTTATTTATTAATCTGCTTCCATTTAAACAACAAATAAAATAAAATAAAAACTACATTACTCATTTTCTCATAATAAAAAATTTATTCTAAATAAAAATTCCAAAATTTTCATACAACATTAGATATAAGTTCTCACACTTAAATTTCTATCCATGATTCTATAATTTAATGAAATATCTATGAATAATCAAATCTTGATGTTACTTTATTTATATCTATGTTAGTAAGATTCAGAAATCCTCTATTTTGATTTAGATTGAAGAGTCATTTTCATTTTATCAAACTAATTTATAATCATTTTAAAAACTTGAACGTTGTGAAAATTAAAATAATATTCATTGTGCAGCCAGCAAAGAGCAACATAGTATAATCTGCAACATATGTCTCAATAATCTATATATCTGTAATTCACGGTGACCTCATCTTCTGTGGTAAGCTGCAAGTCATCATATCTGCAAGAAAATAGTAAACAAGAAGATTGGATTATTAGACAACCTTCATTTCGTTTTCTAGGTCACTAAAAACAGAGAATTTATTTACAAAAGTCTTTTTTAGGTCATTTTATTTGAAGATTAGATAAATATTCAAAAGCAAATTCTACTTACATTATGAGAGTTCGAGTTTCTCGTCTCCTTGGATATTCCAAAGTTTAAGTCGATATCACTTCCCACGTTACTTTAACTGGTGCAGCCATGAATGGACCTTGAGGTTTGGAATAGTGCATAATTTTGTTAAATATTGCAAGAACTATTTCTCCAAGAAAGGAAAATATTGTGTTGAAATGGAATGTGCATAATTGCAAAATTAACTGGTAATAGGTAAAAAATATCAGGAGAAGATAGACAAGATATTCTAGGCTTATAAGAAAATGAAGGTCTCTAAATTTCAAACGGTTGACACTCGGACTAAAAAAATAGTTTTAGTGGAAACAACGGTACAAACAGATGTTGTGACCCTCTATAGAGGAACATTAGAAGCTTCTCAAATGATTTTTGGCATTAACACATATAGAGATAGAAACAACAAAAGATCTCGATGATGCTAGAATGGAAGTTCAAATCTTAAAGGAAAAAATTCACAAGTTAATGAAGGAGAAGGATCAAATTTATGTAATGATCCCAGACATCATGCCCTGCAAAACCCCATCTTGTTTCTATGCCTTGTTCTTAACAGAGCAGTACTTGATGCTTAAAGCTAAGGCTATATACCATGGTAATTCTTATGAGTTCACTCGTATTGTGGATTTTCTAAATACTTTTCACAAATAGAATAAGCCTACACAATTTTTTTTATGTGAACTTTACATGCATACTTTTCTTCTCTCAGAAGAGAGGAATGAAAATATTGTCCCTTTTGTTAGGAATGTGTAGTTTCAAGAATTTATATTATTTTCCTTAAACCAAATAAAATGGAAAAAAACTTGTAATTCTTATGAACAAAATGAAAGAAATTGTGATCTTTGGATAAGAGGAGAACTAGAAAATTCCTTTGTGACATTCCTTAGGAATAATAGATTTACGAAGAGGGACAATGTTATTGACAAACATAGGAGCATTCATGTAGGGGTGTTGATTGCAGGGCTTGAGTATTTATAAGATATACAAAGAGAGGCAGTAAGTGGGGCCAAGTTAAAATGGGCCAAGAATAGAGAACTATTTGGGCTCCACAATTTCCAGCAAGCCCTTTATAGGGTTTGGACCTACGTCAAAATTATGATAGAAACATGAATCCATTAGATGGGATGCAGGTATCGGTGCCCCATGATCTAGTGTCCACAATCCTATTATCAGCCTTACTATGAATTGTCTGAAATGGTCTGCAAGAAGCCTTATGAGAAATCAAAGACATGTATGGATTTCAATATAGGGGAGAGGAGACATATGAAGCCTACTCTCTAAGTGTGTTTCACATTAATTACTAATTTGCTTGACATAATATTTTTTGCATGAGTACATGCAATAGGTTAATAAGGGGGAAATGTTGGTCCTTGTAATTGTCATGTATTTTCATTAGAATCTTAAGTTTTGATGTAAATTTCCCGTCATTTTCTTTATACTATGCTTTATCACTTAATAAAGCTCAATATTTAATGGGTTAAGACTATTTTCATAATCTCTTTTTAAATAAAGTCATTTTATCTATAAGAAGCATTGTTAATGTGATTGTTGGAGGATTTATTATAAAAAGGGATTCTAGAAGCATATCAAAGTGTAATGAAGGTTGATGGTGTTCGAAGAAGAATAGGTGGCATAATAAAGCAAGCGTGATTTTAAATTATGAAGTCAGTTGAAGGAAACATTATCGACTTCTTCACCAAAATATATTGTATTGATTTTAATTAGAAAGATCGATATGAAAATATTTGATTCTCAGATCGATCCTTATACTAAATATTTTATGTTGTAATTAATTTGTTTTGTATTATAAAAATGAGAGAAGTCGGCCCTCCATGGCTAAGAAGAAACGAAGAAAGAGAAGTAATGTATTTTAGCACAGAACAACGATTGAGCTTGAGTTATAATCACTTAAATAATTTAATGTGAAGACTCTCTTTTATGTTTGTTTCGGTTTATTGCTTTCTTTGTTGATGTGAATTTTTCTTAGATAGTGTGGTTCCTAGGGTTTCAGGCCTACTTCCTGGACAAGGTACTGTATTCTTTGTATTATTAGTTTATTAAATTTGTTTACTATTTGTTCTTAAGTAATTTAAGTGGTATTGTTCTTTAAGTACTGATTTTATTAGAACAGAGTTTGATTAAGCATGATATTTCCTGTGAGAAGGATATTTTTTTAAGTTTTTTACTTAGTTACTGCTTATTGTTTCTTTAGTTACGATTGTTATTTCTAATTGTTATTTCCATGAATATAACTAGTTTTGATATGCACAGGGTTATTTCTTGAAATATTAGAGTAGTTTTACCTTCAGATTGAATTACTACAAGTTATTTTCAAGTTTGATCCTATCTTTCTATATGTTTTGATTATAGTCCTTGTAAGTGCAGAATTGATTTGATTGATCATATTCTTTAATTTAAGTGTTGATTTTTATCATTAGATTAGTGAAAGAAGAATTTTAAGACTAGTACTAAATCATAACAATCTCTTGCATACATTTTGCAGATTACCTTGAGATAAGAAGACAAATCCTCATGTTGATGATTAATGTTGATACTTGATCATTATTTTAGAACAATTTAGTAACCCAACACCATTACTGTCATGGAGAAATGAGCGATGATGATGCATTAGAGTTGGAACATCTAGGGTTTGGATGCGGAAAAACCTCTATTATTATTCATTATACATCTGAATATATATGAGAGTATGATGCCTATGATGTATTGGTTAGAGTGGTTTCTAGGCTTGTATTGTTGTTGTTTTGGTATCATTATATGAGGAAGCAATGTATTGAATTTGAAAGCTTGAGGCCCTTAAATAATTATACATTTCACATGATTAAAAAGGGGATTATTTGGTTTTCTAGTGTCAAAATTTGGTTGTTAGTTATTTTCTTGTCTTACCATTCTCTTTCGAAATTGCATGCTCTAGGATTGTCCCTTGTGGGCTATGATTTCTTGGACATAGACGACAGGGTTGAGTTGTACCAGTCTTGGCATGGATTTAACCCTAATCATGTGGTTCTAAACCCCGGGCATGTGCTCCCATCACTTCTTGCTAACCAATAGCAAGTTCACGGTGTTGATGCTGGAGTGACCCTAATTTTGAACATCAAAATAATCAATAATAATTTAAAATAAAATTACTGTTTAGTCAGTTTTTATGATTTTTTTTGTTGTAATGTTGGATGTATCATGAGGTAATTGTGTGATGGTTATTATAAATTGATGTTTATCTTTATTATCGTCCATTTAATTTATATAGCTACGATATTATTATTTTATTTTAGTGTAAAGTGAATTCTATTACTTCAAATACCTTGCTGCAAATATTGCAACCTTGTTATGTAGGTGAGAATTCCATTTACATGCTTGTTCTTCATGATATGTAGCTCCTATCCTCACTAGGCCCCTCTCCTTTGGCATAGTGAAATTTCCCTCAATGACCAGGGCCAAAAAATATGAGTATTTTGCGAAAACCAAGTTGCGATGACCAACGGGAAATCTAAATGAGGTAGTCTGCACCCAAAGAAACTATTGGCCTATAGCACAAATTACTAGCTTCCCAACCATGCTGAGATACAAGAAAATTTACCCACTTGTTCCCCCTTCTTGAGAAAAAACCCTAACCTAAAGCAAGAACAAAACTCCACCTTCCTTCCCACTTCGATGAAAGTAAATAAGGAATACTTTATTACTCAACCCAAACTCCAATATAGAAAATAAAGAGCCACATCAACACAAAGTAAGCTTGCAATTGCACTAAATTGATTTCATCTGAAACACCCCCAATCTTGAACGAGTTCCACCAAAGATATATGAAATTAAACACCTCAAACAACCCTTTCTAGCACCTTAGGCTAGCATTAGCCCTATAACCTATAGGGCCCCCTCCACCAACCAAATCCCAACAACTCGTGTCTTCCCTAGGTAAGTATTGACCCAATTTCCTTTTAGCTTCCACATGCTTCTTTGCACCTAGTTTAATCACAAAGAAAAAACAATATGGATATAAACATTTTCCAATTCATTTAGAGTCTCGACTAAAAGGGAGGATGATTTCAAAATAAAATTGTGTAGGGATGGATTGTAGCTATATATTTCTAAGAAATGTCAAATATTAGAGTAATTGTTACATGGGTTAGATGCCTTGGTAGGTCGTATTACATGTTTATGCCACCCAAGCCTTTGAAAATTCAATGCCTACTCACTCGCTCGATTACTAGGTTGTGCAAGCTCCAATTATGGCTAACTAAAACTCCCCAAAAAAACTCAAATATATATATAATTACTCTCTCACCAAAAATATTGAAAATGGAAAAATAATCAAACCTTTAAACTCCACTTTTTATAATCTAATCTACTCAAGATATATTATAGCACCATAATACAAAATACAAAATAAAAAATAAAAAATCCTTGGCTACAAATTTAGCGATCACCTCCTAGTGGTAACTTACATCATTCAACCCCGCCAAAAAGATCTGTAATAATTAGTTAGTTGTTTATGCGGTGTTTAAGCAAGCAGCGTGGAGGGAAAGTCAGGATGGATGTCGCTAACTCCAACTCTCCAACATTATCATTGTTACATGTAAAATTGATCATTTAGTTTATTGTAGAAAATCCATTGACAAGTTATACGGTTATTAACACATTGTGTGAGTGATTGCATGCGAAGCCATTTATGTAGAGGTTTCTATAGGTATGGTAAATTAAATAACTTATTTCAATAGAGGTTTATAGGTATCGATTTTTTTAATATTTATTATTATGATTATATTTAATTTAGATTTTGTTATATATCGACGTTCTCAACTGAAACAGATTCCCTTGCGCGCTGTGAAACTCGCCTCTGTATGCTTCCCATTTCTGGTGAAGGGTTAGCAACTGTTATGGGAATTAAATGTTCAAAGGGGAGCGAATCAAAACTGTGAATCCCTTTAAAAGGGATTCACGTAAAAAAAAATTCAGTTAAATTTTCAATTAAATAATTATTAAATATTATTGAACGCTATATAAACATTCTGAGGCTCAAGTGAAATAGGCACCATATGAATGCTATGAGGCACAAATGAAATGTGAATAGTGTATCTGATACCTCAGCAGACAGAAATATGCCAGGCAATTTTTCCTGTCTGCTGAGTCTGGCATGTTTATGTCTACTGAGGTATCAGATTTGCAAGCAAAAGTTTCTGAGGTATATGAATGCTACGAGGCACAAATGAAATGTGAATAGTGTATCGGATACCTCAGCAGACAGAAATATGCCAGGCAATTTTTCCTGTCTGATGAGGTGTCAGATACACTCTCCACATGTCAGATTTGCAAGCAAAAGTTTATTCTCTGTGAATACATCTTTGCAGAATAGCTACCTGTTACCTATTCATACTACTATATTCCTGTTACCTTGTGGCGTTGAAGATGCAGGTCCATTGTATTCAGGATGGTACTCTACTCAGGAGAGTTCATTGTATGTATTGATATTTTCTGCCAACGGTGGTGTTTGCAGGTAAAATCATTTAATTTTATTCGATGATCCATTCATTCATAAACTTGTGTATGAACATGATTTCTACTTGATGGGTGGCTTGTATGGGTTGTTTCATGGGTTTAGTAAGGAATTCGTATCAAGGACATGCAATTTGTTTTATAACGAATTCGAGTACTGGAAGGTGCTCGTTTCTTTATATCTTTTATAACAAATTCGATCACTGGAAGGTGCTCGTCATTTTATATCTTTCGATCTAGCAATAAAAGCTATTATTTTCCTTGTATAATCATGAGTGTTTATATGCATTGTGATAAACTTTGCAGGTTTAAAATCTAAAGGAAGAGATGAACAATTTTAGGGTGGTTAAGCTAACTTGTACATGCAGCTACTCGGGTGGTTAAGTCGACATTATTATTTATTTTATGTTTCAGTGGAGTCTTATTTGCAGGGGTACAAATTTCGAGGAGGAGCAACTAGCAGTGAGTGGAACCCGCACCTCTTCTTGTATTGTCAGGGCTTGAGCGGAGATCGAGAGAGGTGGTGGGGGACCTACGCCCTCCTTGATAATTAAAAGCAAGACTTCCGAAGATGTAAACAACCATATATAGAAGAGACAACGATTTTTGAATATAAATACTTATCCTTGTTGAAAACAAAGTCATATATTAAACATTCTCATTCTCGTTTTCCCATCACCTACGCTCTAAAGGGGTGAAGGTTCATCCTGGTACACCCCACACAAATATACTATTAAGCTACCTAATCTAGCCTGCTCAAAGTGATATCAACTTCAAGCTTACATTTCAAAAATCTGTTTGAAAGGAATTTGACCATTTGCAAATCCAAGAAGACCCACTAACTATAAATATATTCAGGAGTATTATCCTGACATGATTTTTTCTCCATTTTAATACCAGACTTTAAATGATTTATTATTTGATTCCAAGCGTTGAATGTAAGCTTTTTGGAAGCAAAGGGATCTACAGTTAAAGCACTTTTTGGCTTACAAGTGGGTATGGATAAGCATGGATGTATTCGGCTTCTCATTGCTTTGCTTTGTTGGTGCTCATGGCTGCAATCCGTGCACAGGCAAAATCCTGCAAAAGAGATGACGAGGAGGAAAGGAATTCTAAAATTATTTACAAGGATCCTGGCCAACCCGTTGAAGCGAGAGTTGAGGATTTGCTTTCTCGGATGACTGTGGCTGAGAAAATTGGGCAGATGACTCAGATTGAGCGTGCTGTGGCCAGACCTGAAGTAATTGAGAAGTTTGGAATAGGTACAGCCATGGATCCCTATTTGTTTGAATGTGCTTTACATTTTGCAGGAATCTATGAGCAACTTCTTTCAGGTTGGCTTTCATGGAAGTATTGCTAATGTTCAATGGGCTGTATAGAAACTGTAGACAAAGATAGGAGACAGTAGATTTTCATATGGGATTAATATTTATACATTGGTCGGGGGATTTAATTCTGTGGGGTTTGAGTTTATTCGCTAATTAATGCAGGAAGCATTTTGAATGGTGGAGGGAGTGCACCTGCACCACAGGCATCTGCTAGTGTGTGGGCTGATATGGTTGATAGCTTCCAGGATGCAGCTATGAGCACTCGCCTCAGCATTCCTATGATTTTTGGAACAGATGTTGTTCACGGTCACAACAATGTTTACGGTGCAACGATTTTCCCGCACAATATAGGCCTTGGGGCAACCAGGCAAGTATTATAGGTCTCAGTGGTTACACAGGTTCTAGTGTCTGCAGGCATTTTATGCTTTAATACAGAATAAATATCACGATCTTTGTAGACTAATTCACAGACTTTTTCTTGATTTCTATAAGCAGAGATCCTGATTTGGTTAAGAGAATAGGAGCTGCGACTGCTCTTGAGGTCAGGGCTACTGGTATACCATATGCGTTTTCTCCTTGTTTAGCAGTAAGCACTCGATCTGGAACTTGAATGTTCCACTTGGTCTGAATAATGCCAAATAGCTGGTGTGGGCATTGGTTTTTTGTATAAATTGTAAGCGACGTGTCATTTAAGGCTGCTTATTAGGCCTGAGGACCTTGATACATGTATCTGTTTTTGGTTGTTTTAGGACTCGTTCCATTATCAGAGATACCTGAGGATATTTGTACAAATGTTCAATATGCTAGATTGAAAATTTTCAATATTTTCCTTTACTAATCTATTTAGGTTTCCTAGATGTCCTTGTTGCTTGCTATAATTCATGATTCTATGATACCATACGTTGTAATGTTAAGAATGTTTTAGAACTTTAAAACACCATTATTTAAACTAGAGAGTATTACATAAAGCAGGTAGAAATAGCACAGTGAGAAATGGCGGTTAAGGATCTCCCCAAAAAGTAAATTTAAATATTCTAAATTTTCAGGTATGCCGTGACCCAAGATGGGGAAGGTGCTATGAGAGTTACAGTGAAGACACAGAAGTGGTCCTAAGGATGACAGGTATTATCTTGGGTCTGCAGGGCTCTCCTCCTGAGGGACATCCTAATGGGTATCCATATGTCGCTGGAGGGTGTGAGGCAATATCTTTATCTTGTGATTTGTCATGTCTTTTTCATAGTATTCAATGCTTAGACCTTTAAATGTGTTCTTAATTTATATTTTGATTGCAGAACGACTGTTGTGGCCTGTGCAAAGCATTTTGTTGGAGATGGTGGAACCACAAGAGGGATCAACGAGGACAATACAGTTGCAAGCTACAGAGAACTCTATCATGTTCACATGCGCCCATATGTGGATGCCTTGGCAAAGGGAGTATCGATTATCATGGCATCTTACTCGAGCTGGAACGGAGCGAAAATGCATGCATGCCATTACCTTCTAACTCACATCTTGAAAAACACAATGGGATTCAAGGTAAATGCAGAAACTTATGGGAAATGCTATTTTTACGTTTTTTCTGCTTCTGATTGTTTTATGTGAGAAAAATGATATTAGAGGCTTAGAGTACTGCAGGTTGCAGCTGGTTGTTGCAAGAAATTACATGTAAAGGTTGTTTTCTCTCATGATGATTTTGTTCCATGCTCTGGACAATTGTCACCCACATAAACACTTGGAAAACTCCTGTGCTATTTTCACTTCAAAAACTCTCGTAAGGTTTTGCTTTGTTTGGTCCTTGTTGGAAATCACGTTTCTCCGATAAAAATGTGATTAACCTTGTTCTTGAAATGCGTTTTAACATATTTCCCAATTGCTTTTTGGATCACAATTTTTGTTTTAATGTTTGTCAGAACTTTATTGCTTTGAAATTCTTACTGTGGTTTCAGATGTATTCCTAAATATTTTTTAGGAACAAATACTTTTTCTCTTTTGTTGGGACGAGGTTGGCATTCTGAGCAAGATTTTCTGCATAACCCGGATGCTCATAGTTTAGGTTGATACGTTTTGTTTCTTGAAGATGGACCACATTAGTATGATTCAAATTTCAAAATGTAGAACTAAACTATGAAGATGCTGTTTCTCAAAAAATCTGGCTCAGAGTGAATCTAACGGCAGAGGCCAGTGAAATGAAATAATATGGGCATTTCATAAAGGAAAACAAACCAATAATACAGCCGATAGAATGCAAGCATCAGGACTCAGAAATGAAAATTGCGTAATGTCAGTACAAAATTGCTAGACAATCTTTATAGCCTAGGCCCTAGCCAATACGTTCAATTGTCATTAAACGCATAAAAACACTTGTCAGATTCGTGGGTAGAAAGAGAGTTTTTTATTACAACATTAACTTACTCAAGTTAAGTCATGTATCTGACTATTATTAAGGGATTGCACAAATGTGAACAAAAGGACCTCGCCTTTTGCCTGTTGTCTCTGCTGAGGCCAAACATGATCCTCAATTATAGGTGGAAATTTATTATTTCTGAATAAGACATGACAATCACTCTGAGTGTGCCATGTCAGGCTACACTTAAGCAAGCTGTGGAGCATCTATTGGCATTGTTCTTGCACATGGTGATGTGCACTGGGTGTGGTATAGGACATTCTAGTGCCTAATTAGGGAGAAGGGAAAGATGGATATTAAGGTGGATGAGAGTAAGTGGTACTCACACTACCGTAGGGTTTTTTGTATCCACTAGTTTTAGGGGGATGAGGATGTGGATAATTGTAATACATAGATATTATAATGCCATCAGCCCATGGGATGCTTCTAGTGTTGACAAGTCACTTGAGTGAGAGTGAGGGGTCTTGGTAAGGATGGTACACAAATACCTAAATTGGGCATATACAAGATTGTATTTTTATGCCATTTGGATGGATTCTTCCTCATATTTCACCATTCTCTTGATTATTTCGTACAGGGATTCATCATTTCAGATTGGGAAGGAATAGACAGTATTACCTCACCACCAGGGGCAAACTACAGCTACAGTATTTCTGCTTCAATCAATGCAGGCATTGACATGGTACATAATTCTGTTTTATATTCTCTTCTTTAATAGGTCTTGATTTTTTCCCCTTTGTACTATGTTTTGGAAAATTTATTTTGTTTCAACTCATTAGGTTATGCTGGTTTATCCTATTTAGTATTGCTAATGAAATATATTGCTTTAAACATTGCAGGTGATGGTCCCTTTCAACTTCCAAACATACATTGATGAGCTCCATGAGCAGAATAGACGATGTAGTTAGGAGAATTCTAAGAGTAAAATTTGTCACTGTTTTGTTTGAGCAGCCCATGACAGACCGCTCCTTATTGGGCATGGTTGGCAATCTTGTAAGCATAACATTTTTCTCCCTTCCATCTTCTGTATTCTTCCACTCTCCAACGTTATAATCGCATCACTTTCTTCCTGTAAAAGGTCTCGGAAGTTTTGATTCTCTTATCATCCACGCGATTCGTGAATTCCATTGTTCTTCTTTACGATTCAGGCACATAGAGAGCTAGCCAGAGAAGCTGTACGCAAGTCTCTCGTTCTCTTGAAGAATGGGAAAATGCCTGAAAAGCCAGTATTGCCTCTTGACAAGAATGCTCCGAAGATACTTGTAGTAGGCAGTCATGCGGACAATCTGGGGTACCAGTGTGGAGGATGGACTATAAGCCGGATGTTGAAATCTAATTTCAACGCAGACCAAGAAAAACCGTGAACCAAGCCAGAAACCGTTCACCGGATTTTCTCGGAGCTATTTGCCGACGAAGGAATAATCCGTGAAGGAGCTCCGAGAAAATATGGAGCTGACGCGTGGTTGACCCCTGACGTAACGCAACGTAAGAATCTCGGAGGTTAACTTTCAGCACTTGTTGGTCTTCCGATATTGTTCTCCACCGTTGGATTTGCTCCCGTGTTCTCCGCCGTTGATCACCTGGAGCTGCATACGAACCCACATCAATTCAATGTTTTGCGTGGAGTAAAAGGTTTATGGTTGACCGCCGTAGGTAAAAGAATTTAATGATTGGTACAAGATTTTGGTGAGGCTCTTTTAATATGAGCATGGGCATGTTATAATATATGTTTTTATATATATTTATATACGGCATGTATTAAATAGGAAATCGTATGTAACAAGTTTAATGTTTTTTTATTGACTTTTAAAAATGTTATGTATTGCACACGGGAAGAAAAATGAATGTGTGTATTCACAGCAGTGAAAAACGTTGATGGTGCGGTAAAAGAAGAAGAAGAACCAGAGGATGTATGCACAGCAGTGCATGAATACATTCAGTAATGTTTTGTGAAGTTTTTTTTTAAGTAGCGAAAACCATGTGTGGTCTTGCACGAAGTAATTGTAAGTTTGTGTAAGTTCTGCTTTTACAGCAGTATGTAAAATTGTTTTACAGCAGTAAATGTTAATGGGAATTTTTCCAGCAGTGTAAATTCTCATATGGAGACACAGTGAATGTTTTTTTTGTTTTAATGAATAGAAACATTTTATGGTGAAATCCTCTGTTCAACAGTGAATTTTTTTTAAGTCTTCTGTGTGCACAAAAGATCCTGGAGCGAAAGAAACAGAGCATTCCCTCTGTGTGTTTGAATATTTGGTTTTTGGTATTTTCCCCACTGAAAAATACCCAACAGTGGTATCAGAGCAGGCTTAGGCTCTTTAAAGAAGTTAGAGAAGCTGAAGGGAGAAGGTTTGTAGCTGCAGCAAAACTTCTCAGGCAGACAGAAGACTCAGACATGAAAGGATTCAGGTATTTCAAAAGTTTTTTTTGTGTTGCTGAAGAAACAGTCAGCTGTTTTAAACACACAGTCAAGGATTTAGAGACATAGATCAGAATACAAGGAATGGCTAGCACAAGCACTGGTATGGGTTTGTTTAACACCCAGCTCCCACAGTTTAATGGGAAGAACTATGACTACTGGTCAATAACTATGACAGCTCTGCTTGCTTCCCAAGATTTATGGGAAATAGTTGAAGAAGGCTTTGAAGAACCAGCAGATGAAACTGAGTTCAATGCATTAACTCAAGGAGAGAAGGATCTGCTGAAGAACAATAGGAAGAAAGATTCAAAAGCCCGTGTGTTGTTGTATCTAGCAGTAGACCAGAGTATGTTTCCAAGGTTAGCAGCAGCTAAGACAGCCAATGAAGCATGGCAAACCCTCAAGACAGCCTATCAAGGCATGGAGAGAGTGAAGACAGCAAAGCTACAATTGCTGAGAAAGGATTTTGAGAACTTGAACATGAAGGAGTCAGATAACATTGACTCATTCTTCACTCATGTGATTGGTGTAATCACACAAATGAGAACTCATGGAGAAACCATTGAAGACAGAAGAATTGTGGAGAAAATATTGAGGGTCTTACCCTCAAGGTTTGATGCCATAGTCACCACCATCGAAGAGACAAAGGATCTCTCAAGTTATTCAGTTGATGAGCTACATGCATCACTGATAACACATGAGCAGAGGTTGAGTAGGAATGAAAACTCATCTCTTGAGCAAGCCTTCAAGACCCAGATGTCCTTTGGAAGAGGAAGAGGTCAAGGCAGAGGAAACAAGAGAGGAAGAGGCAGAAGCCAGAACAGAGGTGGAAGGAACAGCCCATCAAATGCACAAGGAAGAGGCAGCAATCCAAATCAGAACCAAGGTCAAGGCAGCAGCCAACAAGGAGGACAACATCAAGCTCAAGGACAAAGGTATGATAAATCTAATGTTCAATGCTATTATTGCAAAAAGTATGGACATTATGCAAGTGATTGTAGAAAGAAACAACATGATATGAGTAGTAGACAAAATGCAAATGTTACAAGAGAAAACAGCAGTCAAAATAATGTCCTGTTAGCTTGTAACATGGCTGAAACACATAGTGAAGACATATGGTTTTTAGACTCAGGTTGCAGCAACCATATGACAGGGAATATAGCCCTCTTTTCAGCCTTAAATCAGAATTTGAAATCAGAGGTCACACTAGGAACTGATAGCAAAGTCTCTGTTATGGGAAAAGGGGAGGTAAAAATACTTTCAAAACAAGGAGAAAGGAAAACCATAGCAGATGTCTACTATGTCCCCGGAATGAGATGTAACCTATTGAGTGTTGGACAGCTTATCCAAAAGGGTTACAATGTTTACTTTGTAAATGATGTGTGCACCATCATGGATATACCACCCAGCAAAAGATGCATTGCTGAAGTGAAGATGACAAGGAACAGGATGTTCCCTTTGAGGATCAGGGCAGATTTGAAAAACAAAAATGAAATTGCAGCAGTTACCCAAGAGGCCTTCCAAAGCGTGCCAAAGGATGAAAATTGGTTGTGGCACTTGAGATTTGGGCATCTCAATTTTGGAGGTCTAAATTTGTTGAGTAGGAAAGGAATGGTAAAGGGATTACCATTGATAGAGAAACCGGACAGCCTATGTGAAGGCTGCATTTTGGGAAAACAACATAGAGAAAGTTTTCCATCAGGGAAAAGCATAAGGGCAAAGGCACCCTTAGAAATCATCCACTCAGATTTATGTGGACCGATGCAAGCTCCATCATTATCAGGCAGCCAATATTTCCTAACATTCATTGATGACTGTACAAGAAAGACTTGGATATACTTTCTTAAAAACAAAAGTGAAGTGTTTGAGAAATTCCAAAACTTTAAGGCATTTGTGGAAAACCAAAGCGGGCTGCACATTAAAGTTTTGAGAACTGATAGAGGAGGTGAGTATATCTCCAAGGAATTCCTAAGATTTTGTAGAGAAAATGGAATTCATAAACAGTTTACAGCAAGGTACACTCCGCAGCAAAATGGAGTTGCTGAAAGGAAGAACAGGACCATCATGGATATGGCAAGGAGCATGTTAAAGGCAAAGCATTTGCCAAATGAGTATTGGGCTGAAGCTGTAAATTGTGCAGTTTATATATTGAACAGGTGTCCTACAAAAGCAGTGATGAACAAGGTGCCAGAAGAAGCATGGAGTGGGAGAAAGCAAGGTGTCACCCACTTGAGAGTTTTTGGGTGTGTGGCCTATGCACACATTCCAGATAAGCTAAGGAGGAAGTTGGACAACAAAGGGGAGAAATGTCTCTTCATTGGATACAGTGAGGAATCCAAGGCATACAGGTTGTATATCCCATCTACCAAGAAATTTTTTGTAAGCAGGGATGTTCAATTCATTGAAGAAGAAGCTTGGGATGGAAGCATAGAGAAAACAGTGAATGTCAAGAGCTGTTTGTCTCATGATGAAGATGAAGAAGAAGTGGCTGAAATGAATCCCCAAACAGCAGCGCCAACACAAGGACAGCAAGGGACACCATTGAGGACAACACAAGGACAGCAAGGTACACCATTGAGGATCAATGAGAGTGCTTCTCCAAGCACACCACAAGGAGGAAATTCAAGTGCATCTTCAAGCACTTGCACACCAAGTGAACGAGGTAAGAAGTTTAGAAATCTAAGTGAAATTTATGAAGAAGGAATGAATTCCTTATTTGCCTTGTATTGTCATGTTGATGATCCTATTCATTTTGAAGAAGCTATTAAAGATAAGAAATGGATAGAAGCTATGGATGAGGAGATGAATGCCATAGAGAGAAACAAAACATGGGATTTGGTTGAGTTACCAAAAGGCAAAGAAGTCATTGGTGTGAAATGGGTCTACAAGACCAAGAGCAATGCTGAAGGCAAGATTGAAAGGCACAAGGCAAGGCTGGTTGTCAAAGGCTACAAGCAGCAGTATGGGAGAGATTATGAGGAGACTTTCGCCCCGGTTGCAAGAATGGAAACCGTGAGAGCAGTGCTGTCCATAGCAGCTCAAAACAAATGGAAAGTCTACCAAATGGACGTGAAGTCAGCATTCCTAAATGGAGTGTTAATGGAAGAGGTCTATGTGGAACAGCCTCTTGGATATGAGAAGAAAGGTGAAGAGCACAAAGTGTGCAAATTGAAGAAAGCTCTTTATGGGCTGAAGCAAGCGCCAAGAGCATGATACAGCAGGATAGATTCATATCTATTGGATAATGAATTTGACAAGTGTGAAGGAGAACCCACAGTCTACATCAAGGAAAAGGATGGTAAGATTTTAATTGTTGTTTTGTATGTTGATGATGTGATTTTCACAGGTAATGATGATCAGCTCATTAAAAATTTTAAATCAGTCATGAAGGATGAATTTGAAATGACTGACATGGGTTTCTTGAGATACTTCTTAGGCATAGAAGTAGATCAAAATGAAAAAGGAATTTTTATATCTCAAGCAAGATATGTAAATCAAGTTTTGGACAGATTTAACATGCAAGAATGCAAGGCAGCCATCACTCCCACAGTAATGGGATTAAAACTCAGCAGAGAGGACAGCAGCAAGGATTTTGATCCTAGCTTGTATAAAAGTATTGTAGGCAGCCTCATGTACTTAACAGCTACTAGGCCTGATTTAATGTATGCTGTTAGTTTAATTTCCAGGTTCATGGAGAGGCCAAAGGAGGCACATTGGCAGGCAACAAAGAGAATTTTGAGGTATGTCAAAGGTACCAAAATGTTTGGAATTCTATATCATGCCTCAGAACATTCAGATTTGGTTGGATACACTGACAGTGATTGGGCTGGAAGTGTAGATGATCGGAAGAGCACTTCCGGTTATGTTTTTAATATGGGTTCAGGAGCCATTTCATGGGCTTCTAAGAAGCAGTCCATTGTAGCATTGTCTACAGCAGAGGCTGAATATGTGGCAGCGACAGCAGCAGCTTGTCAGGCAGTGTGGATGAGAAGAATGTTGAGAAGCTTAGGCCAAGAACAGGCAAAAGCGACAGTGATTTTTTGTGACAATAGCTCAGCTATTGCATTGTCAAAGAATTCAGTGTTTCATAAGAGAACGAAACACATTGATACAAGGTTTCACTACATCAGAGAATTGGTGAACAATGGAGAAATTGTCCTAGAACATTGCAGGACTCAAGAACAGGTAGCAGACATCTTGACAAAGCCACTTGATCAGAAGAGCTTTGAATTTTTGAGAAAGTGTCTCGGTATGACTGAATGCCCAGCTGTTGAAATTAAAGGGGAGTGTTGAAATCTAATTTCAACGCAGACCAAGAAAAACCGTGAACCAAGCCAGAAACCGTTCACCGGATTTTCTCGGAGCTATTTGCCGACGAAGGAATAATCCGTGAAGGAGCTCCGAGAAAATATGGAGCTGACGCGTGGTTGACCCCTGACGTAACGCAACGTAAGAATCTCGGAGGTTAACTTTCAGCACTTGTTGGTCTTCCGATATTGTTCTCCACCGTTGGATTTGCTCCCGTGTTCTCCGCCGTTGATCACCTGGAGCTGCATACGAACCCACATCAATTCAATGTTTTGCGTGGAGTAAAAGGTTTATGGTTGACCGCCGTAGGTAAAAGAATTTAATGATTGGTACAAGATTTTGGTGAGGCTCTTTTAATATGAGCATGGGCATGTTATAATATATGTTTTTATATATATTTATATACGGCATGTATTAAATAGGAAATCGTATGTAATAAGTTTAATGTTTTTTTATTGACTTTTAAAAATGTTATGTATTGCACACGGGAAGAAAAATGAATGTGTGTATTCACAGCAGTGAAAAACGTTGATGGTGCGGTAAAAGAAGAAGAAGAACCAGAGGATGTATGCACAGCAGTGCATGAATACATTCAGTAATGTTTTGTGAAGTTTTTTTTTAAGTAGCGAAAACCATGTGTGGTCTTGCACGAAGTAATTGTAAGTTTGTGTAAGTTCTGCTTTTACAGCAGTATGTAAAATTGTTTTACAGCAGTAAATGTTAATGGGAATTTTTCCAGCAGTGTAAATTCTCATATGGAGACACAGTGAATGTTTTTTTTGTTTTAATGAATAGAAACATTTTATGGTGAAATCCTCTGTTCAACAGTGAATTTTTTTTAAGTCTTCTGTGTGCACAAAAGATCCTGGAGCGAAAGAAACAGAGCATTCCCTCTGTGTGTTTGAATATTTGGTTTTTGGTATTTTCCCCACTGAAAAATATCCAACACCGGAGAGGCAACAGTGGTGCAACAACTGTAGGTAAACACAACAAATTTAAAAGGGCTAGTTTTCACTAATAGGTATTTGCTCGCACAAACCTATCTAAACCAAGGAATGGTGTGCATCTCTTGTGAGCTCCAATGTTTTGGTTATTAGCTAGCTATTTGCAATTTTGCACCAACATGTGACATTGTGAAGTTGAGATATGTATCCTGGAACCTCACAATTTCAGGTGCACATCAGATGTCCATCTAGACGGGTCCGTGTTGGGATGGAACTTATACTCAATGCACCTAATGTGTCGATCAGATATATATATGTTGATAGATTGCCTCCACCCCCATAGGGACTAGATAGATGTGTCTGTCCTGTTATCTATAAATTCAACGCACCCAATACTTACTGCGGTGGTATATCCCATGTCGAGGTTGGTTTGAGCACCAATGTTGGACCTATCAGGCCTCAACTAGCCATTTGCGTGAACTTGGAACCTGGGATATGTACCCTGGAGCTTCACAACTTTAGGTACACATCAGATGGGATATGTATTGGGATAGGATCTGTCAATACATCCAATGTGTCACACCAACTCTCACAGGGAATGAATAAATAGATCTGTGTTGTAATCTAGATTGAATGTATCTGATACTATCTTATTGCAGTGGCATATCTCCATGCTGGAATTTTGTTTCACATTAATAGTCTCCTGTTGCTTCTCTTTCCAATGTGTGTAAAAAGGTTTGTGTTGTGATTTATATTCAGTGCACCCAATATGATCTGACCACAGTGGCATAGCTTATGTTGGGATTTATCATTTTGTTGTACATTAATAATAAATACTCTCCTATGTTGGAATTTTGTTCTACATTAATAAGAAATATTCTCCTTCTAATGAATGTTGTTGGATACCCATGAGCTGTAGACCAGTTGGTTTGTGCGGGGTTTAGTTCCCACCAGGTCTCAAGTTCAACCCTCATGGGGAGGGGCTGAGGATGGAACCCATCTTTGGAGGAATTAAATTATCCCAATAGCTGTCTAGGTTCGACCGAGCCTTGCACAATCCGGGCTCGGCATTGCTACCACAAAAGACTTGATAGCTCTTTGCTAATTTGATATTCAATATACCCAATGCATTGTTTATAATAGGATCAATCCCACACAACAGGACTAGATGGGTCTCTGTTGGATCTACATCCTTGCACAATCCTGGCTCGGCCTAGTTACCACAAAAGACTTGATAGTTCTTTGCTAATTTCATATTCAATATACCCAATACATTGTTTATAATAGGATCAATCCCACACAACAGGACTAAATGGGTCTCTGTTGGATATACATTACAGCCAATATATATACACACTGAACTAGATCGGTTTCTGTTAGATCTATGTTCAATATGTTATGTAAATATATGTGCCGAAGGATCAACTCCACCCCAACTAGGGCTCGATGAGTTTGTGCACCCAATATATTCTCCGGATACATATGTTTGCTGGATGACAGCCACCCACTGGAATTACCTGGATCTGTGCATGAGATCAATAGCTAACGCACTCAATGTATCATTTAGGTAAAATATATCTTTACAATGGATCACATGTTGAAGGATCACACCTACGCTCGCAAGGACTTCTGGGTTTTCGCTTGTACCTATATTTAATGAACCCAATAAATCATTTAGATAAGACCGTCCATGGATCACCCCATCCTACCCACTGGTCTTACATGGGTCACATGAGATCAATATCCAATGCACCCAATACATCGTCTATACTTCATATATATTTACACTTAGAGTGCACGGAGCACCCGAGCCCCTTGATTGTAGAATGTAACTTGCTTCTGCTCTCCCTGCAACTATTTTTTTTTCTAATTTTTTTCTCAATAAAAGATAATTTGAATTCACAAATTCTATGTAATCTGCTCTAGAATTTGTTACCTGCATTCCTAATTGCTTGAAATCTGAAATCTCCATTGTTTTCTTCTGCGCTCAACAGGAACCACCATTCTGGATGCCATAAAACAAGCCGTCAGTCCGTCAACCGAAATAGTATACGAGCAGAACCCAGATGCAAATTTCACTAAAGGGAAGGGATTCTCTTACGCCATTGCAGCAATCGGGGAACCTTCGTATGTGGAAACAGGGGGAGATAACACCAACCTGACCATCCCTCTGGGGGGAATCGACGTGATAAACAATGTATGTAACGACGGTTTTCCGTGCCTGGTTATTTTGATATCGGGGAGGCCGTTGGTGGTGGAACCCTACTTGAACAGAATGGACGCGCTCGTAGCTGCGTGGTTGCCTGGAAGTGAAGGGCAGGGCGTTACGGATGTTATATTCGGAGATTATGATTTTCAAGGCCAACTGCCCAGAACGTGGTTTAAACGCGTGGATCAGCTGCCTATGAATGTGGGTGATAGGGATTACGATCCATTGTTTCCTTTTGGGTTCGGTATGAACATGAATTTGCAGAGCGGCCATCATCATCATCACTAGCAAAAAAACGAATGAAAGAATCATGGCTGCTGCAAATGTAAATGTAAATGGATCCTGGTGTGTCTCTCTGCTGATTATTCATCAGCTCTTTGTATTCTGATGAATTATGGAGTCATGGACTTATTGGTTTCAGTTTTGTTAAGAGTGGTTGGCAAAATTTTGTTTCTCAACAGATTTTCTTTTTTTCTGGCCTTCGCATAAACTGTCAGGGTCAGGGAGAGGAGCAGGGCCTGCTAAAAACAGGTCGAGGACAAAGATCATGTCAAGGTTGTCAGCTTGGTCTTACATGTAAAAAGACTAGCAGCTCATCTGTACTATGGATGATAGGAGATGGCATTACACTCTGATCACCATGTAGTATAATAACAGAACTCACACGTGATGGATTACTCGGAAAAAAGTCAGGATTTCATGTGGAATAACAGTGTATGGGTTGCTCTAGATTATTTTAGATCAGTGGTATGTACACCAATTGTCATCCTCAAGCCTATACCTGCCATCAACTTTTACACTACTTGCCATCATCGACTGTATACCTGCTATTAACCTTACCATATACCTACCATTAACACCTCCCCCATTGAGGAGAGCTTGGATCCTAAAAGCATGGGTTGGCATTAAGGATATAACGGTACTGTTAATTTTTGCCTATTAAAAACTAAAAATATCTTAAGGGTATATTTAATAAATTTTATTTTAAAGCAAAAATTTTCATTTGAAACTAATTTGAAGTTAACAATGGTCAAAATCAAATACAAAAAGCAACTCATCCATTCACCAACTTGGGGCGAAAGAAAATATTAACTTAACCTTGATAAATTATTATTCCTTTCCTTGAGCAGCCAAGCTACTTACCTTTAAGAAGGAATAGACCTGAATTCATTGCTTTTTTCCGTAGATAGTATACGTGAATTTGATAAAGCAGATGTGAAAAATATTTGAAATATTTCCAAGATCCTTATTCTAACAAGCATACGAGCAAGAGGAACTATTAATGAAAAAGGGCAAGCAACGTGAGAAACAATTTATTTATCAAAGAGCAACAAGAAATTAGTGCATCCCTAAACCCTACTTTAGCAAGCATACAATTAATAAGAGGAAGAGGAACTATGAAGCATGGCCTTTTTTGGTTCCAAGATATTTTGCATACTCAAAAACAACTTTACTTTCTTGGTTTTTGATCTCTATATGTTTTCACTGTGTTTCCACATCCATAATTTTATTTGTAGTCGAGATTTAATTTTGTCTTGCAAATGGTGGCAGCCTTAACTATAACTTGATTAAGAAAATCAGGGGTATTTTGTTGCAGAGGATGGTAGCCGTAATCTATAACTTGATTAGGGAGATGAGGGGTATTTGATGCAGGAGGATCCACATTCTCCAACATGTCACAGACTCCGTGGTGTGTTGTTGTCAATGCAGAGGTATCCATGTTCTACTATATATGGCATATTGCATTGAGTTCGCTATCAGTAGTCCTCCAATGACCAAATTGGAGTGGCTGATATCTTTGCTTTCATTTGAACAGAGAATCAGTTGAGAGATTTTAGGGTTTATGTTGAACACTGAAATGTTTCCATGCTAAGCTTTAAGGCCACTACTTACATTATAAATTGCTCGCAATGTAATTGAGCAAGGGGATAGATATTCCGAAGTACAATACACCTGCCAATGCACTATTAAGGTTAGAGTCATTTATGTAGAAATTTCATCAATTGAGGTTTCTTTTGCAAATTCAAGATATTTGCCTTATTAGAGGTAACACAAATCTAATCCTGGGAATTATGGCAGCAAATAATAGACACTACACTTCACATCAACTCCAATACGCTAGGAAATCGAAGAGAGAACTTGCTAAATATATGCCAACAAATTCAGTCCTTGAGGGCAATATTATCATGTGCAAACAGAGTCTGAAATCATTGCAATGAAGCCATATTTATAGCAGTAAATATGTCTTATTTTCAATGTAAATGTTAAATCCCTAAAAAATTTCAACCTTAACTTATGTCAACTCAATTGAACATATAAGTTTTAGAACTTTTACCAAACCATTACGGTAGTGATATCTCTTTCTAATTAATTTCCTCGATGGAGACGAAATCGTCTATCTAACTCCGTAGGCCATAGTCTTTAATAAAGGGGAAACCCATTATCTAATGTTTTGAGGTAACATTGGCTAAATTTTGGTTAGTTGGGGCAAAAAGGCCAAATTGGGGGCTACACTTGCAACTCACATTAGATTAAGGGAGAGAGAACCCCATGAAGAATTTAGAAATAAAAGAGACATGAAATCATTTTCTCATCATTGATTTGGATTAGAATATCTTTGTTTCTTTTCAGCTGCAGCTTTGAGGGTTTTAAGACCCCTTTTTCTCTTGATTAGTTTCGGTGGAGTTGATCCCACCCTAGCTAGTCTCCTTTATTCTGTTACAACATAATTGTGTCGAGAGGTAGATGTATAGGCGTTAGATGTTAAATGTTAGATGTGTAGACGTTAGATGTGAAATGTCTAGGAGTTAAATATGTGAATATTTTTTAAATGTGGGGGCTCATAAGTATATTTATGTTATGTAACATTTTTACTTCGTCAAATTACATATAATTTTATTTTTTAAATAAATAAATAAAATTAATAATTAATATGAAAATAAAAGTGAGATAAAATTGTGAAATGTGTAGGAGTTAAATATGTGAATATTTTTTAAATGTGGGGGCTCATAACTATATTTATGTTATGTAACATTTTTACTTTGTCAAATTACATATAATTTTTTAAATAAAATTAATAATTAATATGAAAATAAAAGTGAGATAAAATAGTAAATTCACTAGAGGTTTTTGGGCTTTAGGTTTTTGCAACCCATGGTATTCTTCTCTAATGGTAAAATTATAGTAAAATATAAATAAAATACAAAAAATATATTTTTAAATAAAATAAATAATTAATAATTTTAATAAAATTGAGATAAATATATTTTTAAATAAAATAAATAATTAATAATTTTAATAAAATTGATATAAAATAGTAAATTTGTGGATGAAGGTTATAGATAAAATAGTAAATTTATGGATGGAGGTTTTTGGGCTCTAGGTTTTATCAACCTATGGTTTTTCTCATGTCATTCTTCTCTAATGTAGCCAATTTAAAGGTGTTAATGTGAGACATTCATTGCAATAAAAGCTTTTAGCTAGATCAAAATAAATTTTAATTTTCACAACAAATATCATAACCCTGAGTAATTTTCATATCCAATTTGACAAAGAAAATGACTTAATAAAGACACACTAAAGGAAGAATTTATAGCTTTGTGGATGCATGTTTTCTAGGTAAAACTTGGAAAAAACAACCTTTTTCACTTTGTTACATAGCCTTCAAAGATTAGATTTTTCGAGGTTATTCTGCATGTTATTCATTTTATTTTATATGTTTGAAATTTTACTCTTGAGTGTGAAGAGAAAAGCAAGCACGAAAAAAACAAAATATGCTACATGTAGTCCTACATTTTGCTTATATTTTTTTGTCTGCATTAAAATTTATTGGAGTTGCTCAGTTTAAATTGTGTCAACCATTAGTTATAACCTTCCCACGGAAATTCACTGGAATATGGTTCTCAGATATTCATAACAACTTAGTTTGGATACAATTGTTATTGAGTTTAATTTAGGAGATAGAATGATAGCATCAAAAATAAAATAAAATGAAGGAGAGTTAATAGTCTCGACTCCTGCAAAGACAAAGGTATATATTCTTATTAATGTTTATGGTATATTAAAGGAGCTTATTAGGTTTTACAGTCTAACCATAGAGCTTATTAGGTTTTACAGTCTTGAGGTGCAAACATTTCCTTGAGTTTTGCACTCAAAAAAATGGTTTGCACCACGAGAGATTCATTCCCTCTCTGTGCTTAATAGATCCAAAGTTAAGATGGATCTAGGTTGGTTTATGGAGCAACTTGCCTATGTTCTGGCTAGCAAGAAAACAATTTTCTATGGATATTACTTGTTCGATCAAGTCTTGTTCAAGAGCAGCGAAGGTACTTCTGTGGCAGGCCTGGCCAGCATACATTTTATAGGACAACGAAACTTCTTCACTAGGATTTCTCTACAGTGCATCCAAGCTAGGCTGCAAGGGATCCTCTTTGAGGTACTAGAGCTGAGCAAGCGACAACGAGGCCTTACTCATCTGAACAGGAGAATCGTTGGAGGTTTTAGGGTCCATCCTGAGACACTTATGACATAAACTATATGTGGCCTTCCCTTCTGAGGCTGTGACATATCAATGCCCTTTTTTGTGACTATTTAAGGGTGACAAGGCAATTCAAAGTTTACCTTGTGATAATGAGTTTGTGTGGAACAATTCCTGTGACAGATCATATTGCGAAGGGGGCTGGGGAAGCTACAATCCACACTACCCCATATATTTTTGGATGGAAATTTCCTAAACAAGCTTAAAAGGAAGATGAAAGTTCAGTTCAGGCATCATTAGGAAGCATGATCTTCTGTAGACTGAGATCAAGCTAAGTAGTAGAACATACTAGTTTGTAAGTTAACTTAGTAGTTGTGAAATCATCACTGTTGATTACTATTGTGGATAATTTATATTTTATAGACAACCATTATTAGACAAACAAAACCATTGGTATAGTAGCTCTAGTGGCAGATTGATATATTGTTATATTGTAAAGATTTATTCTTATCTGCAACATTGTGTACCCTATGTTATCTCTGCTATAAGTTGAAGAATACTATGAGAATTGTTAGTGTTTCTCTTTTGAAATTTTACAACGCTAAGGGAAAAAAATCCCTAGGGATTTTAAAGTGGTATTAGAGCCAACTCTCTTGCTAGCCTGGAGGGTTATGAGAAAATGTGGCAACAAGCATTAATTCCCCCCTTGGGGAAGGTGAATGTCGTTTTTCTGCAAAAAATCAAAGATTGTGTCAAGGATAATATAGAAAGGGGATAATGGATTGAAGCATGGATGAAGGGACACCCAAATGATTGGTCATGGTTGTACCTCCTAAAAAGAAAAAAAGAGATCAATCTCTTGTATCTGGTGGTATGGGCAACTCAAAATCTTCACCTTACAATAACGACGAGACTCAAATTACGTTTGGGAATGATGAGAAGTCTAAGAAATACTTATCAAATAGTAATGCTACATTTTTGTGTTTAGTTGATGAGAACCATGAGTTTGCATCTTAGGGTATCTCAATAGAGGAGAAGAAAGGGGCCGGAAACAATAGCTAATCTGAGAAAAGTGGAGGCAATGACTCATCTGGAAATGAAAATAATGAGGGAAAATCAAGAACATAGGGTGAGCCAGAGGAGGATGAAACCGGGGCTAAAAAAGGAGCTTCCTATAGGAAGCCATCAAGTATCTCCAAGTCAGACCACTAATGGTAATGCTTAAGCACTTGTTTTTGCTGGTGGTTTAAGGAGACTTGTTGACTGTCTTATAGAATAATGGGATTTTGATGAATATGAAAATGAGGATGATATTGGCTATATCCAGAAGTCTGTAGAAGATGAGGCTTGTACCTTGGCTCATGAGATAGATTATCTCAACAATAATGTTCAAAGGAGATATGAACATGGTGACCAATCCTTTGTTAAAAACATGTACTTCCTAGGAGGGCAATCAAATGATATCGAGCCAAAAGTTGTATCATGATGGGCAGACAATTGAGGATGAGGAAAAAAGCTTAATGCCAGAAGTAATTAATGGCAAGGTTTTTCTCTGCAGAGAAATGGAGTCGAAAGGTTGTCCAATGAAGAAATCCCAAGAAATGATTAACAACCCAAGGATAATTTGTGAGATCTACCTATATTGAGAACTGTGATATAGAAGATGCGGGTATTTATTTGAAGGGAAGTTTTGTTATGTGGGGTAGTGAAGTTGGTATTCATAGATTTAAACATGATAAATATGACAAGAGTAGTAGTTCTCAAAGCAGTCTGGATAGAGCTAAAGAAGTTTAGGAAAGGCAGGAGCCCAAAAATGACAAAATGGTTAGATATGACTATGATTCTTTGATAGATCATACGACTGTTTATCAGTGCCAATTTGGGAAAAGTGATGTGGAGGAATTCAAGATAGAACACGAGAAATCCCCTTGGTCAACTAACACGAGTTCAATAGTTTTTGAGGGTGCAAATGATTATCGACATGCCATGATTGGTCATGATGTTCAGATCCCATTTCTAGCCAAAAAGATGGAGACCTATTTAACATGGCACGTACTATACACTTGACCACATCCACACAAGAGAGCACACAGAGAATAACAAATAAGTGGGATATTTTCAATGATATTGATGATGGAGATGTAGGAGTGATAGAGGATGAAGAAGCCACAAATTTGTAGGAATAGGTTCAACAAATCAAAGCACATGAAAATGAATTTTGGAACATTTGATCTACAGATTGTGCACAAAAGAAACTAAATTGGGTTTTAGGAAGATAAAAACTATCATGTAGCCTTTCAACTGAATGATTGCAGAACACTACCATGTAATTGAGAAACTAGGCTCTGTGGCCTTTAGTGATGTTGTATAAGATCACAATTTACACATGAGCATGAATGCTTGTTTGAAAATCATACAAAATATTAAGGAGATTTTTTGTCAAAGTCTTGATGAAATAAAACTTCTTAGATGCATAAACAGGCATGACCATGCTTAGTAAGTACTGCATATTACATTTGTACTGCAACTACTTCTACTATCATGGACACTTGTTTATTGTTAGTGAACATTTGAAAGAAAGCTTGTATGAGTCCAATAAGTTCAATAGAGAGTTTGGAAGGGAGGTTTATTTTACAATTCCAAGAATAGTAACATTCAATTGTTGTTTAGTGTTTGGAAGCATTGTAGTTCTTACATAATCTTGGTCTTATTCATTGTGATCTAAAGACTGAAAACACTCTTTTGAAAAGATACAATATGTTTGAGGTGAAGAGAGAGCCCCAAATAGAAGCCACTACTATTAGAATTGTGAAAGAAAGACATTCTAACTTAGAGGCAGGAACCATAATGATGGATAAAGGACAATGGATGACCCGAGGTAGAATATTGATAGGTTCAATCCTAGGTGGTCATGTGGATGATCATTCTTATTTCCAAATCAAACTTTGCATATTTGGTTTACAAGGCTTGAGATAGGATGATATTGATTTTATCACTACTAAAAAAAATCAGTGGAATGAGATTATAAAAATTAGTGCCATTTATTCAAGTGGTTATGAAGATGGCGAAGATGGGGGTGACGTGTTAGCGGATAAGGAGCAGAGCTTTGATTGAAGGCTTGGGAGAGGCAATCTTTCTCTTGAGTGACGAAGGTCAGAGTGATTAAAAGGCCAACCCAAGCTAGAATCGGATACACTGAGGCTTACCATCAAATGGAAACCCCACCCTTCTCTCAGGGAAGGTCTCATTAATATGGTTAATTGTTTAGCAAGGGAGAGCTCGGTTTCCTACCTTGTGAATAATGTTGAATAGAGACAAAAGTTAAAGAAAGTTGATGAGAAGATATATCAATTATAAAATGGAATTGAGCACGAGAGTATGCTTGTACGGGAAGAAAAAAAGTTGCTATGTGATACGAAAGAGATATTTGGCCACATTGAGTAAAATTCAAGAACGTAGTAAACCCTTGGATCAAGTGTTGGATTCCATGAAAAAGTGTATTTTAGTTTTTAATAGATTTTGTAACATCAGATAGGATTTCTAGTATCGATTTGTATCTAATAGGCTAAGGAACAAGAGATCTCCAAAACCCAGAAAAAGTTTCAGGAGATAAACTTGTGAAACACTTTAATTAAATTAATTAGTGTTGGCTTGTTGGGGCCTGACCCAGGTTCAACGTTAGTTAGCCAAACAAATCCCTACACTACTGGCCCTTTCGGCATCAACCCGTGGAGCGTGGACCAAAGTCTCACCTGAAGCAGTATGGGGGGATGCTGGAACCAAGTTTCCGCAGCCTGAGATGGTCATGATGTCGGTTTATTCCTTCTATTCCTACTTTCGCGCAGGTCACTTAGTTCTAGGGCTTTTCAGACTAGTCCTTTATTCCATCCTTTAGTACCTTCGTGAAAAGGTACAATTGACCTTTTTTCATCCCTAACCTGCGGCTTAGGTACTTTCGCACTGCTAGGGCAGCGTACCGTACAGATTCCCAAACTAGTCTAAGTATCTTACTTATCTTATTAAACAATCATAGTTAGCACTGCGTAAACAGATGTTCTCACTTGCATTCACTTAAACAACGTAATTACATACATTCGCGCATCATATAAGCATTATAAATGAAATTCATACATAACATGTCAAGATGCATTACAGGAACAAAGACACAGAATTAGTAGAAAGCTTCTCTTCTCTTTATTGATACCTTTAGATGATTACAGACTCTATCCGCCCTGCGCACACAGCTGCAAGGGTCCGTGTACTCAGATGCAGACTTCCACCCTAGGCCTCTGTGCACTCAGCTGCAGAGCCTCTACCTATGCTACAACTCGAAACTTAGACTTCTTACTTCAGAGCTATGACTATCTAATTCCAACTCATGACTCTAAAACTACTTAGAGCTTACTTACTTAGCTCTTTTTATACAATCTCATGGTATGAGGACCATGGGTAGATCTTTTACAACTGACTTTACTTTACAAAAATAAGGGTAGACAAACCTTTAGGACTCATGACACCTTCACGCTCGGCGACCACAAAATGCGGAGACTTTACAAGTTTATTACAAAATTTGACCCAAAACATGGGCTTTTAGCCCCAAAACTGTCCTTGTGGGATCCCATTCCCAATAGGCCCCCAACACAAACATCGTGACTCGCCCTCGAGTCACTTGGCAGACGCGAAGATCTTTGCGCGAAGACCTTCTAGCTCGATCCGTATGACCGCAACCTCGGCAGTGCACTGAGCTGCCACATGCTGCGCGTCTTCGACCATCTGCTCGGTCGCCATGTGTGGGAACTTCTCGTGATCAGCCAAGTCCCAGTCCTCAAGTTTCAAGAGAGGAACTCGCCCCAAGTGCGGTCCTTCGAAAACAGTCTCATCTGACAGCAGGGGGTTTGTAGGGGTGTCTTGCTCTCATCGATGTCTTTCAACACCTTGGTCTTGCCCTTGCGCGGAGGGACATACTCAGGCAACCAAGTAATAGGGTCAACACGCTGGGCTTCAACCTCCTCCACTTCAACTCCCACATCCTCCTCATCCATCGGGATGTCTTCAATTTCTTCCTCCAGCTCCAAATTTATGGCTTTGCCCTTCTCCTGTGCGATGGGCTTCGATGGGTTTCTTCGTGGCGATGCACACACCAGTATTGCAAGTTGCTTGCCCTTTTTATCCTTCACAGTTTCCTTGGTTGGGGTGGGCTTTGGTCTCAGAATTCTTGGCGATTTAGGGACTTCGGCTAATACCTCAGCAACCTCTGGAGAAGCTACTTCTGCCTCTATCTCCATTTCTGGCACCGACTCTTCTGCTTTGGTATCTATAGTTGTGGCAGGTGTCGACATAATGTTCTGCAAGAACTCTTGTGTCTCCTTCGACAATGTCTCAAATACTTTATTGGCTATCAGAAGTTTGTAGTGCTCGCGATTCATGTGCGTCTGAGAGCTCAACAACTCAATTCTCAAAATGCTAAGTGTTTTTCACTGGGCAGCCACTTGTAATTTATAGGGCATTTTGAATTCAAATACGACCGTTCCCCCCAAATTCGGTTGATTAATGCAGGATTGGCGGAAGATATTCAAGGATCTGACCCATAAATTTCGTCTTAAATGTCAGCCGCCCACTCCATTTGGCCGCATTTCTCCCGTCAAATCATGAACAATGACTTTAATGGTCACTTTCCGACCGACCTGCGTGATTTTTCCCTGGGTAGCGCAACTCCCTTCGCGCTGCCATGGACCCTGTGACTCTTCCTTGCTTCGTACAATCCACCAATCACACAGTTCCTCAACCCGGGCAGTGTATTTTATAGTCCCGCACCTCCTTTCAGCTGCCTGGAGCACTAAGACTGTGCTACCTTCATCTAGTCACATGGTTGGACCACCGGTGTATGGCTTCAACCGACTGCCATTCACCTTTCCTAGGAAGGGTTCTCCATTCAATTTGACCAACTGAACCGCTCCTCCATCGGTAATCTCCTTAATGACATAGGGCCCTAACCAGTGCATTCTGAATTTCCCTGGAAATTTATCAAACTTGCTATCATATAACAAAACCAGGTCATTTACCTTAAAGGTGCGCAACTTAATGTGTCGATCATGCCATGATTTTTCGCGTTGCTTTTGGACCTGTTGGTGAAATCGAGCTAGACATCTCTCTTCCTCAAGTTCAGCTAGCTATGCGAGCCTTTCTTCTAGGGCTCCACAATCTGTCATACTCGTGAGTGCCGCTATGCACAGACTAGGCACGATATATTCCATGGGCATTACTGCTTCAACACCATAGACAAGCCGAAAGGGTATTTGTCCAGTCAACTTCTTGCATATCGTCTGATAGTCCCATATTACTGCGGGTATGCGTAGGTCCCAATCACTTCGCTGAGCATTGCAAACCTTGGTCATCGCATTCTCTAGCACTTTATTGAATGCTTCCACTATCCCGTTAACCTGCGGGTAATTAGGCGTGCTCTTTTGGTGATATACCTGAAATTCCTCTGTCAGCGCGCTGATCATCTCATTCAGAAAGTGCGTACCGCGATCACTCATCGAAATATTTGGACAGCCAAATCGCATCAGTACATACTCAAAGAGGAACTTTGCAGCAGTCGTGCTTGTGCAATCCTTCACAGGTTGTGCCTCCACCCAATGAGTCAAATACTCCGTCATGGTGATAATGTACCTCGCTCCCGTCTTTCCTTGGGGCTGGATGGGTCCCACAAAATCTGTCGCCCATTTCTCAAAGGGTTGTAATGTCATCTGTGGATTCAGAGGCACCTCATCCCTCCACGATGGCCTGCTAGTCCTTTGACACACATCACACGCTTTGCAGTAAGCTTTTGAATCCTGATGGAGGGTTGGCTACCACAACCCTGCACATAGAATCTTCTCACGATCGCTCTCCCTGCATAATTTCCTCCTGCAGCACCCCCATGAGCATCCGCGAGGATGCTACTCCTTTCAAACTCCGATACATATCATCGCAATATCTCATCAGACCCCATTTTGTACAGATGCCTAGCAATGACAAAAAAATCTGCCAGGCGCACCACTAACTCCTTCTTCTGCTGGACGGTGTATCCCTCCGGGGCAGTTTCTATCGTCAGGAAGTGTATTATATCCTCAAAATGACCATCTGTGACGCGTACTGCAAATAGTTGCGCGTCAGGCAATCCTTCCAAATTAGTGGGCTCTGCCCTTGTTTCGATGCGTGATAGATGGTCTGGTCTCGCGTTTAGTCGTCCAGGCTTCACAATAACTTCAAAATCATCTTCCTGGAACAATAAAAGCCACCTGCAGATTCTCCCCCCTAACACGAGCTTATTGACCAAGTACTTCAGCGTGGAGTGGTCTGTATACATCTTAAAATGGCCTCCCAGCAAGTAGTGTCTAAACTTTTGGAGTGTGTATACCATAGCTAACCCTTCGCGCTCGGTGGTGGTATAGTTCTTCTCCACCATGGATAACCTTCTGCTTGCAAATGCAATAGGATGGTCCAAGTCTCCTCTGCCAGCCTGTTTCAGTACTGCTCCTAGTGCTATACATGACGCGTCTACATGTACATGAAATTCCTTCTTCCAATCTGGGAAGACTAAAATCAGCGCGGTGACCATCTTTTCTTTCAATACATCCAAGCTTCTCTTATAGTCCTCGTTCCAGCAGAACGTGACATCCTTCTTCAATAACTTTTCCATAGGCGCGATGATCTGGGCATAGCCTTTGATAAACTTTCTGTAATATCATGTATGTCCTAGGGTAGCACGTAGCTGTTTCACACTCCTCAGCACTTCCAAGTTCAGTATCACCACGATCTTTGAGGGATCTACCATCAGTCCCTGTCTACAAACCACATGACCCAGCAGGGTCCCAAAAGGAACACAAAACATGCACTTCTTCAGATTGAGCGCGATCTAGTATCTTTGACAAGTATCTAGCATCAGGCGTAAACTGGTGACATGGCATTTCACTAGCCCAAACACAGTCCAATCATCAAAGTATACTTCCAAGAACTTATGAATAAATTCCTTGAACGCAGCAATGACTACGTGCGAGAAAATCACAGGTGCTTTCTTCAATCCAAACGGCATTACAGTGTACTGAAAACACCCCCACTTAGTCGCGAAGGTCATCTTGATCCTATCCTCTAGCATGATTTTGATCTGATGGTACCCGGAGAACCCATCAGTGAAGGAATATGCTTCTTGGCCACCTACATTATCCAACACTTCATCTGTGAATGGAGTTGGGAAAGGATCATGTACGCAAGCGTCATTCAACTTTCTGAGATCCACACATATCCTTATTTCATCTTTCTGCTTCTTCTCCTGTACCACCATTGGGCTTACCAAGTCAAATTCTTCCACAGGCTCAATGATGCCTGCCGCGAGCATCTTGTTTAGCTCTAAGTGGACCTTCTCCTTATACTTCGGATTAAGACAGTAAGGTCTTTTCTTAACTAGCTTCACGTCGGGCTTCAACGTAATCTTCATAACACCTAGGTCCTCGATTATCCCTTTTAGATCCGTAAACTTGGTAGGGAATAAATCCTGGTATTCGCGGAGCAATTCAACTACCTTATCCACTGTCACATCATCCCAGTAATCTCCAATCTTCATGAATTTGGGCTCTACCTCCATACCAATGTTTCCTATTTTGTTTTCAGCAGCGTGGTTATATAAGGATTCTCAATCTGTGGTCCTTCAACCTCGCGGTGACCTTCTGTTTCAGGGATGTTAATCTTTCACCGATCCTCATCCTCTTCTTCAGCAGTTACATTATAGCATTCCAGCGCGTGACTCAGCTGAGTAGCCCAATCAGGCTGAATCAGGTCCAAAGGATCTTGCGGTATCCTAAAGATTGCTGCTTTCACCTCTTGTAGTGCCTCATTAATACAGTCAACCCGTCTTCAAAGCTAAATGTCATTATGAATCCCTCGCGCAAAATATCCCATTCACCTATACCATGGCAAAGCTCTGTTTCTACGTACCAGTTCATCGGGACGACGTCCATGGTGTGATAGAACAAGTGCACCCATTTAGGTTGGGGCTTATCTCCATAAGCCTGAGCCCATTTGGCCAGGTGTGCACGTGGATCATCCTGCCCATCATACTTGTCTGTATTTTGTACCTTTGGCTTCCCAAAGCATGTTCTCATCATCCTCCTATATTCGTGCCAATCATCAAAGATTCCCTTGTGCGTATCCCACCATCTTGTGGGCGTAGTGCGCAGTGCCTAGTCCAATGCCTGGAAGCGCTTCTTTTTTGGTACCTCCCTCTCAAATTCATCCAAAAAGATATCTATATCATTTAGGCCATCATAAGTGGGCAGATTTCTTACCTCTAACGACACACAACGCAACGACCGGGTCATCATGTTACAACTCAGTGTAGTTACTTCATATAACTGATTCTGCCAGCACTCTAATTCTTCATCAGAGACCGAGGTGCAGGAACTCTCGCGATCCCATGTAATTCGTCCATCCATTGTTGGATTCACCCAATCTTGGTTTCATGCTGTTATCTTATAGATACAGTGCAGATCGTCATCGCTCTCATAATCGCGGATTGGTTCAGTATAGCGCGATCCTTCAGTAGGATCTAGGGGCACTATTACGCAAGGCGATTTCTTCTCAAATATCATCTTTCGCTTCTTTAGGTTGATTACCCCGTTCATATCAGTAGCCCAATCAATTCCAAGGACCGCAGGATATGGGTTTCTATCATCCACAATTTCTATTACTTCAAAGTCAACCAGCACGCTCGCACCTTCAATATCTACAGTCACCACTTGCAGCCGCCCCATGGGGATGATCTTCTGTTGATTCGCCATCCTTAGCTAAATCAGAGACCACTGCAGCATGGTTCTCCCCATCCGTTCCAAAGTCTGCTTCGGTAGGACATTCACATCTAACCCCAGGTCCAAAATAACCTGATCCATTTCATACTCTCCTATCTGCGCGGTCAGTCTCATCTCTCATCCTATCCTTGTTTTATGCTTACCAATATTTCGTACCAAGTGCGGATCACCCGAAGCGTTTCCGGCGCATCCGTTTATAAGCTCCTGTAACCCCTTCACAGCCTTGCTATCACGCAGTAACTTCATGCAGGTCTCTAGGAAGGTTGTAAGCATAGAAGGGTCCATCTCCCGATCAAGCTTATCCTTTCTCCCTGAGGTGGAGGCCTCAGCGAAGCTCTTCTTCGGTTCCATGAATGTCTCACGTGCGCGCTCCAAATTGAATTCAGCCTCTTTCACCGGAGCTTTGCGAACCCATGTACTATCTTCGGGCTATTTCCCCTTGTCATCTCCAATTGTGATTCCACTTTGGAGCACTATATTCACGTTTGGATCCTCTTCACGTGGCTCATACCTCATCATCTGTAGGTTCTAAGTCAGATGAGGTGGTAGCGCCCTTTGTCATGTATCCTTGCTATCAGCGTAGGACAATCTTCCGTTTCATGATCAAACAGAGTGCAATATTAGCATGAAGGATGTGTTGGGTTAGTGCAATCGTGGGCATAGTGTCTTGGTCCTCCGCAATTGTAACAGATGAGCTGTCCCTGACCTCTGCCAGGTCCTCCTCCGCCTCGGCCTCGTCTGCGCCCCTGAAAGCCTATTTGCGCCATCCCCACGTTCTGGTCAGGGGGTCGCGTTTCTTCCTGAACCCTATAGGTGGGTGTTCTATCCATCATCAATTCATAGCTTCTGCAGTTGCGCTCATCATGTCCTATCGACCTACAGAAGTTGCAAAATAGTTGTTGCGGTGTCTGTACAAACTTGTAGCAAATGACAGTTATCCGTGGCATGCTTTCCTGCTACTTGGCATATAGCGCACCACAATGCAGGCCCCGCGCTCGGTCCTGCTTGAGCTTCCGGCCTCAAAGGCATCGATCCTCCTCCAACAATATAATTCGCAAACACCGGGAAATGGTCTTTGTCATGCCCCTGACCCTTGCATTTTAGGCATACCTCTTTGCGCACCTCTGGTCGAACTGTTCTTTCCTACTTCAAACTTTGCATCTCGAGGAAAAGATTTTTCAACTGTGCATGGATCTGCTGAACCCCCAAATTTGGATCTTGCATCAATGTTTCATGCAGTCTCATTGCAATCTCCAAGGCCTCTCCCTAAGTCGTTATCTTCTATTGTGACAGCACAACCCTTAGGTGTGGCAGGAGCGAAGCCACAAACCACTCATGATGCTATCCGTCTGTTAAGTTCATGTTAGCTTTGCAGATTTTACACTCCAACCTCTGATCGAGTTCCCAAGGGGTCTCGCCTGGTTGCATTGCAATTTCTTTGAACCCCACAAGCGACTGTGCTTCAGATTTAGGCCTACTGAATTCTTTATTCAATGCAGTCTGGATGTCTGCCACTCCAGCATTCGGGTTATCATTAGAGTACTTGATGTACCAGGTTACCGCGCGATCCTGCAGAGCACTAACCAGTGTTGCCTTCTTCATGTGATCATTTGTAACACCCTGAGCTTCCCATACGGCTTTCACGACGAACCAGAACTGGTCCGGGTCCTCATTTCCCAAGCCTTTGAATAAAGGTAGCTTCAATGAATTTTCCATACTGAACTACGGTGGAGGTGGAGGTGGTACGGGTGAAGTCACATGTGATGGTGGTGAAGTTGGAGGTGGTGTGGATGGAGGTGGCAGTCGCGGGAAGCCTGCATTATTCCCTCTTCGTCACCTCGCATAGGTGAAATCAATGGACTATATTCAAGACCCTTTCTTCCTTCATTCTTGTAAGTTTTTCCTCTTCGTGTAGTTCCAAACATCAAGGTAGTTGCATAACCCACTTTTCACACAATAACATTTCAATCCAGGTATTCAAAGATTTCAAGTACTTACCTCGTGGTCCTTTGAAAAAGCGTCACTCTGCCTCGCTGTAGCTGACTGAGGTGTCAACTATGAATTCAGTTACAAATCCTCCTATGGCGCGATCAATCCAATGATCGACAACGCGGACGATCTTATCCTCAGATGCTTCCAATCTTTGTACTAGCTTCGGGGTCCAAACAATAGGACTGTCAAGTCTCCACCTTCCTTGGCTATCTGCTAGCTTTGCGATCCACTCGTATAGCTCAATCGGAAAGGAGCAGAAAAATATCTCGTGGATCTCTGTATATAGGTACCTGTCCAGCCACTGTTCCTTTGTCAGTCACGAGTTTCTGTTCTCCAGTGCCGCGAATTCGTGGATCTTCCTATCCAACTTGTCTCTGATCTCTTTCTTAGTTGGATTCCAGTGATACGACATCACACATCTCTTATACAAATTCCGGTGCCGGCAACAGAACCAGTTGTTGTCTTGTTGGGGCCTGACCTAGGTTCAGCGTTAGTTATCCAAACAAATCCCTACACTACTGGCCCTTTCGGCATCAGCCCGCAGAGCGCGGACCGAAGTCTCACCCGAAGCAGTATGGGGGATGCTAGAACCAAGTTTCTGCACCTTGAGATGGTCGTGATATCAATTTATTCCTTCTATTCCTACTTTCACGTAGGTCACTTAGTTCTAGGGCTTGCTAGACTAGCCCTTTATTTCGTCCTTCAGTACCTTTGTGAAAAGGTATGATTGACCTTCGCGCAGCCCTAACCTGCGGCTTAGGTACTTTCGCGCCACTAGAGCAGCGTACCGTACATATTCCCAAACTAGTCTAAGTGTCTTACTTATCTTATTAAACAATCATAGTTAGCACCGCGTAAACAGATGTTCTCACTTGCGTTCACTTAACCAATGTAATTACATACATTCACGCATCATATAAGCATTATAAATGAAATTCATACATAACATGTCAAGATGCATTACAAGAACAAAGACACAAATTAGTAGAAAGCTTCTCTTTATTGATATCTTCAGATGATTATAGACTCTATCCACCCTACGCACACAGTTGCAGGGTTCCACGTACTCAGCTGTAGACTTCCACCCTAGGCCTCTACGCACTCAGCTGTAGAGCCTCTACCTATGCTACGACCCGAAACTTAGACTTCTTACTTCAGAGCTATAACTATCTGATTCCAACTCATGACTCTAAAACTACTTAGAGCTTACTTACTTAGCTCTTTTTATACAATCCCATGGTCCACAGACCATGGGTAGATATTTTATAGCCAACTTTACTTTACAAAAATAAGGGTGGACAACCCTTTATGACTCATGACATCTTCGTGCTCCGCAACCACAAAATGCAGAGACTTTACAAGTTTATTACAAAATTCGACCCAAAAAATGCGCTTTTAGCCCCAAAAATGTCCTTGGGGGATCTCGTTCCCAACAATTAGCCACCATTTAAATATTTCCCAACTTGGGAAAAGTGGTTAATTAAAGTGAATGAATTAAGGAGATTGACTTATGGTCTAGAGACTTTCAAAAAATGACTTGGATCAAGCCTAAGATGATCTTAACTATCCATAAGGATATGATCGTGGTCGTTGAATGATTTGTTGTTGAATGTTAGTTTTGTTGTGCTAATTTCAACTTCAGATTTATAAACAAATGCTTGTCAATTGCTTCATGTGCATAGGTTTCCTTATGGTGTTTGTGAATGTAAACAGGTAAATTTTAGAAAATTTTATCTGAAGTTCATGAGAAAAATAACATAAAAGTAAAGTAGTGAACAAAAACAATCAAATTTACAGCAAACCATCAAAATGAACACTTAACAAAGTGTTTTGATGAAGGATTTCAGCCCTCCTGGGCTACATCTCCTTGGTCCATCTTCCATGACTTGGGCCTCTGTATTAGATCAATAATGGAAAAAGTGTTATTTACAATGCTCTACTACTCCAAAACAACCAAATCAGCTAGGAACATCTTTTTCTGATCTCCATTTGGTCGAATTTTGCCCAAGTTATTGTCAAAACAGTTTTCCCTAGTAAACCTCCTCTAAAACTGGAGGAACTCCAGTTAGTCCTGCTAAAACTGGAGGAATATCCAAAATTGGAGGGACCGCCAAAAAATCTGCCAAGTGGATTTTAATTAGTAATAAACCCGGGTTAGAGTTAATACCGCGCGTTTAATGGCAAACCGTTAGAATTTAACGTTGTAATGGTCACATGCCACAATAACCATTAACGATTATGGTTTAGTTGACCGCCAATTATACTAACTGATGGCTGGCAGTTTCCACGGAGGCGGTCACATGCAGAGTTAACTGACGCGGTTAATACTAACAATCATAACTTTTGCTAGCTGCTAGATCGTTTAGTACTGGTCACATATTGTGGTTTAGGTTGGCGGTTAATGCCAATGGCTTACCCCAACTCCACCACTACTAAACTTTAAATATAATAAGTGACCTATGACTGTTAAGTCACAATGCGGTGGTAGAATGATATGTCATTTGGTTTGCTCGGTGCAGGTCCTGGGTTCGACCCCTCGGCTTGCCATAAAATTTTACCGCGTGCCAATATATGTGGTCCTTTGGAGAGGGACATGTGGCAGCCTCCAGGCTTGCCACTTGTCCCCTCCTCATTGGTCCATTCCTAAACCAATAAAATCATGCCACGTCACCACACCTGCTGACCAACCAAAACTTAACACTTGGTGTAATCTGATTGGATATTGACTGAACTTTGACCCTGTCCAGTCACCTGCCATGTCAGCAGTATAAGCTGCTAACTGTGCAATGACTGTACATTTTTTATAAAAAATTCCACTATTTGGCAAATCAGACAAAACGCAATATCTTCCTCATACGAACTTGGTTTTGAGTTAAATGAGTTGCGTTGGGATCGCATCACCAAGACAGGCGCAGTGGTTCAGGTTTTGAGCGATTCCGAGAACTTTGATTTTTGAGCTAAATATTGAGCACCTGATCATTCCTCCCCACTGGAAGCCTTTTGGACCCCAAAAGATACTATCAATTGTTCAGCAGGTGAGGGTACAACTCCCTTAACTTCTCAATCTGCAACCATTTGGCCTTATAAGGCTCTTGTCCCTTGAGTCCCACTCTAAGGTATTCGACATTGCCTCTCTTCGAAGTTTTGGTTCTTCTGTCAAGTATGAGATCTTTTTGTAGCTCATCAAGATATTCTCGTGAGAAATCATCTATTGATGGCAGCTGAACATTCTCTCCTTGATCATCAATCAAAGGAGGCTCAAACAATCTCAAATTCTCAACATTAACAACAAAGTATATTTGCATATAAGGAGGTAAATCTAGCTTAAGTGCATTGTTACCAATCTTTTCTAGAATTTTAAAAGGACTATAACGGATTGGCTTAAGATTTTTACCTTCCCCTTGAAGTCTCTCTTTGCTAATATATAACCAAACTTCATCTCCAACTTTAAATTTGTGATAGACACGGTGTTTGTCATGCCTTGTCTTGTAGCTGCTTTGACTTTTCTTAAGTTGTTCTTCCACTGTGTGATGTATCAATTGAATTTTCTCTATGAACTTCCTTGTCGTATTGATATCGCTATGAACATCGATGGAGACACATTTCTCAAAGATTAAGTCCAATGGCGATCTTGGCAAGTACCCAAAACATGCCTCAAATGACGATGTGTTTGTGGAATAATGCTTTGCCCTGTTGTATGCATGTTGTATGTAATGCAATTGTTCATCCCACAACTTGGGATGTTTGCTGCAATATGCTCTAAGAAGATGAATGAATGTCATGTTGACCACCTCGGTTTATCCATCTGTTTGCGGATGAAAGGATGTACTCTTCTTCAACTTAGTGTCCATCATGTTTGACAAATTTGACCAAAAATTCCCAACAAATGGAGAATATCGATCACTTACAATGGAAGTAGGAAGACCAAAATGAACCCAAATATTTTGAAAGAAAAGATGAGCTGTTTGTTTAGTTGTAATTTTATTTTTACATGGCATTAGAATACACATCTTGTTGAACCTGTCTACAACTACATACAAGTAATCATGACCTTTCCTTGATAATGGAAGACCTCTTACAAAATCCATTGAGATACTCTCCCATGGATGTGAAGGTACCAAAAGTGGAGTGTACAATCCTAGTTTCCTATTGCTAGGCTTACTAGTTGCACACAAAGAACGTCCTCTAATGAAACGAGATACATTATCAAACATGTGTGGCCAATAACAATACCTTTGGAGATTCACTACTGTCTTTCCTACACCAAAGTGTCCAACAATCAAGGAAGTGTGCACCTCCCTTATGATACTGTTTCTTTCTCCCTGTGGAATACATAACTTTCCTAAGTGATACAAAAAACTGTTATGTACATGGTAATCTAACTCTTCAATTTGGTTTCCTTGCCTCAAGCTTGCATACACATCTTGAAATTCATTATCATATGCATATTGCTCAATGTAACTTTCATGTAAAACATAATTATGCTTGAGTATAATAGATGAATTTATAATAGGCCTAGAAAGCATATCAACTACCTTATTGTAGATTCCTTTTTTGTACTTGATAACCAAATGAAACTGTTGTAGAAAACCCATCCATCTGAAGTGTCGTGACTGCTGCAACTTTAACTATCATTGTATGTATTGCAATGGTTGATGGTCGATATGGATAATGGCCTCCTTCCCCATCAAGTAGTGTTTCCATTTTTTGACACTTTGTACCAATGCATAAAGTTCTTTGTCATAAGTGGAATAGTTAGTCACCTCCATTAAAAATTTCAGAATGAAATGAAATGGGATTACCGTGATGCATAAGAACTTCTCCCATGGCGTAATCACTAGCATCTGTTTGAATCTCAAATGGCTGTCTAAGATCCGGAAGAGCCAATACTGGTGCTGAACTAATATTTTTATTTAAAGCATCAAATTCGTTCTGTTGTACATCTCCCCAGTGGAAGACTTTCTTGACACTAGTCAATGCATGTAATGGTGTTTCAATGGAAGAAAAAATTAGCAATAAATTTCCTCCAATATTGTGTTTCCCCTAGAAAGCTTCTTACCTCTATAACTGTATTAGGCTTGGGCCAATTCAGAATGACCTCAACCTTATAGAGGTCTATCTTCAACTCATCGCCTCCAACAATATGTCCCAAATACACTAAAGAATTCTTGCCAAACTCACACTTTGACATCTTTAAAAACAACTGTTCTTTTCTCAAGACATCAAGTACTTTCTTCACATGTATGACATGTTCATCTTTGGATTTGCTGAATATGAGAATATCATCTAAGTAAACAATGACAAAGTCATCTAGAAATGGTCTCTATACATCATTCATAACTCACATGAAAGTAGTTGGAGCATTTGTAAGATCGAAAGGCATAACAAGCCACTCAAACAATCCTTGTTTAGTTTTAAATGCAGTTTTCCAAATGTCCTCTTCAGCTATTCTAATTTGATGATAACCACTTCGTAAGTATAACTTAGTGAAATACTTTGCATACCTCAATTGATCAAGAAAATCAAGAATTCTTGGGAGTGGATAACAATTCTTTACCGTTATTTTGTTCAGTGCACGAAAATCCACACACATGCGCCAAGTCATGTCCTTCTTTGGCACCAAGACAATGGGTGAACCACATGGCGAAGTAGATGGGCGTATGATACCTTTGTTCAGCAATTCTTGAATTTGATTCTTGATTTCCATGCTCTCCATAATCGACATGCGATACCTACCAATGTTTGGAAGTGGAACATCCTACTACAGCTGTATCTCATGTTGAATTCCCCTCCTAGGAGGTAACCCCTTTGGTTCCTGAAACATATCGCAATTATTTCTTACCACATCAAACAAATCAGATTTTAATTTGTCATCACAACCTTCAAAAGATTCATAGTCAATATCATTCTTTTTCTTGATCATGAGAAGCACAAAATTTTTACTTTCATTTACTAGTCTCTTAATCTGCCCTGCATTAGCCAAAGAAATGTTTAACTTTCTGCGATGGGCTCTCACAATGTACTCCACCCCATCCTTGAGAAATAGGTATTTTTTCTCATGGAGATAAAATAATTCTTTCCTATCATACAAATAAGGACTTCCCAAAATGATTCCTGATATTTCAAGTGGAACTACATCTAACTCAACTTCATCAATGAATTTTTCAGTAATGGAAAACTTGAATAAGCATTTCCTTGTAACCTGTAAATTTGCATTATTGACTATCCAAACCAATGGATATGGCTTATGATGAGGTACAGTTTCAAGGTTAAGATTTTTTACCAAGTCTTCTAAAATTAAGTTTGATTGTGACCCATTATCAAATAATGCATCAATCTTTGTATGATTTGAAATTACCCTTACATGGAACAATTCTATTCTTGATTCTTCATTTGGAGTGTTGTTGTGACTATTTGAGGAACTAGTGCTTGCAAAAACTTCTTTTCCTTTTGTGACCATGGCTGAAATATTGGTCTCATCACCATAATATGATCCAAGGTCATGTTGTGTGGTAGCGGTCGTCTTTTGTTTTCCCTTATTGTTTGGTTTCTTAGGCCTTAGTTCGGGATGTAATTTCCAACAATGGGTTTCATCATGCCCAACTTTGGAAAAATGTTGGCATATAGTTTTCTCCCCTTCTTTCTTCACACTTTCATTCTTCTTTCCCTTCCATTTTCCTCCCTTCTCTTTCTCCTTACCCTTGAATGGCTTCTTCTTACTACCCTCTTCCTGAAAGTTCTTTCCTCTTGCTTCAAAGTGCGTGGCTTGCACACATACCTCATCCAAATTGCTTGTATTGAACATAAGGATAGTATGTTTTAAATAAGAATGTAAACCCCCAATACATTTCAACAATGTATCTTAGGAATATAAGTTTACTCCTAACAAAAAAGCCCTCTTCCTAAACTCCTGGGTATAGTCATGAACTGTTTGGGCCTTGAGTTGCCTAAAATTTTGCCAACTCATAATGGATTTTTGCATATAGGCTAAAGGATAAAACTGTCTTTTAATTGTAGAAACAAATTCAACCAAAGAAATGTATATCTTACCACGAATTTGCATTTCCTCTTGAGTCTTTTCTTCCCACCAAACTAATGCTGCTCCTTCTAGCCTCAGTGAAGCCCATTGGATATATATATCATCTTCTTAAAGGTTATGAATTCTACAATAAACCTCCAATTGTCGTATCCAATTTTCTAACTATTCTGCATTCACCTCACCATTGTACATGGGAAGTTCAAAATTAATGTCCAATTTGAGTAAGGGAGTTTTTTCCTTTGGGGTTTTTGAATGAGTATGACCAGTTTTTGAGGTGGAAGTGGAAGATGATGCTGTTTGAGATGATGAAGATGGTAAGGAATATGATACAGATGATGAGGAAGATGGAGGAGGCTTTCCTCCATTACCCTTTGAATCCTTCTTTTCATATTTTTTTTTATCTCCTGAGCTTCCCTCTCCATGTGGAGGCTTAGAACTCTCTCCAACCATTCTAGTATTCCTCTCTTCATAGAGGACTCTAATCATGTCAGTTAAGTCATAGAAAGCTTTCTTGAATGCTCCCTCTTCTGAAAGACCTTCAGTCTCTCTTTCTCCAGACATGATGGCTTTGGATTCAAGCTCAGCTTCTGGTACTTCTTGTACCTCCTCAATCTCAATTGAAGGTAAAACTTGAGGTGCTTCAAGTGCAAATGGAATTGGAACTTTGGATGGAGATTGTGGCCTTGTGGCTCTCCTTCTTCTGGGAATTACCTCAGGAGTTTCTACCAATAGTTTCCCTTCTCCTCTCTGCAACTTCAACCTTGTAAGCATCACAAATTTGCAACCATTAAAATCCTACTTGCACAAAACTCAATCAATCAAGAAAATAACCTTTCCTCTGATACCAACTTGATATGTTGTTGAATGTCAATTTTGCTGTGCTAATTCCAACTTCAGATTTATAAACAAATTCTTGTCAATTTCTTCATGTTCATAGGTTTCGTTATTGTGTTTGTGAATGCAAATAGGGAAATTTTAGAAAATTTTATGTGAAGTTCATGAGAAAAATAACATAAAAGTAAAGCACTGAACAACAACAATCAAATGTATAGCAAAAAATCAAAATGAACACTTAACGTAGTGTTTTGATGAAGGAGTTCACCCCTCCTGGGCTACATCTCCTTGGCTCAACTTCCATGGCTTGGGCCTTATTACAGGGAAAAGTGTCTACACAGAGCTGCTTATCCCACTAAGGTGTGATAGCTACCTTAGAAACAAAAAAAGTAAAGCTACTTTTGTTTTTCCTTTATGAAGTATAGATGAGAGAAGAACAAAGAAGACCAACCTCTGTCTTGCGCTAATCTCCTAGTTCGATTCCTCTCTCTCTTGATAGTCTTTCGCTACTTGTTCCCTTGCACGCCCAGCTTCACAAAGTACCTGTAAGATCACAGTATCATAGCACTATACAAGAACATGGATCTATAATCATAAACAATCTAGGATCAGATGTAAATTGACCATACAAATGCAACAAACATGAATGACACAAAATTATGGAGGAAAACTTGAATAGCTTTTATTGATAAACAAGAAAGAGCCAAGGGGAGTTACAACCAGTTGTTCTGATCCAACATCATCCTCTCAGCAAGGAAGCCCATCTTCACCTCATACAAAGCTTAGATCACCCAACAATCTGATGTTGTCTCAAGAAACCAACAACAATTCCTTATAATATGCAAAATTCCAGCCTCTCACCTCATACAAAGCTTAGATCACCCAACAATCTGATGTTGTCTCAAGAAACCAACAACAATTCCTTACAATATGCAAAATTCCAGCCTCCCACCTCCGGATCTCTGGGATGAGAGATCTATATATAGATATTTGCAGAGGTGTGAGTCAGCTCTGGGTTTTTGATTAGTGTCTTCTCTCTGATAGTTCTTGATGCCACTTGGAGATCTCATTGATCTCTTACTCATCCTTGGGCGATTCTGAGAGGCAAGTGTCCCAGGAGAAGTTTCTGGAAGATTCCATGATCATCCACCTTGCAAACTGTCTCTGCCACTTGTCTTTTCCCATCCATCGCACCCCATAGAAGGGATTTTTGAAATGCAATGCACTTCCCGTGTGTACAAGGTGCGATGCATCGCACCCTGGCCATGGAGCAAGTGAAATGATCCAGTTTTGACCAGTTCTGAGTAGTTTTTCATGGAGAACTTTTGGGAGAAGATGTAATCAGTTGACCTTGTTCCTTTAGGAGTTAGAACAACACTTTTAGGGACTTAGGAGCCCTTGGTTTATGGACATTTCATGCTTGGGGTTGTAGTGCCCAAAAATGTCTATAACAGTTGCCCTCTAAAGCATGAGGTCGTTAATCTTTTGATGTCAGGTGAAATGCTTTATTATGAGGATCCGAAGTTCTTTCAAGCTGGGAGGAGACCTGTAATAAGATACAATACAATACATTATCTTCATAATATTTTCATGATCTAGCTGAGGCGGGCATTCCCATGCTCAACTTTATAAATTCATTTTCATGTACATAGGACAAACAATCGTTTGAGTGTAGACTGATGGTTCTGGTAGAGCCATCATCCCTTTGATTGGATGATTATCTGTGTACATTTGATGTCTTTATTTCCCTGAATATATATCGCAGCCCGGATGGATGAAACTAGATCTGGGGTCTTCAATCTCGTCCGATCTTCACTCGAAGTGCAAGTCTATCCATGTGAGAGATGTTTTGGAGTCGAACATGGAAAGACATCGCCTGATTACCAGCCAATGATGTAAGCTGTTAACAGGTGTGAGAGGAATCACCGATAATGATAATGACCCTCAAGGTACTGCAGTACAATTCACGTGGTGTGAACAAAGGACTTGGCGTCGAACACCACGCAAAATCTTTCGGTTGAAGGCCATTGATGTAAACCTGTCGCCGGAAGTGAGAAACTTGCCATTGAGGCATGCAAGCTTCAAAGTACTGAACGAGGTGTTCCTAGATCGACTTCTTGGATAATGAGCTGATGTCGACAAGAAGTGATCCGTCACAGGAGGGCCTTAATGAATCCCACATCAATGACATGGAATGGAGCAAATGATTTTAATGGAGGTGAAAACGATCTGATGACATACGGTTCAGGGTGGCGGTCATGAAAGAATGGAGTATGAATGTATTGTAGCGGGTGAGACACAGGTGAATTCTCTGAATGACTTCTCTTGAACATATTGGCGACATTGACATGATGGATTGGTAGCATTACCCCAAATGTGGATGGTGTGATGGGACCATGGCGATGTGATCGGTGAATGAAACAACCCAACCCGACTTGGATGTGGAGTGAAAGTGTCATGTTCAAGAGCGACTTGCTACCAACAAAGTTTCTTCAAGTTTTCTTCCAAATTTTCCCCAGTCATTGCTGACCACTACCTCTTTATTTTTGTCAAGCTTGAGGAGGATAACATATGCTTTTTCTATAATTTGCCCTTCGGGCAAACCCATCGCTATGTTTTAACGAGCCTAGCGATAGTGAAACTCGTTCTTGTCTGCTATGGACAAGTTTGTCGCTATTAAGTTTTAACGAGTTTAACGACAAAGATAACTCGGTCCTTTTCAATTTTAGAGAGTCTGAAAAGGAACGTAAAGGAAACTCCAAAATTCCTTTTTCGTCATCTAATCCCTTAAGTCCGAAAAAGTATAAAACAATACAAAAGGGATGAATTTTCGATACTTTCAACGAGCCGAACAAAACAAGCGCTCGATCTTTTTGTGTAATAATCCCTCAGGTCCAAAAAGATTAAAATTTAGAGGAGGGATAGCACTTCCGGTCCCTTTAACAAGATGGAGAGGCCAATGGCTCGGCAATCTTTTCATATTTTACGAGTCAGTTGAAAAGAGCTTAAAGGAGACTCGTCTTTTGGGGAACGAGTGATAAAATTGGGTAGCAGCTGATTCCAGGTAAGGTTTGGAATGTTCCAATCACGACAGTGGTACAAGGATGGCTAGTGAGATCACTCTTCACAGCTGTTCCTCAAAAGGGGTAAACAATCAAATGGAGGTGAATGATCGGCCAATACAGAGTGGAGGTGATGATGAGAACACGACCAAGGATTTAAAGGCTGAAGTACTACATTCACGATGGTTATTTACCGGGAAATAGTTCATTTTTTAATTAGCTTAAACGCGGGGAGAAACATTTGCTCATGACTTATGTTTACTTTTTAATGAGCTTGAACTATGTGCTAAAACTGCTCGATGCGGGTTTATTTTTTAACAAGCTTGAACCCTGCGGTAACACTGCTCATGGCGGGTTTATTTTTTAACGAGCTTGAACCCTGCAGTAACACTGCTTGTGGTAAGTTTGCATGCCCCCAGCATAATAACGTAAATCGAGGTGCATTCCCCCCAAGCTTCATTGCATTCAACTCGGTGGTTGGAATGAAGGTTTACCTTCGAGATCTTCGAAAGACTCGACTTTGATTTTACGAGATCGTAATCAAAGACTCGATTTGGAAAGGGAGTCATTTCATTTTTTAATGAGGTTGACACAGTAAAAGAACTATCCTCATGACTCCTTGTTTCATTTTTTAACGAGGTCGACACGAGATAAGAACCATCCTCGAAATCCATTGTATTTACAGTATTTGATAGAAAATAAAAAACTAAAGGATGATTAAGGTCACTGGAACTATCTTCCTTACAATTCGGAAGATGGGAGCGATGGTGGTAATCTTCCCATGGTGCCTCTCCTATCATCATTGATTGAATGATTCCTTCGTCTGTAGAATGTACATGCGACCAAGGATCTGAAGAGGTGCCATATTCCTTAGACCTATCTATCCAAACACTCGATGAGCGTTGATTTGGGGTTGCCCCCCAGGCCAAGAAAATTGATTGCTACAATATTTCTAAAATGGCGATGATCCATGCTGACAAAATGTTTAGGAATCTTCCAAATCCATTAGATATAGAAGATTTCATATTGCAGGTTTCCACTGTGGCCACTTCCGCCAAATTACTCGGAGGCGGTAGGGAAAAAGTACCCATTAAGGTAGGGTCTTTTAGGAGGCCTACTCCAATATTTTGAAGCGAATGATTGCTTCCATGGATCATTGGAATGCTTCCCGTAACTTGTGAACTATTGGGGAGAAATGTTTGTTGGTCGACGATTGTAATTCCTCCTTGGAAGGGAAATGCAATCTTCCTGAAGTAAGTCGACACAACTGTGGCCATGGCATATATCCAGGGCCTTCCCAGTAGGATGTTGTAATCGAGGTTTCCGTCGATTACTTCAACATCTATTTCTACTGTTTTTCCCCCTAGTTCAACTTGCAAGTTACTTAAAATACCATATGGGGTATATGTTTGTCCGTCAAATGCTTTTAATGTCGTCGAAGATCGCAACAAGGTTGGAGATCCTAAAGTTTTCCAGCAACTCATCGACATAATACATGTAGATTCCCCCTCATCAATAATTGTTCGATGAACAGTTTTGTTGAGGGCTTTCACTTGAATGAGGAAAGCTAGTTGAGCTGGTAACTGAGGATCGCATCCTTTATGATCGAAGGATACAAGATTGGAATCCTTTGGGTCTATCCCACCAATGGCTGATAATAAAGCCTGCTTTTGGGATGGGAAATTTTGTAGTGCCTCAAGAGTCGACATAGCGGATGGTGATTGGGCCAAATCTTCCACTATGTTATAATGCTGTGCCGCTCTAGCACGAGGATTAAACTTCGACTTGTGTACTACTCCCTTTGGCAGTTTTATTGTCAACTCAGGAATGATGGGTGGTGCAACTTCTGTCGAAGTTGTTGTCGAACTACTAGGTTGATCTTTATCCTTGTTTTTTGACAGCTATGGATTCCCATAATCTTTGTTTCTTGTCGATATCAAAGCATCATTTTGCTGTTTGGAAACCGACAACATTAGCACTTGAGACGGGGAAGCATTTCCACTGTCAACCAGATTTGTCCCTAGATTTGGAAACGGATCAGTTAATACTGCCGAGGTTTTTGAATTCTTGAAGAATTTTTTAAGCTCAGCTCTGTGTGGACAATCTGCGGTCCAATGATCCTCATCGCATATAAAGCATGGATTTTTTGGTTTCCTATTTCCAGGAGGGTTTGCAGAAGATTTTTCAGGTGACGATTCTCCCTGTTTCTTCTTCTTCCCTTTGCCTTTCTTCTTGCCCCCTGGTTGCTTGGTTTCTTTGCCTTTATTTGTCGATACGACATTTACTTCCGAGGCAAGAAGTTCCTCATTTGCATTTTGACTGGAAATCTTACGGGCCTTTTTAGATGTAGCCTTTGTCGATTTCGTGTCTGTTGCGCCAATCATGCCATCGCCGGCATGAGAGTCATTGTTTGATTTAGGAGGAGGAGGAACTGATAATTCCAGTCTAGGAGCGTCAGGTATTTTATCGTAGAGCGTGCCAGACTGAGTGTAAATCAAGTCCAAATATTGCGCACAAGCGATAACCTGCTCTTCGGTGACGATCCCCCCTTTTGCCACATCTTCCGTGATGGAAGGCAGTAATGACTTGATAAACCATTCAGCTGAGAGCTAATCGGGAACGTACGTTTTCACCATTCTACGACGACGTCGCCACTCATGTATATGATCAGATATCTGTGTGGCCGTCGTTTGTTTGAAGTTGGTAAGAAGTTCCGTTCCAGTTTCGTACCTTACCGTTAATTGAAAATGGGTTAAAAAGGTTATGGCTAGGGTACTGAAGTTGTCGAATGAAGCTCTAGGCAATTCGATATACCATTTTGCTGCCGGACAAATTAACGTCCTCTGAAAAAGGCGAAGCCTAATTGAATCATCGTTTAGGGTGTTTGATGAACACCACAGATGAAAGGTCATCACATGATTCGATGGATCTTCACCCGGATTTCCATTAAATTTAGGAATATCTGATGGAAGTTTATGTGGGATCACTGGCCACCAAGGGGCGTAAGCGATTGGATCGTTTGTTAACCAATTTAAATCCGGTAACTCTAAAGTTGCCATGAAGGGTAACTGTTGATTCAGGTTAGGTGAAGCATACCCAGGATAAGATGGGATTGCCTGAGCAGTTGGTATTTGCATACCAGCATAATGCATTTGATGCTGGTAACTTTGGTAAGGTTGGTGGGCATGACCATTTTAAAATGGTTGATTTTGACCGTTTTGAATATACGGCTGCCCACTATTTGCAAAGATTTGTTGCTCAGAACCTTGGTATACTTGTTGGAACTGTGGTTGTTGGTATTGTACTAGCCATGGTTGTGAAGCCATGTGTTGTTGCCCGATACTAACTGTTTGACCAAGATGAGGGGTAATTGTACCCGTTTGAACCTGTGTCATTCCACCAGTCGGTGATTGTGGTTGAGTTGCAGGGTCAAGGGGCTGTTGCATTACAACCTGAGAAACCTGAGGTTGGCATACAAAAGGCGGCGCTTGAACTTGTGACACCGTCACAATAGCTGGCGTAGTTGGTATACTTGACATAGGTAAGCATTGTTGCATCGAATATACAACTCTTGGTTGTTGAGGTAGTATCGGTACCCAACCGCTTGAAGTAATTCCATCATAACCCGAATTTTGTTGTGAACTCCCGTATGGCTGTCCTCCCGGAGGGGATAATGAAAGGGCATACTGTCCCCATTACGGTGGTAATCCAGTACTTAAGGGAATGGTTTGCCCTTGAGGGCCAGACTGCCCAAATTGACCTCCAAATGGATCAATTTTTTGAGACTCAACATAAGAGTTTCTGGATATTATTCCGGATGAACAAACAGGAACAGACCATACTGTCGAAATGGCCCCTGAGTGGGCTCCTTCTAGCGATTGAGAGCTAGTTGGGACAGATGGTATACCGGCAAACATTGTTGGAGTGATAGCAGGGAGTTCTGTCGTCGCTGTGTCAGACGACACAGTCCTAGATGTTGACGGTTGTTCAGACATTTCTAGTCTATCCAAAAGATTACCTAGCGATTCTACAGGAGCTTCCGCTAGCGGTAGACTAACTTCTGATGAAGAAGGATACAGAGTGATCCCGACTCCAAATTGCGATGGAGTATTAGATGGAGGATCTTCCACAATCTCTTCTATAGCAATCAGACCAGGTGGAAGGGGTAGACCGTCAGGTCCGTAGAATATTTTTGGTGCCGAAGAAGGTATGGACTCGACAGCGACGAATGTTTGAGGAGCAACACTCTACAAACCGGTTGTAGATGGAATTGGTTCAGTGACACAAGTGTTTACCCTCAGACTAGGATCAATACCACTGTCCTTCTGTGGCTGCTGAACTTCTTCTGTAAAGGCAGGGATACCAAAAATGTTTGGAGTAACCAGAGTCTCTGATGTTGTTGGAACACTTGTTCTAACTTTAACGAGAGATTTGGAACCGGTTAAATGAGTTCACTTTGTCCGTACTAGCTTCGATTCCGGAGACAAAGACGATTGAATCGTAAGCCTCCACGAACGATGGGGTTTCAATTGACTTTCTTCCACGATTGCGGATTACTCGATAAACTAAAAATAAAGGGGAAGTATGTTTCCGAATTAGATGAATTTTAGACGCTTTGACACAACTTGTTTTTTCAATTTTTAAGAGTCGAGAAAAAACAAAAGATGACTCTAGTCGCCTTCGATTTTTAATGAGCCTGAAGTGACAAGTGCTCAGATGGACCTTTTCCATTAAGGAGTCTGAAAAGGAATGAAAGGGACTGCTTTGGAAATCTACGTAGAGGGATTACCAAACCAATCACAAAACTGCAGAATACTTTTTACGGTACGACAGTCAATCATCCTGAATGCTGTGTTTAGTGCATTACGATCGATAGGGCGGCAGACACGGCTTCCTATGGATAAAGGATTAAGCCTATTGTGGTATCCAAAAATATACTCGATGGTACGTGGGAGCACAAGTTCGTACTGGCACTTATCGTCTCAAAGTGGAGGAATCATCCAACCATCAGTGAGAACAACAGTTACCAGGCTTTACGACACCGGAATACGTCTCTAGCCTAGACTTCTAAATGTTGTGCGTTAGGTTCCAAAGCGTTGTTAGATTCATTGAATTTATTTTATAGTTGATCTTGTTTATGAAGTTTACCTTTTAGGTTCACGGCGAGATGTAGATGTGTAATTCCTAAAATGCAATCTAAGATGATAAACAGTCTTTTATCTTCTTTGTGCAATGAAAATCCTAGCTACTAAGGAAAGAGAGACAATATTCTTTCACAAAGAGCAAAGAGCACACTCTAAATGCACTTTCCCAAATCAAACCAATCAAACAGTCTAAATGCAAATGCACATGCATGTATTTGTTTTCGACTTTCTTAGTATGTAAATGGTAAAAAGAAAGTTGATGCACAAATCTGAATTACTTTTCAAGCGATAGTTATCAACAAGTTTCTTTTCGAAATAAAAAATGGAGGCAATCACAACACGTTACGATTTTGAAATGAATACTTGTTTTCAACACTAGAAAAATTACAAATTTAGACCAAACACTTGCGACACTTTCAAATCAAAGGACGACAGTACAATTACGTTACTTTTGCAAAGGAGAACTGAAAATGACCCAACAAACACACAAAAACATTTACAGTTCTTTTGTACAAAGGAGGCGGAATAACAGCAAGGAAAAGGGGTTTCAAACAGAGATATACTGATCACAGGCAGCAAAATTCATAAATAGAACTGGAAAGAATGAATCACAGCAACCAAAACTGAACAATGCCTAATCTGATCAGTGCAACTATAACACAGGGAATTTGAAATGTAGCGCACCTACTGCACTCGGGAAGTGCGCTGAATTTCAGATTCATAGAACAGTACCTGCGCTGGGCTAGAGACGAGACTTTGCTTGGGTTCCGGGTCACAGTTTGTAGTTCAGTTCATGGGTTTTGGCCGAGCAAATGGTAATCAGTAATGAAACAATCAGGGGTAGATCTAAGGAGGATCTAAGAGCTATCACAAAGGGCAATCAGAGAGTTTGTAAATCAGTTGTTTAATTTATAAACAAATCCCGGAGATTGAATGAAGCGGCATTTATCTACTTTGCATTTGCATAGCAAATGCAGTTCGAAAGCTACCTGGCTCGACTTCAGGCTCCGTCTGTAAGTTTATAAAATAGATAACAAGGAAGATAAACAAACAAACTAATTCGTCCCCAGTGGAGTCGCCATTTTGTTACAGGGAAAAGTGTCTACACAAAACTGCTTATCCCACTAAGGTGTGATAGCTACCTTAGAAACAAACAAAGTAAAGCTACTTTCATTTTTCCTTTATGAAGTATAGATGAGAGAAGAACAAAGAAGACCAACCTCTGTCTTGCGCTAATCTCCTAGTTCGATTCCTCTCTCTCTTGATAGTCTTTCGCTACTTGTTCCATTGCATGCCCAACTTCACAAAGTACCTGTAAGATCATAGTAGCATAGCACTATACAAGAACATGGATCTATAATCATAAACAATCTAGGATCAGATGTAAATTGACCATACATATGTAGCAAACATGAATGACACAAAAGTATGGAGGAAAACTTGAATAGCTTTTATTGATAAACAAGAAAGAGCCAAGGGGAGTTACAACCAGTTGCTCTGACCCAGCATCATCCTCTCAGCAAGGAAGCCCATCTTCACCTCATACAAAGCTTAGATCACCCAACAATATGATGTTGTCTCAAGAAACCAACAGCAATTCCTTACAATATGCAAAATTTCAGCCTCTCACCTCATACAAAGCTTAGATCACCCAACAATCTGATGTTGTCTCAAGAAACCAACAACAATTCCTTACAATATGCAAAATTCCAGCCTCCCACCTCCGGATCTCTGGGATGAGAGATCTATATATAGATATTTGCAGAGGTGTGAGTCAGCTCTGGGTTTTTGATTAGTGTCTTCTCTCTGATAGTTCTTGATGCCACTTGGAGATCTCATTGATCTCTTACTCATCCTTGGGCGATTCTGAGAGGCAAGTGTCCCAGGAGAAGTTTCCAGAAGATTCCATGATCATCCACCTCGAAACCTGTCTCCGCCACTTGTCTTTTCCCATCCATCGCACCCCATAGAAGGGCTTTTTGAAATGCAATGCACTTCCCATATGTACAAGGTGTGATGCATCGCACCCTGGCCATGGAGCAAGTGAAATGATCCAGTTTTGACCAGTTCTGAGTAGTTTTTCATGGAGAACTTTTGGGAGAAGCTGTAATCAGTTGACCTTGTTCCTTTAGGAGTTAGAACAACACTTTTAGGGACTTAGGAGCCCTTGGTTTATGGACATTTCATGCTTGGGGTTGTAGTGCCCAAAAATGTCTATAACAGGCCTCTGTATTAGCTTAAAAATGGAAAAAGTGCTATTTACAATGCTCTACTGCTCCTGAACCCTGCTTCAGTGTGCTCAAAACAACCAAATTAGCTAGTAACACCTTTTTCTAATCTCCATTTGGTCGAATTTTTCCAAAGTTATGGTCAAAACAATTTCCCTTGGTAAACCTCCTCTAAAACTGGAGGAACTCCAATATGTCCTTCTAAAATTGGAGGAATCTCCGAAATTGGAGGGAATGCCAAAAACTCTGCCAAATTAACTGCGGATTAATTAAATGTTAAGTGGAGTTTAATTAGAAATAAACTAGGGGTTATCGCTAATACCACGTGTTTAATGGAAAAACGTTAGCATTTAACGTTGTAATGGTCACATGCCACAATAACCGTTAACGGTTATGGTTTAGTTGACCATTGATTATGCTAATTTTTGGCTAGCGGTTTCCATGGAGGCTGTCACATGCAGACTTAACTGATGTGGTTAATACTAATAGTCATAACTTGCGCTGGTCGCTGGATCGTTTAGTACTGGTCACATGTTGTGGTTTAGGTTGGTAGTTAATGCCAATGACTTACGCCAACTCCGCCACTATTAAACTTTAAATATAATATGTGACCTATGACTGTTAATTCACAACACGGTGGTAGAAGGGTATGTCATTTAGTTTGTTTGGTGCAGGTCCAGGGTTCGATTCCCCTGCCTGCCATAAAATTTTACTACGCGCCGATATATGTGGTCCTTTTGGGAGGGACATGTGGCAGCCTCCGGGCTTGCCACTTGTCCCGTGCTCATTCGTCCACTCATGAACCAATAAAATCATGCCACGTCACCACACCTATGGACCAACCAAAACCTGACACTTGGCATAATTTTATTGGATATTGACCAACCTTTGACCCTACCCAGTCACCTGCCACGTCAACAGTACGAACTGTTGACTATGCAGTGACTGTACATTTTTTTTCAAATTTTCCACTGTTTGGCAAAGTGGACAGAACACGATATTTTCCTCATACGAACTTGGTTTTAGTGAAACGAGTTGTATTGGGATCGTATCGTCGATATAGATGCGGTCGTTTAGATTTCGAGTGATTCCGAGAACTTTTATTTTTGAGCTAAATACTGAGCACCTGATCATTGAAGCTCCAACGAGAGATTATAAGAGTAAGTTGATGGGATGGAGATAGACACAAGGGGGAGAGCGAGTTACCTTGGCAGATGGAGCTACCTAGCTACAGTGATTCAGTAAGGGAAAAAATTTAAGACAAAGAGATAGCATTAGAGAGAGGGAGTAGTAGATAATTCAAGAGGATTCTAGAGAGTTTCCCAACAAATTTCTAGTGTGGGAGAGGCAAGAAAATGGACGCCGAAATTATTCTATAGAGAGGTTGTGTAGCCGGTGTGAGGAGATAGAAACCCTAGTGCAAGTGCCGAGAGAGAGGTCATTTCAATTTCCAGAGGTTAGAAATATTATTTGGGAGATAGAGAAAAATTTTCCAGAGGCAAAGGGAAGTTGGACGACTCATCTTGAGCTAGCTAGCAGGGAGTGTGAAATGTTCTAGGCCAACAATGTGCATCTCTGGTGAAGAGTGCGGGTAGGCCAATGGGAGGCCCAATTGATTTGCATAGAGAGAATATCTCCTAGATATTTTACCAGTGTATTTACTAGAGGATTTCCAGTTTGGCATCCAGATTTTGTACTCCCAGTATTTGCTGCATAATAATAAAAATAAACACTCATTTGCTGCACCAATTTTCCCTTTAGGGTTTTTCGAGTGACTTCCAAAAAATAGTGTAGATTATTTATTTTGTGTGCATCTATTTCTTAGTTGCTGATTTTATTTTTCGTAATGTATTTTATGGTGAAGATTGAAATTGTGAATTATTTATTAATTGTTGTAAACAATTAAATTTATCACAGTTAGGAGAATAATATCAAGTAATTGCAAACATGGAATTTTCACATGGTCTCAAAGTGTTGAAGATCAAATTACAGGCTCAGAGGTGAAAAGTAGGAGATTGTGTTGTTTCAGAGGGAGATCTGAAGCACAAAATTCAGATCTGCATAGGCCAACTAGGAAATACGAATTTTTAGGTAGGAAAATTGATTTCTAGAAACAAAGTGCAGGAAAATTTTGATTAGCCCAAAACAAAATTCCAATAGGAAATGGATTTTCCAGATAGAGGGTTCTAGTGAGTAGTTTAGTTGATTCGTTGAGAATATTTGGGTGAAAAAGTTTTGCAGCAAGGGTTTTAGATGCAGATGTACAAAGGGAAGGGAAGAGAAAATCACACTAAGGGGATTTCCATAATTTCTTTGAGGATTTATAGTGCCATTTTTTAGGAGGAGATATGAGATTTCCAGTTGCAGCAAGCCATGCAAGTTTGCAAGACCAACCACTTTGAGTTGCATAGGTTATAGTTCGTGTGCTAGTTTCTAGAGGACATATGGAAGGTAGATCGAGTATTCTAAGTGACCAAATAACGGCAGTATATCAGTCAGAGAACAGCTGGAGGAAGATATTTTCATTCCTTAAGGAGTAAGAGTAGTAGAAGGAAGGCCAAGCAGGAAGGAGAAGGATATTTCTAGATCCAGTCTCCAATTTATTTGAGTTTCATTGAGATGGCTACAATAGGTCTCAGAGTTTAGGATAGACTTGAAAAAGCTTCCAATTGTGGCATTTGGAAGGCTAGAATGCTATTACTATTGGAGGAGCATGCTCTCAAGGAGTTTGAGGCAGAAATTGTAGTTGGACCAACAGATCCTATCAAGTATCTTGACTACAAGAAGGATATGGCCAAAGAAAAGAGGATGGTCCTAGATGGTGTTTGGGATTATATCGTCCCACATATTGTAGAGAAGAATACATCAAATGTGGGGGGCCATTGTGAAGTTTTACCAAGATCCATCAGAGAATCGTAAAATTATTCTCAAGGAGAAGCTGAGGACCACGAATATGTAGAAGGGTGAAGGCATTAATTCCTATCTCACCAAACTTCGGAATGTCCATGATGAGTTAACAACTATAGGAGAGAAGCCCGATGAAAAGAAAATTGTGTGTGTTGTTAAAAATGTGTTTACCAACGAGTGGGAAACTTTCGTTCAGGGGATTACTGAACAAGATAAATTTCCAAATTAAGAATACCTATGGAGTGACTTCACTTAGGAGGAGCTAAGGCTCAGTATTTTTGAGGGTTCTGCCAACAATAGTAGCAAGGGACTGAAGGTTGAGAGGGAAGAGGAGAATTTATCCCTTACCAGTAAGGGAAAGTCGACAAAAGGTCCCAACTAGGGACAAAACTGAAAGGGAGGCGAGAAGAAGAAAAAGGACTTGTCGAAGGTCAAATGCTTCAGATGTGGTGAGTTTGGTAACTATGTTACCTAGTGTCCCAAGAGAAAGAAGGAAAAGAGAGGATGGGAGCCAAAAACAACTTCAAAAAACATAGATGAGTTGACCTCCAAGTTGGAGGCGTTTGAATTGATAGCAACTATACCTCCAGATGGAGGAGAAGAGTGATGATTTAGAGTTGTAGGATTAGGCAAGGACCAAGGATACACAATATCAGATAGGTGTTTCCTTTGGATCATTATATTTGCTACAAGGGCCCACAATATTCAGTAGCAGGAGGATCAGTCTCAGCAGGCGTAGTAAGATCTTGAGGGATAGTGACAAGCTAGTTGCAGTCAGATACTAGAGAAGTGTAGAGACAATTGGGTGCAGTCAGATGCTCAGTAGACATAGAAAAACTAGTTGCAGTCAGTGACTCAAGGGGAAATTTAAGAGCTAGTGTAAAGACATAGTATATCTTCCAAGATTGAGTTTCCAATTGTAGGTGCATGAAAATTGTATGATGCGGGAGGCAATGCAAAGTGTCGCGTTGCAGGTTGCATGTGTAGTTCTAGCTAGAGTGAGACTCCTCAAGGGAGCTTCCATCCAATACATATTTCCTATTTCTGTTTCGGAGGGAGATCAAGGCAAGGTTCAATTCTCAGTTGCAGTAGTTGTAGAAGCAACAATAACATGAGATTATATGCAACACATATAATGTTGACAACAATGCTGGGAGACACAATGTAGTGCCGACAGCCATGCAAATGCAGAGTGGTTCAACTACATGGTTAGTAGGTGAATCAAATTATGTGCAGTATCTTGGTGGTTAGCGATAGTATGTTGCAGATGTAAGACACCAACAATGTGGTATGGCTACAAAGGAGAGATGTTGGTGAGAAAACACCTTCCTTGCTAAGATAGACTGTTTGTTTTCTATTGATTTGGTAACATCAAACAAGTGTTATAGTCTCGATTTGTGTCTAAGATGATAAGGAATACGATATCTCCAAAACCAAAAAAAGGTTTCACGAGATAAGCTTGTCAAATGCTTTAATTAAGTTAATCAGTCATCATTTAAATATTTCCTAAGTCTAACTTAGGAAAAATGGTTAATTAAAGTGAATTAATTAAGGAGATCGACTTATTCTATAGAGACTTCCGTAAAATTTCTTGGATCAAGCCTAAGATGATCTTATCCATTGATAATGATCTAATCATGGTTGTTGAAGCTCCAACGAGAGATTAACAGAGAAATTCAATGGGATGGAGACAGACACAAGAGGGAGAGCGAGTTACCTTGGATGATCAAGCTAAGCAATTGCAATGATTCAACAAGGGAGAAATTTTGAGCCAGAGAAAGAGAATCGGAGAGATGGAACAACAAATAATTCAAGAGGAGGATTCTAGAGAGTTTCCCAACAGTTTTCTAGTGTCGGAGAGGCATGAAAAGGGAGGCCAAAATTATTCTGCGGAGAGGTCGTGCAGCTAGTGCGAGCAACCAAAAACCCAAGTGTGAGTGTTGGGAGGGAGGTCAGATTAGAGAAACTTTGAGGTAAAAAATGGACCTCAAAACAAAAATGGACAACCAAAATCAAATTTATAAGAACCAATAATATTCAACATGACGATGTCAACCATGGAGGATGATTCACCATTTTTTTAGTAAAAATATAAAAATATAAAAAAATAAAACTATTTTTTAACTCATATTTTCAACTTATCTCCCTACGATTTTACTCAAATTTTGAGCAAGAGCACTCATTGGATGTGGAATTTAATTCTTCATCCAACAAATACCCATGTTGAATACTTTTGATGGACCCTCCTATACGAAAAATGAGACATACATGAAAAAACGTGATTGCAATCACATTTTTTCATGTATTTCTCTTTTTTCGCGTAGCAAGGGCCATCGAATGTATGAAACATGGGTACTCCTTTGATGAGGAATTAAATTATGCATCCAATGAGTTCTCCTGCTTGAAATTTGAGTAAAACCGTAGGGAGATAAGTTGAAAATATGAGTTGAAAAAGTAATATTTTATTTTTTCCCTCTAAAATTTGATGATGTAATCTAATCTTATTTTACTATTGCCACTATTATTTTATAATATTCTTTAGGAGGTCCTTTTTACACCTAAAAATTTCTCTAATGTTTAAGTTTGTGAAGACTAGAAAGATCATTTGAGAGGCAGAGCAAATTTTTCCAGAGGTAGAGGGAGGCAAGACAACTCATTTAGAGCCTGCTAGTAGACAATATGGATTGTTCTAGGCCAGTAGTGCACATTTATGGTGAGGAGTGCGAGTAGGCTAGTTGGAGGCCTAGTTGATTAGCAGAGGGAGAAGACATCTCCCAAATATTTTTCCAGTGTATTTACTGGAGGATTGCCAATTTAGCATCTAGATTATTGTACTCCTAGGATTTGTTGTACAATAATAATAATAAACCCTCATTTGTTGCACCAATTTTCCATTTGAGGTTTTTCCATTGACTTTTTAGTCCAAAAGTTAATGTGTCGATTGTTTATTGTGTGTGGATCTATTTCTCAGTTCATGATTTTATTTTTCGTAGTGTATTTTATGGTGAAGATTGCAATTGTGAATTATTCGTTAATTGACATAAACAATTAAACTGCTAATAGTTAGGCAAATAATATCTAGTAATTCTAATCAATGAATTTTCACAGTGGATCTTTCAAACATAAAGGAATGTGCATGCCATTAAGAAAGAATTTGGTACATTAATTTTTTGTTTAAGACAATGGCATGATCAATGGAATGATCATCTAGACTTGGAGACTATAGATGTAATCCTACAATCTCCATCATCCTGGTATAGGTCTCCTCTCAAACTCAAAATCCAAGAATCAACATCCTCTACATCATCAAAATACTCAAAATTTCGTCTACAATCATCAAATGTAGAAGTCTTAACTTCAATCTTCTCGCACTCAATTGTCGAGTCTTGATACCAACCATATGAGGTCTTCTTGACATCCTTAGGATCCTATCTACCAAGTCAACCATCATCCTTGAATGTTGCATGAGTATGGATTCCATACAATCCAATCTCTCATAAATCTCATCTTCTGATTTTCCTACATCTATTGAAACGTGTAGCGAGAGAAGGTCTTCTTTGGCTCGTGTCTTAGCCAGAAATACCGAGTTTGTCTTTCCTTTGACCATAGAGCGAATCATGGAGATGGTGAGCTTAGCTTCTAGTTTCCAGGATTAAGATCACAAATTTATGTGTAGTGTTGGAGGACTAGTTACGTGGACCTTCTTTAGTTTGACTATAGGAATATGTGGTTGTTTTAAATTTAGACAAAATGAATTGGAGCTTTAGTATTTGATTAAGGAAAATATGAGTTTACTTTCAATTAACTTTTCATCAACCACTCAAATTCTAAATTTGTGACCTGCCAATTTTAACATGGATCGAGCTTATAAAGGAAGAACAAAGGCACAAATTTATTCATTCTTGTATGCACGAGGTTGTGCATTAGAGCGTATCGATGAGGAGCCTATACACAACATTGAATAGAGTGAATTTCTTATGGATATTAGTGTTAAGAAATAGGGAATTTATATGCTAAGATTTAGGAGGCCTGCCCTAAATAATAGGTTCTAGACTGCGCTAGGAAATAGGAAGAGATCAACAAAGTGAAATTGGGCCAGAAAGAACATAAGGAAGCAGGAGAAGAGGTCAAGGATTTTCAAGGTGTTTCTAGCTATTTTAGCGGTGAGAATGAGCAAGTTTCCAAGTGAAATATATTGTCCTGTAAGAGATCTAATTTCTCTAAATCTATCAATAAATTCTATAACAAAGAAGTGGGTTTTCCTAAGAAAATTTGTGTGTCTTTTGTGTGATTGTGTTCTTTATCTTTGTGTTTTATTTCACTTCTTATCTATTGTTGACAAATTTTGTGTCTTGGTCGAAATAAATTAGTTTCATATTGTTTATCATAGAAGTTGCAGTTCTTTTGTGGAAATTCAACACCACACGGATAATTGTCATCCTACATCCATATACCATGGCCTCAACAGTGGAAACAATCACCAGTTTTTCTCCTGAAGGAATGAACAATCTACCCAAATGTGATATTGGCACAACATTCTATCCAACCATGAACTCTATACCCAATACAATCTCATAGTCATCCATCGTGATAATCGTGAAGGCAATCTTCCCCTTCCAATTACCAATATGTACTGGAACGTCATAAACCATTCCAAGAACTCTCATGCCCTTGAAATTCAATACTTTGAAAGACACACGGACTGGAACAAATATACAAGCCCAATCCCCTAGCCACATCCTACATCATATATGATATATCCATATATTCGGGTGAAACTTCTAAATCATATATGATAGATCCAACATAAGGCTCGAATACTCTCAAATTTAAGATTGTACACTACTTTTCTGCCTCAAAAATTCAACGTTTTTCTTGCATCCTAATTATGATCTTACGTACCAAACTAAGTGTACAATTCTTCCATCAACTATGGCCATGTGATGAGGTCGTCTTTCTTTTGACCCGTGGAAACCTTCTCTTCCCTTCTTCTCACCAAAATTTCACATTCCCTATTAATAGTGAGGTAGAAACCATTACCTTGACCTCATATGAGCACTCTTCCAATTGATCCAAGTATTGCTTCACATCCCAACATAAATTTCCAAACACCTTTGAACTTCATGTACCATCATACGATTCTGGTTCTTTCACCTTCACCTCCACTAAAGCACTGGATGAACCCTACCCAACTACTTTCCTCAAAACTGTAACCATCTCTGACTACAGTTCCATAGCTGAAGTAAGGTCTCCAACCTTCTCCTCCAACCGACCCAATCTTTCATCGACATCGTGTCTTCAATAAACATCGGTAGCAACACTATCAAGCTCATCAACACCTTGAAGAAACATTCCACCCATGAAATTTACTTCTTCCCTTGTCTTACTTTCCCTTTCCATGTATCTTCTCATGGAATCCTTCAATTTCTCCATGCACTCTTCTAAGGCTTCCAATTTATGACCTTGTTGTTTCATGTATTATGCTCTAGTCAGTACCAAAATGAACTCTTTATGATTATAACTTTGAAACCAACTCTTGGTTGGTGAAGAGATAAACTTCCATCTTCACAAACTTGTTCTCTGATACAAACTTCCTCCGAAGATGGTGAAATTTTTCTCTGATACCAATTATCACACCCCCAGAGTGCCCACTCGAGTTAAGGCTCATTGAGTCCTATGGGAGCACGACACTGACGTGGTTTGTCACAATGGATTGACCAAATTACAACTAATTACATTGAAACTATGCCTCCAACACTTGTACTCCTATCAAGAGTTAAATATATTATGTTTTTGGAATTAACATGCAATCTTTAACACACCCCCTCCAAATCCTAGCCCTCAAGACATGTTAGAAGGAGGTGGTCACTATGTTGACCCAATATCCATGGTACATTTATGGAAATGGTGTCTAAATTTTTTACCCTTTGCAACTCCGTCAAAACTTAAAATAAATAACATCAATGTGTTTGTCTTGTCAAGACCTCTCCAATGACATAAATTTCACCTCAATCCGACTTATGAATCAAAATATACTATGAATATAAATAGGACATTCAATTCCTCACTAGCTCCCATGTGGTAGTTGTAAAGAGCCCCACGTGGCACATGAAACACCTAGCCTGCTACTATGGACAAACCCAAATGGAAAGGCACACACTTTGAGGGATTCAAAGGTTGACCTATCCGACATCATGACATACTGAACTAAGTGACAGACTCTGACCCCCAACCTCTGACCTCGAGGTCGATTAGACCCCCATTCGGGACCACTTCACCTTTCCCTCGACCAACTGACTGACCTGACCCCTGACCTATCCCAACTCTCAACTTGGCTAGTCCCATATAGTGAATTCAAGCATATTCTACAAGATTTCCCTTATAATTTTTTCTGAATTTCTTTCTTAGCTTACACAAGTTCGAAGCATTCTTCCTCTTCTGCTTGAGGGAAGACATGAACCTCATGATTTTACCACATTTATAGTGCATTGAGTCCATGAAAAGCATTAAGTTTTCATTGTGATAGACAACCAAGCTTAATGAAGGATGTATAAGAGATTTGATGACAAGACTTGGAATTTAACAGGTACAGGGAGTTACACTTCATGAATGTACCTTATTGGAAAATTTACAGGGCACTTAAAAAACTCCCACCCACAAAATAGGGGTGCAGTTATTTTAATAGATCAACTTACTTACATAGAGAAATTAAAAAACAAGTATTCAATAGCTCATGCTTGTCAAATTAATGAAAAAAAACATAATAGCCCCTACTTGTGCAACATTTACATAACTCAATTATTCCTTAACCATTCATATAGGAAGGCTAATGTGCGAGAACATACAAGAATCACATTCCTTATTGACAATACAAGAGTTAGTACGATAATATGTGTATATTAAACATCAAAATATAAGGAGTATGAGCAAATATTTATCTTATACATCTAAACAAACATGCAATTGAGGACTTCAACTCTCCACCCAACCATACACAAGCTACAACCACTATCACTTGTAGTTGTCACCCCTGAGGCAGATTCCAAAACTTGAGCTGAAACAGGATGTCTTAAGACCACTCTACCTTCATCCATTGACTACATAAATCTACCAAAACAACAACTGACACATGATGTATCAAGTCCACTCTGCCTTATCCCACCAACTACATAAATCTCTCCCTTAATCCTCTTAGACTTTTCCATACATTATAAACATCCATGTCAGTATATCACAGTATAGAGAGTTCAACTCATTTTCAGGAGAAGGGAGTCCACAATAAGGAAGTTCCATCAATGGATAACTACTGATAAGTGGAATAAATCACCTGTCTAGGTGATTCATTAGTGAGACAAGCACCAAAGCTTCAACCCCCATGGAAACTCTTGGTGGTTCACCAGCCTCACATGCACCTGAGTGATTCTTCTTAATATAGTAGGTTCTTCAGTGTTTAGGCAAGCCTCCACTCTATGTAATATTTTATTTAGCAAGCCTCTCTCAAAATATTCCTCAACTGGTGCTCCGAGTTGATCCGCTGACAGAGACTGCTTTTCTCTTATTTCAGCATTGCGCTCTTCCATAGTAGCTTTGGACGCTTCCTTCACTCCATATGCCTTTGCTTTTATGTGAGTGTATGCGAGAGCATGTACGAATGAATAATGAATGTATGAAAGTCATCCTTCGTTGCGTAAATAGACTAACTACCCATCCTGCCCCCACGATCACATAGTAATCAACTTCCTGACAACACATCCCATGCTTTCTTTTAAATTTTGTCCTCTTCTTGCTTGTGGTTGGGGATAAAGGACACCTAGACTTGTCCTCATTTCTTCATTTAAATTTAATGCTCAGTCAACTCATTTAATCTTTTTAGCCAATTAATGGCTGATATTTAAAACAACAATTTGCTCAAGCAATATCCTTCCTCAAGAAATGGAATCTGTGTCCCTCTCTCAACCATTTAAATAATTACAATTCTTTATAAGAGAGAAATATTAACTAGGGGATATCACAACCCCCTCACAATGAGAAAAATATTAACCAGGGGATGTCACAAAAATCTTAACCCAAGCACAATGGCAACAATTTACTTCGTTTTACTTCACAATGTTTCAATCATACATTCATCTCACACATATGCTAGCATTTTAATTCATCAACATGATAACAACAACACATAATCATGTATGAAATATTTACAAGAGAGTGGGAAATCCCATGATTCCTCTTTTTTTTATGAAACACCTTCTACAAATATACAATGTAATTTGGGTTTCATCCAACCGCTTAATCTCACAATACAATGAGGTCATGCCTTAGTCCTAATTCTGCCCACACAACCCAACACAAACAACCTGTGGTTCTTCACAAACTACCATGACAACTTACAAATCACAACCCAAAAATAGAATCCCTATGAACTCATCTCGTCTTCGAGTCACTCGCTCGGTTAGAGATCTTACTTACAACTGCAACCCACACCTTCACATGTTACAATATTCCTTGCTACCTTGCGATGCGATGATGTCTTCCTTCATTCCTTGTTCTTTTCTTGTCTCTTGTTCCTTAAAAAATTCCTCCTCTAACTCGCCTCCATCCTTTGTTTACTTATATGTGACTTGGGTATGTGAAGGGACGCATCTCATCAAGTGGCGTGTCATTTTGGTTCAGGTCAACCTTTCAGTTCCCTTTAGTTAACTTTTGCACGATGGAAAACCTAAATCACCTTCAAGTCGACACAGGATGACCCATATCTTGTCATCCATCTCATTGCACATCTCAGTTTCTCGTATCATCACTTGTCTTGTCGCATATCTCGATTGATTGCCTCATTGCATGTCTCGATCACCTATCTTATTGCACATCCTAGTTGCTCGTCTTGTGCATGTCTCAGTTAGTCGTCTCATGCACGTATTGGTTGGTCGTCTTGTCAAACATCACGACCGCGTTTTGGCTTATCTCATGTGCCATAATCATGACCACATCTCGGCTTGTCTCATGTGCCACAACTATGACTTGTCTCATCTCATCGAAAGTGTGAAACCCAAAAATGTCACACTTAACATAAAAAATGATGCCATGTCTACTTCACCTTATGACTCGCCTCACCTTGAATCATGGTGACTCGGGCACACATCTCAGCGGACCTTATAGTAACACTTCTCATCCGAAGGGCTCATATAACTTAAATTGACTTAAGGATGACCCATGCAATTTAAAATTTAAATTGACCAAAGGTCATATACTGAAGATCTACTAATAATAGGGTAGTTGGTTAGTGTGAGGTTAGTCTCCATTTGGTTACTAGTTCCATTTGGTGATTAGTTTAAATCTTATGGAAATCATTATGATACTTCAATATTTTTTAGAATTATAAATCAATTTGTACAAAAAGAAAAACATTTAAATCCATTGAAAACCATCTTGTGATTGCTCAGATAGGGATAAAGGTCTAATTCAAAGGTGTTTTTCTTCCAATTTGATGTAGATTTGTATATGACCCTGTTGTACTACTCAATAACCCCGCATTATAGTTAATATTACAACTAATAAATAATGGGGACCCTTTTTAAAATTTAGGATAAAATCCAAAAAAATCAATAAAATAAGGTAATCTTAGCTTTATTGTTCCAAAAACTTGATTAAATGGAGAAATCTTCCTTATCGGAACCCTTATATCGGAGCTTAAGCCCATAAAACATTGATTTCATTTAAAATCTTTCATCGGAGGTATTTTATTGAAACATGAGGTTTAGTCTCCATTTGGTTACATTTGGTTATTAGTTTAAATCTCGTGGAAATCATTATGATACTTCAACCTTTTTTAGAATTATAAATGAATTTGTACAAAAAAGAAAAAACGATTAAATCCATTGAAAACCATCTTGTGATTGTTCAGATGGGGATGAAGGTCTAATTCAAATGTGTTTTTTCCAATTTGATGTAGATTTATATATGACCCTATTGTACTACTCAACGATCCCTTTTTAAATTTAGGATAAAATCCAAAAGATTCTAATAAAATAAGGTAATCTTAGCTTTATTGTTCCAAAAACTTGATTAAATCGAGAAATATCCCTTAACAGAACCGTTATATCGGAGCTTAAGCCCATAAAACATTGGATTTCATTTAAAATCTTTCATCGAAGGTATTTTATCGGAACATGATAACATGTTCCCTTAGGATAAATTGAGACTAAACCATTCCACGATTGAGTTTTATAATATCTAATCCTAAAAGTCATAAAAGCGCTCTTTTATGAATATAATAATAAAAGCCCAACCCCATAGGATTTCCACGTAGCATATCAATGATTCCAATATCGACATTTTCAATTTGATGTTCTTGTCACACTTCTCTTGTATCCCTTCCCGCTACATCCTCTGATATGTGAATTCACCAATATGGAAATAATCCATACATCTCCGATATTCATCCGACCTCCGATCTCTGATCTCCGATATTTGTGAACCTGTTGATGCCCCGAAAATCGTTGCAACAACATTGGGGAAACCACCCGGTCCGGACCTTAGTGCAGCTCCTTTTCCGTTTGGGGTAGTGGCTCCGACTGGGGATAATGGGACCAGTTTCCCAGAAATATAGATAAATGGGATGGATGAGTGACTTCTGTATTATGCTAGCGGTAAGCGATGGACTTAAACTATCAGCAAAAATATAACAACTAAAATCTATCCCGGGGTCTTATCAATCTTTCATAGCGTAGCATTTGATAATCTGTGCTCTAAGGTAGGCATATAGATGACTCTAACACTAAAGCATAGAGGTTTAAATCTTTTAAGATTGCTTTACATAAGTAGTTATGCAGAGCGATAATAGCGAATTACTACACTTAGTCATTTATATCATTGATGCATATATGAGTGAAAGAGATAACAAATCACATAACATTCAATAGTGAAATGAAATACAGATTTGCCGTTATATCGCACATATACATTCAACGATAGCAAAGATAATAACACAGAAATTCATATAATCAGAAAGGAAACAGATACAGATAATAGTACCATGTAAGCCGTTTGATCAATCCAATACATCAATCACTATGTCGCAGTCCTTCCTTCTAACCAGAAAGCATTCCAAACAACAGACAGTCGTGCGCAATTGCATAAAACAGCGTTCTAATCAAAATTAAGAACCATTGGTCGAGTTTCACAAAAAATATAGACTGAAGCACAATAGTGCAAACTCCAGCCTTTAAGTCTGTTACAAAATTTTACGACCCTTTCCAAAACAATGAAAGAGTCTATAAATACTATATTAATCTAAATATCTAAGAAAAACTGAAAAGCTATGAAATTGGCATTAATAACTGTTTTTCCCCTTTTTCTTGGCGATCTAGCAGTCGACGGCATTGCTTCATTCGGTGGCTTCTTTCCCTTTACTTCTTAGCTGACTTATCGCCAACATTGGCTCTACTTCTGGTGGAGTATTGAGGCGCAATGTGAGCTGGGCATCATATGTGGCATCTTCTATGTCGGGAATCAGGCATGCGAGAGCATCCGTTAAACATTTCAGTGCAGATCTTTGAGTATGCGGCTTAACCAGAAAATGCCAATATGCATCAGGGGTTAAAGTATTTATCCCGGTAATTAACTTCCTCTGGTCTTCTAACTCAAGATAAGATGTCTGTTCAATCATATCGGCTGTAGTTATGCTTCCGGGCGTGCACTGTGAGATCATACTTGCTAAGTACAGTGTATCATTGACTAAGTCAATCATATTGCTGGCAATTATTTTACACCTGGAAGCCGCCCTTTCTGCCTTCATTACTTGCATGTTCCATTCTGTGAAAAGTATATCTTTGTAGGTTTCATGAATTCGGGATAAATTTGCCGCCTTTCCTTCATCAGTATCTTGCCACTCAACGTAATCAGATATGACTTCTTCGGCTTGATCAAGCTCAGTCCTGGCCTTTTCTATTCGCTTACATACTGTAGCAGCTATATCGCATAGTGGCTCAGCTTTAGCGAGTTGCTGACATAGAAGTCTAATCTGGGATAGTAATGCGCTATTTATTTGAGTTGCTTCTGCCTTGAAATCTTTGACTTTATTTGCACTCTGGATACTCTCGAGCTGTGCCGATAATTGAGCTATCCGCTCATCTTTGGACTTCATCAATAGCTCATTTGATGATTTCAGCTGTACTAATGCTTCTGACAATTCTTTTTCCTTTTGAATTGCACCACTGTCTATCCTTTGCTTTTCTAGTTGCAGTTGTTGGGTTAGCGAATCATTTTCTTGCTGTTTCGCCAGCAACTGTTCTTCCACCTGTGTCGCTTTATTCTTTGCCTCGATCAATTCTGCCTGCAATGCATATATCGCATGATCCTTATCCTTTAGCAGAAGACTTACCTCTGATGCTTTGTCAATGGTTGCTGCAGAATAAGCTCCCGCGAATTGCGACAGCTTTGTTAAATCATCAGAGGGACTTAATTGCTCCTTCCAGACCATTCTGCCCGTGACTGTTTGCTCGGGAAAAACGGAAGGTTGATCAAGCCTTCTCCTTTTCCTAGAGCGCTTAATAACAGCTTTATGCTTCGGGCTATAGAAAATATCCAGAGGAGGAATTTCTTCCACCTGGAGAACAACCTGATCGGAAGGTTCCTTATCAATAACTTCAATATCCTGTGAAATGGGTGGGCCGCTGGTTCCTTCTAGAACCTGAGAGGAAGTCATATCAGGTGTAGTGCTCATTTTAGAGGTATCGGTATTTAAAGAGCTTTCCCTACCACTGATAATGGAGTCGAACTGATTCCATTGTTTAATCAATTCTGGATTGGTAGGGGTTTGTTTGTTTTGCTCTGTTTGAGCCTTGCTTTGCTCTTTCTCTTGTTGTAACCTTTGTAGTTCTTCTTCTCTTCGTTGCTGTTCTTCTTGAGCTTTTCTTTTCTGTTCTTCTTTTTCCTTCTATGTCTTTTGCTGCCTTTCCAACTGCTCCTTTTTCTGCCTTTCTGCCTGTAGCTTCTTCTGCCTTTCCTCCTGTAGTTGCTTCTGCATTTCCTCCGGTTGTTGATTTTGTTCCTTAGTCGTCACAGGAGGTGGAGGTATCTGTTGCTAACCAGGCTCGCTTGAGGAAGATGCTGCCGTTGTGGATAATAAATTCAGAGGCAGAGTTTGCAACCTCTGCTCCCTAAGCTTATTAAACTCAGCTAATGTCTCATCATTATACCTCATCCGAGCAATTTCTTTGACATGGCCGATTGTATTAGCCCCAATGAACAGGTCATCAAACATATCCTCTTGGTGCTCAATTCTTGTCAACTTTGCCTGTTCGAGGGCATTATAAGCCTTTTTTGATGGATCATAGAATCTACTAGGGATGGTGGCCAGGGATAAAGCTTGGTATTTGGCCGCTTCCTTCTCTGCATGCTTGAAATTAAGCAAAGTAAAAACCCCAATTCTTAGAGGAAAAGAGGGCCAACCTCGCTTCTTTTCTTCTTTGAGAATTTGAGTGACGCCTTCAGACATGATTTGGTAGCAGATTTCCCGGGCTAACAGTTTGTCTGGGATATACAGAGGGAGAACATGTGGTCTGGCTTTACTTCCGAAAACCCTAATGTAAGTAAAATGCTCCTCCCCAAACCAGCTTGCAACGGCAGTTATGTCAAAAGAAGCTTCATAGGAAATTCTGGGAATAGGCCTATCATAGATAGAATAGTGAATAGGTACCATAAAACCATTGCAAATTTGGTACAAATGGTCTTTGTAAGCAGACTTCCACAATTGCCTATGATATAAATGAATGGGTGTTGGATCTTGGGGGGTCCATCTCCAACCGAGGACAGGAAACTCAGAATTATAACACAGGGTATCCATAATATAAGCAGTATAATAAAAGGGTGGGATTTTCCTTTCGGAAACCTTGGCATTGGTTCTAAACTCACGAATAGCTGTGACCAACTTATCAGAAAGAATAGTAGCCCAATCCATAACTATAGCATTGACAGCTGCTTCCATTAAGGGAATCATATCATTTTCAATATTTGTGGAGTCATGTAATCCCCACAACCTACACATCATAATTCCCGCATAGCAATAGGGAGAAGCTAGAGAAGCGTTGGAGTACTTACCCGAACTCTCATGCTTGTGTTTGGCTGGATTCTGCCTCCAATCTCAGAGGGGTTCGGATGGAAATTCATTTTCCTTGGCGAATTTCTCCACAAAGGCTTTGTTATAGGCCAGTTCTGGTTCAGGCAAATGGTACATTTGCCTCAAGTCGTCCGGCTTGAAAGATCCAAAAATCCTTCCATCCCTTGTATGAAACGTTCTGTCAATGATGGGGATTTCTTCGATTGTCCAGCGCACCACATCTGTATAAGGAAGGACTTGTTCTCTGGCCGCTATTCTGTGTAAGAAGGAGTCGGCCAATTCTTTCAGAGTACAATCGGACTTCTTCTGTACATCGACAGTAACCACTGTCACTGTCTTCGTTGGTTGCTCGGCCTCCAAGAGATTATATGTACCTTGCCATGTTGTCCGAGCAAGACCAGCGCACGTAGTATCTGAGATTAGGCCCTTCTTAGAAGCTGTAACAGCTTGGCCTGCAACCGGTGCTGCAGTAGAACCAGTATTCTTCTTATGTCTCTTCCCCATCATGTTCAAGCCTTTACCAGCAAACGAACTCTACAAAAATGCCAGAGAATTCGTAACACAAAAGATAATGAAGATGAAGCGTAAATGGAAAAGATATATATCAATTGAAGCATGGCGAGATTAATTTTCAAAGGTGGCTGCGGATTTGATCACAAGTAGGGGATCGTACATACATTAATGGTGTTTAAAAGCCGGCTACTCATTAAATGATCTAAACACTGTTTAAACAGTTGAATGGCCGTCTAACGCATGCAACAGATTATAAAATATTTTGGTCGCAATTATTCGTTGATCGAAGGGGCAAAGATATTAATTGCGCATGCATTACCTTATCCCCGCATTTAACGGCATTTCGAAATCTGTGCTTTTACCAATCTGATTTAAATATGACTTCGAAACTTACAGCAATCACCTTTTTAAAATGCTTAATCATCTTAGAATGATGTCGCATCGCATCGAAACATGGATGATATTACCGTTTGAAAACGATCACAGCGAACGCCGATTGCGATATCGCATCGGGAAAAACCTGAGAGCCTTATGAGAGTGTATGTGGTTTCGCCGACGACCGATAGCGATATCGCATCGGGTCGGGGCTTTTATGTTGAAACGCTCTTTCATAGGGGCAGCTCCGATATCCGATGGCCGATATCGCGTCGCATCGGGGTGGAAGATATGCATTCTTTTGAATGTACATTAGATACCGCCGATTGCCGATAGCGATATCGCGTCGGCAAAAACCAAGGTGTCCCTTAAATATGGTTCTCTTGCCATTGCGAAATGCGATCCTGCGATGAGCTTATCGCAATGACCGAAAATTGTTTAAGAATTGGGAAATTATTATTCTAAAAAGGCTTCAACTGACACATTCGTTTGTTTATCATGCCTTTGTCTAACCAAAGCATTAATGCCAATAAAATTTTAAAAGGGACCCATTTCATATGTTAATAATTTGTGAATAAAAATGATATGGATATGGGGGGTTGTTGTAGGGCACAACAATTGGCGATTCGCTGGTAGAACCAGTTATCTCTGGAATGCTAAAAACACTTAAACTTTTTCAAATAGAATCTCAATCAGGAAAGGAAAATTTCTAATATAACCAGATATCTATTCATTCTGAATAAAGTAGAATTCTTTTGTTGACTTCCTCTTTTTGTAAAGAAAATAAATGCATTCTAAGCTTTTAAAATGGGTCTTTTATGGTTCAAAATGGTAAAGCAGAAAACTTTTCCCAAATCAGCTCTTAAAGTAAACTCCTCTGTCATAGGTAGAGCCTCTGCTGCCAGCAAACGTTCATAGTCTCGGCAGGGTTACCTTTTAACCATGCTGTTGTCCATTGTTCCATTCACTTAAGAGTGTGATCAATCAGAATGAATTCATCGCATATTTTCCACATTTTGAACTTCATTTTTACTTGAGATAAAAAGCCATTGTCCTGGTTTGGTGGCTAGATAATGACAATGCCACTCACAGGTAGTAATCGAACTGAACAAGCTGGCTCGTGATGAGACCCCTTGTCTTGAAATTTCAAGCCATTACCCTGTTTGATATGCAGTTTTGGTAATGTCAGTTAAACTATTTTCCTATGAACATGGTAAGCAGGCTTGCAATAAGACCTCTTATCTTTAATCTTTATATTTTAGAATTACACTCTGAGTAATCATAAACTTTTGGTGAATGGGATGAACAATTGTCTCCTTGAGAGAAGATGGATGACAGGTTGAGAGTTAAAGATGCTGAAGATGGGTTAGCTTCCACTTTAATATAGATAACCCTTGGAGACCAATTTTCAAAAGACTCAAAATGACTCATAGAGCTTTTACGTTTTGAGAGAAGTTTACAAAGTAAGACTGCGATCTCAAAATAAAAATATACCTAATTTCCTAGGAATGATCTTTCTTGGTTTAGGATTCTATTATCCAAAAGCAAATATTGAAAGTGCCCCAGCGAGACAACTTTTGACTACAGCAAAAAGTCAATGGAAGATATCCTAAACCCTTATTTTCTACAGATCCTACAAACTATAAAAATCTATCAAACTAAGAGGAGAAGGGATCACCTCCTCAATTAAAGAATTTCTTTAAGATCAGACCATTAACAGGGAGAGAATCTCTCACCCCTGGTAAATCTTGCAGTATAAAAGTGGAATGGCCTATCTTTTCACAGATCTGAAATGGTCCAAGCCATAGTTTCTTAAACTTGGAGTGTTTACCTTTGTCTTCATGGGCTTTGTCCCATTTCAGGACTAAATCTCCGACTTGGAATTGTTTAGGACTAGATGAGGCTAGATCAAAAGCTGCTTTAATGACTTGCTGATGCTTAGCGTGCGTAACTTTGGCCTTTTCCCTTTCCTCTTCAAGTTTGAGAATTTGATCATATCTGAGCTGGATAGAGGAAGAAGGAGTTTCCTCAATAAATTGCACTAGAACTAGAGAGGGAAGAAGAAGATTGGTAGGTATAATCGCTTCTTTTCCATAGACAAGTTTAAACGGGGAAGTTCCAATGGAAGCTTTCTGTGTTATCCTATCGGCCCATAATGCAAATACTAAGGATTTATGCCAGTTTCTATGATTCTCTTCAATTGTTCGCTTGATAATTTTGATTAGGTTTTTATTGGTTGACTCTGCTAAGCCATTACCCTGAGGGTAGTAATTAGCAGAATACTTTAATTTAAACCCTCTTTTGATAGCGAAATCAATCATTGCATTACCTGAGAAATAAGAAGCATTATCAAAGACAAAAGCGTTTGGAACACCAAACCTGGTAATGATGAATTGATCAATGAATTCAATGATGGCTTCAGAGTTTGCTGTCTTTAACGGAACAACTTCTACCCACTTTGTAAAGTAATCGATGGCTGTAAGGATATATCTATGTTGCTTGGAAGAAGGTGGATTAATTTCTCCAATGATGTCCAATCCCCATTGTTCAAAGGGCTGTTCAATGTTGACTGGTTGCAAAGGGAAAGCTGGTTTTTGTTGTCTTCCACCAGAAGTTTGACATTTGAGACATTTCCTTACATACTCGTGAGCGTCTTTAAACAAAGTAGGCCAATAGTAACCAGCATGAATAACTTTGTGGGCTGTTGTATCAGCTCCAAAATGTCCTCCTGCCGGTCCGTCATGTAGCTCCTGCAAAACCTTTTGAGCCTCAGGTTTTTCAAGACATCTTAATAGAACAGAATCATAATTTCTTTTGAAAAGTACATCATTAATAATCGAGAAATTCTTCGCCTTTAATCTAATGGCCCTTTTGTTTTTGTAAGACAAATTTGGAGGTGCATAACCATTCTTTAAATAAAAGATTAAATCTGCATATTGAGATTCGGAATCTGTATCACTTATCTGATTAACCTCTTGGGTTTGATCTGTATCGCTTGATTCCAGAATGTTAGATGCTCCTGCCAATATCCTGCAAAAACCTTGACCTTTAACAATCTTTGCTGGCTTAATTTCTAGGTCATACTCTTGGAGCGCTGCGACCCAGTTTGCCCTTTTTTCACCCAATTCTTTCTGAATTAATAGTTGTCTGACGGCTGGGAAAGGAACTATCACTTTAGTATGGGTTTTTAAGAGAAAGGGTCGATAATGCTTGACTGCCTTAAACACAGCAAAAGCTTGTTTCTCAACGTCAGAATAATTTAACTCGGCGCCCTGAAAGTTTGAACTAAAAAAGGAGATGGGCGCTTCCAAATTGTCATTATTTAATTGCGTGAGTACTGCAGCGTAAGATAAGTCGGATGCGATGGTATATAAAGTAAAATGATTAGAAAAATTTGGAGTATTCAAGGCTGGGGCAGTGATTATTGATTGCTTGATAACATCAAAAGCATGTTTTTCTTCTGATCCCCATCTGAAGGTTGAATATTTCTTAATCATCGTCTGGAGTGGTAATACTATCTGCGAGAAATCTGGAACAAATCGCTTGACGAAATTAATCTGACCCAAAAATGACTGCATCGCTTTTTTGTTATGTGGGAAAGGGATTTTAGAAATTTCCTTAATCCGATCAGGATCTACATAAATGCCATCTTTAGATACTATAAAACCTAAAAGCTTACCCTAGTTAAGAGCAAAGAAAGACTTTTTTGGGTTCAAAGAGATACCATACCTTCTGCATCGCTGAAAGATCTGATTCAAGTCATGCAAATGATTATATCTCTTTTTAGAATATACAGTAATATCATCAAGATAGACGACTACTGTTCGATTAATCAACCCTCTAAAGGCTGTATCCATAGCTCTTTGGAATGTCGCTCCAGCATTTATGAGTCCAAAAGGCATTTTTTGATATGCGTATGTTCCCCATTTTGTTCTGAATGTGGTTTTGAGTTGGTCATCAGGATGAACTAAAACTTGGTTATATCCTGAGAATCCATCAAGAAAGGACATCAATTCAGATCCTGCTACTGATTGGAGGATTTGCTCCATAGTTGGCAATGGGAAGTTATCTTTCAAGCTCGCTTTATTCAAGTTTCTGAAATCGATACAAATTCGGATGTCGCCATTTTTCTTCCTGACTGGTACCATATTAGAGACCCAATTTGAGTGTCGGACAGGAAAAATAATCTTGGCTTTTAAAAGCTTGTTAAGTTCCGACTTTATCTGGCTCTCCAAATTTGGGTGGATTTTCCTTAACTTCTGCTGAATTGGCTTCTGATCGGGAAGCATAGGAATAGTATGCTGGATGATAGATGTGTCATATGTCTTGAGGTCATCGTACTTCCAAGCAAAAACTTGTTTGTTTTTCTTTAATAGTTTAACAAATGCTTCCCTTTCTTCTACAGAAAGTCCTAATCCTAAGTTGATATTTTGAGGAGCTTGCTCAGTTCCCAAATTAATCAATTCAAACCTTAGGGTAGAGCTTTGGAGTTTTGCATTAATTACAGGCTTGAACCTATCTTTAATGTCATACAGGTCTTCGAGCTTTACCACAGGCTTAGGAATTGCGTTCTCTTGAGATGTTCTTTCCATTTGGGAATCATGCTCATCTTCTTCAATGATTTGATTGTCATAGGATTTTTCAGAGGTTAAGAATTGTAAGATATCCTCATCGTGGTTGAAAACCCTCCAATTTGTGATATTATCAGGAACTGAAGGCCTAAAAATTAATTCTACAGAAAATCTATCAAGGCTATAGTCTTCAGAAGGCAGAAGTTTGGAAGCTACGTTGGCTAGTAAGTCGGCTGCTGAATTCTGTGACCTAGGAATTGAGGAAATATTGAATGCTGAAAAATGTGAGGTGAGATCTTGCACTAGTGATTGATAATGCTTAAGGTGGCTTGAGAGACAATGAATTGCATTCCTTACCTGTTTAACAATGATCTCACTATCACCGAACACTTTAAGATATTGGACTTTAAGGCCGATTGCCTTGTATAATCCTTGGACCAAAGCTTCGTATTCGGCTGTATTATTGGTGCACTCAAATTCTAGTCTACAGGACAGCATTGTCTTTTCTCCTTGCGGACTAACCAAAATGCAACCCGCTCCTGAGCCCTCACTAGACTTAGAGCCATCGAAATATAAAGACCAAAACAAAGGAGTATTTACAGGCAAATTTACAGCTTTTTCATCATCATTAAAACATCTAGACAAATCTGTTTGTGAAAAATTCTCAATCTGAGATGTACAATGATTAACTGAAAAAGGAGAAGATTGGGCAACAAAGTTGCCAAAGAATGATTCTGACGAATAATTCCCCAAAATGTTGTTGTTGGACGCAACAGGCTGGTTTTCTTGTTCGAAGTCAGTTACTGTGTGGGTCATATGTTTCTCACGATCGATCCTGATTTGATTCGGCTTGCCTTTGTGGGGAAGCCACATATGTGACCAATCAGTGGAAATGTACCCATGTAGTTTTTCGGACCAATCTCTACTCAAAATTAAGCCGTAAAATTCAGGTATGTCGGCGATCAAAATATCTATTCTTTGTACAACCCTAGGATCAGCGGACAACCTGATGGTTACGGAATTAATTTCACCTACGACCTGCACTTTGGTTCTGTCTAACTGCACAATGTGAATGGCAGATTTCTGGGGTTCAATGTTCAACTTAGAGCACACTGAAGCAGGCATTATATTCGATGAAGCCCCTGAATCTATTAAACAATTGTGTAAGTTTCTATTATAAATCTCATAAGTGAGCAGGAAAGGTGGAGTGTGAGAATTTGACTTATCTCCGATTAAGACTGAATCGGTAATTTCAACCATACCTGCGGGAGGCTGACCTTGATCGTTGGCAGCTCTCGTACTGGGAAGGGGAGTAGAGGGAACAACATTTAATTCTTTGAGAAGTAGCTTTTGCTAATGTTTCAGTTTACTAAGTTCAAACATGGTTATATTTGCCTTGGTTTTCTTCATATCATCAACAATGTTATATTCCATTGAATCGGATACCACTAGAGTCTTGGATGTTGAAGGAGAATTAGAATTTGAAGGCTGGCTTTGGGGAACTACCACAGGTGACTTTTTTGGGGGAATTTTTTCCTTTGCTGTAGTAGCGCCTGCACTCCTCTTCTTTGAAGTTACCTGGGCGGGTTCAGAAGTGCTTTTACTTCTTGTAGTAACCGGAAAGGCTTCTTCTTCATTCTCCATGTCAGTGTTTGGGAGTATAAAATCCCACATTCCGTGGCATTCAGCTACTTCTTCTTCATCATCGGTCTGTGAAGGTGTTTCTTCTTCCTCTTCTTCTTGGTCTGAATCAGTGTTAGATATAACATTAGGTGGCTTTGATTCGGTTTTCTTAAAAGTCCTAAATGGTCTTTTGGTTGAAGTTTCGGCCACCTGCTTTTTAATCTCAACCATTTCATTGGACAACGTTTTAAGGACCTTTTGTAATCCTTCCATGTCATATGGGTCCTTCGGGGTTTTCTTCTTGGAATCTTCTTTAAACGAGACTTTTTTAGCTTTTCTATCTTCTAGAGCAGCTTTCTTTTCAAGAGCATTGATACGCTTTTCAACGGCAAGTGCTTCTTTCATATTTTCAGCTAACGTAGGTTTGCCAGCCCTGTCAACAAAGATTGCTATGTTGGCAGGTAGGGCAGTGATGTACCATTCGCTTCGGATTTGTTCACTTGGTTTAGAATCGGTAGGGATTTTATTCAGTAGTTTATTAAATCTGGCATTAAAATCCTTTATTGGTTCCCTATGCTCTATTCTCAAATTGGAGAGGTCATTTATTAAAGTTGCTAAGGACCTATCATCTCCATACTTGGTAAGGAACTGCTCTTGGCATTCATTCCAACTGGTAATTGAACCAGAAGGTAAGGAAAAATACCAGGATCCTGCTGATCCTTGTAAGGTATAGGGGAAGAGTCTTACAACAATATCTTGCTCTGTCACTCCTTTTAAGTTTACTGCTAACATAAAATTGTTAATATGTTCTTCAGCTTGTGTTCCGTTATCTGGATTAAATTTAGGCAGCCATTTTTCGGGAGCATCTGGTAGATCATGTAATGGTCCTGGCATATTGACTGCACCGGGCCTAGTCCATGGATCTGCCATTGTGCTAGCGACAATGGTTGTCACTACTGTTGGGATTCCAGATGTTTGGGACGGTATCAAAGATGAGGAGTGAATAGGTTGGGATATTGAAGGGGCTGATCCCTGATGAACGACAATTTGTAATGGAGGAGTGGATGGTTGACTTTGCAGATTAGGAGATGAGATGGAGGATATGGAAGAAAGGTCTTCATTATCAGATCCTTCAGTAATTTTCTTAGCCTTTTTCCTTTTGGGTAAAGGGAACTCAGTGGGTTCAATACCGAGTTTCTCGCTCTGAAGTCTGGTGAGAGGATGGGTGAGGTTGAACTGCGAAGTCGCACTGCTTTCTGATATCTCAGATTTCTGTGGTGAGATCGAGAAACTCTGAAGTTTATGGATTAGAGACTGGACTTCAGGAGATTCAAGACTTAGCTGTTCTGGGATATGATGGGATTGAGCAGTGGTGGTTGATTCTCCTTTTTCTCGATTGTGTGCTGGAGAACCAGCATGGGATTGAGAAGCAGGAGGAGATTTGGAGGGAGAATTACTCTTAGAATGGCTTAAAGATTTAGGTCTGCTTGCCATTCACAGTCGAGGCCCTTCTTCTAGCGCCAAAAATGTTGATGCCCCGAAAATCGTTGCAACAACATTGGGGAAACCACCCGGTCCGGACCTTAGTGCATCTCCTTTTCCGTTTGGGGTAGTGGCTCCGACTGGGGATAATGGGACCAGTTTCCCAGAAATATAGATAAATGGGATGGATGAGTGACTTCTGTATTATGCTAGCGGTAAGCGATGGACTTAAACTATCAGCAAAAATATAACAACTAAAATCTATCCCGGGGTCTTATCAATCTTTCATAGCGTAGCATTTGATAATCTGTGCTCTAAGGTAGGCATATAGATGACTCTAACACTAAAGCATAGAGGTTTAAATCTTTTAAGATTGCTTTACATAAGTAGTTATGCAGAGCGATAATAGCGAATTACTACACTTAGTCATTTATATCATTGATGCATATATGAGTGAAAGAGATAACAAATCACATAACATTCAATAGTGAAATGAAATACAGATTTTCCGTTATATCGCACATATACATTCAACGATAGCAAAGATAATAACACAGCAATTCATATAATCAGAAAGGAAACAGATACAGATAATAGTACCATGTAAGCCGTTTGATCAATCCAATACATCAATCACTATGTCGCAGTCCTTCCTTCTAACCAGAAAGCATTCCAAACAACAGACAGTCATGCGCAATTGCATAAAACAGCCTTCTAATCAAAATTAAGAACCATTGGTCGAGTTTCACAAAAAATATAGACTGAAGCACAATAGTGCAAACTCCAGCCTTTAAGTCTGTTACAAAATTTTACGACCCTTTCCAAAACAATGAAAGAGTCTATAAATACTATATTAATCTAAATATCTAAGAAAAACTGAAAAGCTATGAAATTGGCATTAATAACTGTTTTTCCCCTTTTTCTTGGCGATCTGGCAGTCGGCGGCATTGCTTCATTCGGTGGCTTCTTTCCCTTTACTTCTTAGCCGACTTATCGCCAGCATTGGCTCTACTTCTGGTGGAGTATTGAGGCGCGATGTGAGCTGGGCATCATATGTGGCATCTTCTATGTCGGGAATCAGGCATGCGAGAGCATCCGTTAAACATTTTAGTGCAGATCTTTGAGTATGCGGCTTAATCAGAAAATGCCAATATGCATCAGGGGTTAAAGTATTTATCCCGGTAATTAACTTCCTCTGGTCTTCTAACTCAAGATAAGATGTCTGTTCAATCATATCGGCTGTAGTTATGCTTCCGGGCGTGCACTGTGAGATCATACTTGCTAAGTATAGTGTATCATTGACTAAGTCAATCATATTGCTGGCAATTATTTTACACCTGGAAGCCGCCCTTTCTGCCTTCATTACTTGCATGTTCCATTCTGTGAAAAGTATATCTTTGTAGGTTTCATGAATTCGGGATAAATTTGCCGCCTTTCCTTCATCAGTATCTTGCCACTCAACGTAATCAGATATGACTTCTTCGGCTTGATCAAGCTCAGTCCTGGCCTTTTCTATTCGCTTACATACTGTAGCAGCTATATCGCATAGTGGCTCAGCTTTAGCGAGTTGCTGACATAGAAGTCTAATCTGGGATAGTAATGCGCTATTTATTTGAGTTGCTTCTGCCCTGAAATCTTTGACTTTATTTGCACTCTGGATACTCTCGAGCTGTGCCGATAATTGAGCTATCCGCTCATCTTTGGACTTCATCAATAGCTCATTTGATGATTTCAGCTGTACTAATGCTTCTGACAATTCTTTTTCCTTTTGAATTGCACCACTGTCTATCCTTTGCTTTTCTAGTTGCAGTTGTTGGGTTAGCGAATCATTTTCTTGCTGTTTCGCCAGCAACTGTTCTTCCACCTGTGTCACTTTATTCTTTGCCTCGATCAATTCTGCCTGCAATGCATATATCTCATGATCCTTATCCTTTAGCAGAAGACTTACATTTGATGCTTTGTCAATGGTTGCTGCAGAATAAGCTCCCGCGAATTGCGACAGCTTTGTTAAATCATCAGAGGGACTTAATTGCTCCTTCCAGACCATTCTGCCCGTGATTGTTTGCTCGGGAAAAACGGAAGGTTGATCAAGCCTTCTCCTTTTCCTAGAGCGCTTAATAACAGCTTTATGCTTCGGGCTATAGAAAATATCCAGAGGAGGAATTTCTTCCACCTGGAGAACAACCTGATCGGAAGGTTCCTTATCAATAACTTCAATATCCTGTGAAATGGGTGGGCCGCTGGTTCCTTCTAGAACCTGAGAGGAAGTCATATCAGGTGTAGTGCTCATTTTAGAGGTATCGGTATTTAAAGAGCTTTCCCTACCACTGATAATGGAGTCGAACTAATTCCATTGTTTAATCAATTCTGGATTGGTAGGGGTCTGTTTGTTTTGCTCTGTTTGAGCCTTGCTTTGCTCTTTCTCTTGTTGTAACCTTTGTAGTTCTTCTTCTCTTCGTTGCTGTTCTTCTTGAGCTTTTCTTTTCTGTTCTTCTTTTTCCTTCTGTGTCTTTTGCTGCCTTTCCAACTGCTCCTTTTTCTGCCTTTCTGCCTGTAGCTTCTTCTGCCTTTCCTCCTGTAGTTGCTTCTGCATTTCCTCCGGTTGTTGATTTTGTTCCTTAGTCGTCACAGGAGGTGGAGGTATCTGTTGCTGACTAGGCTCGCTTGAGGAAGATGCTGCCGTTGTGGATAATAAATTCAGAGGCAGAGTTTGCAACCTCTGCTCCCTAAGCTTATTAAACTCAGCTAATGTCTCATCATTATACCTCATCCGAGCAATTTCTTTGACATGGCCAATTGTAATAGCCCCAATGAACAGGTCATCAAACATATCCTCTTGGTGCTCAATTCTTGTCAACTTTGCCTGTTCGAGGGCATTATAAGCCTTTTTTGATGGATCATAGAATCTACTAGGGATGGTGGCCAGGGATAAAGCTTGGTATTTGGCCGCTTCCTTCTCTGCATGCTTGAAATTAAGCAAAGTAAAAACCCCAATTCTTAGAGGAAAAGAGGGCCAACCTCGCTTCTTTTCTTCTTTGAGAATTTGAGTGACGCCTTCAAACATGATTTGGTAGCAGATTTCCCGGGCTAACAGTTTGTCTGGGATATACAGAGGGAGAACATGTGGTCTGGCTTTACTTCCGAAAACCCTAATGTAAGTAAAATGCTCCTCCCCAAACCAGCTTGCAACGGAAGTTATGTCAAATGAAGCTTCATAGGAAATTCTGGGAATAGGCCTATCATAGATAGAATAGTGAATAGGTACCATAAAACCATTGCAAATTTGGTACAAATGGTCTTTGTAAGCAGACTTCCACAATTGCCTATGATATAAATGAATGGGTGTTGGATCTTGGGGGGTCCATCTCCAACCGAGGACAGGAAACTCAGAATTATAACACAGGGTATCCATAATATAAGCAGCATAATAAAAGGGTGGGATTTTCCTTTCGGAAACCTTGGCATTGGTTCTAAACTCACGAATAGCTGTGACCAACTTATCAGAAAGAATAGTAGCCCAATCCATAACTATAGCATTGACAGCCGCTTCCATTAAGGGAATCATATCATTTTCAATATTTGTGGAGTCATGTAATCCCCACAACCTACACATCATAATTCCCGCATAGCAATAGGGAGAAGCTAGAGAAGCGTTGGAGTACTTACCCGAACTCTCATGCTTGTGTTTGGCTGGATTCTGCCTCCAATCTCGGAGGGGTTCGGATGGCAATTCATTTTCCTTGGCGAATTTCTCTACAAAGGCTTTGTTATAGGCCAGTTCTGGTTCAGGCAAATGGTACATTTGCCTCAAGTTGTCCGGCTTGAAAGATCCAAAAATCCTTCCATCCCTTGTATGAAACGTTCTGTCAATGATGGGGATTTCTTCGATTGCCCAGCGCACCACATCTGTATAAGGAAGGACTTGTTCTCTGGCCGCTATTCTGTGTAAGAAGGAGTCGGCCAATTCTTTCAGAGTACAATCGGACTTCTTCTGTACATCGACAGTAACCACTGTCACTGTCTTCGTTGGTTGCTCGGCCTCCAAGAGATTATATGTACCTTGCCATGTGGTCCGAGCAAGACCAGCGCACGTAGTATCTGAGATTAGGCCCTTCTTAGAAGCTGTAACAGCTTGGCCTGCAACCGGTGCTGCAGTAGAACCAGTATTCTTCTTATGTCTCTTCCCCATCATGTTCAAGCCTTTACCAGCAAACGAACTCTACAAAAATGCCAGAGAATTCGTAACACAAAAGATAATGAAGATGAAGCATAAATGGAAAAGATATATATCAATTGAAGCATGGCGAGATTAATTTTCAAAGGTGGCTGCGGATTTGATCACAAGTAGGGGATCGTACATACATTAATGGTGTTTAAAAGCCGGCTACTCATTAAATGATCTAAACACTGTTTAAACAGTTGAATGGCCGTCTAACGCATGCAACGGATTATAAAATATTTTGGTCGCAATTATTCGTTGATCGAAGGGGCAAAGATATTAATTGCGCATGCATTACCTTATCCCCGCATTTAACGGCATTTCGAAATCTGTGCTTTTACCAATCTGATTTAAATATGACTTCGAAACTTACAGCAATCACCTTTTTAAAATGCTTAATCATCTTAGAATGATGTCGCATTGCATCGGAACATGGATGATATTACCGTTTGAAAACGATCACAGCGAACGCCGATTGCGATATCGCATCGGGAAAAACCTGAGAGCCTTATGAGAGTGTATGTGGTTTCGCCGACGACCGATAGCGATATCGCATCGGGTCGGGGCTTTTATGTTGAAACGCTCTTTCATAGGGGCAGCTCCGATATCCGATGGCCGATATCGCGTCGCATCGGGGTGGAAGATATGCGTTCTTTTGAATGTACATTAGATACCGCCGATTGCCGATAGCGATATCGCATCGGCAAAAACCAAGGTGTCCCTTAAATATGGTTCTCTTGCCATTGTGAAATGCGATCCTGCGATGAGCTTATCGCAATGACCGAAAATTGTTTAAGAATTGGGAAATTATTATTCTAAAAAGGCTTCAACTGACACATTCGTTTGTTTATCATGCCTTTGTCTAACCAAAGCATTAATGCCAATAAAATTTTAAAAGGGACCCATTTCATATGTTAATAATTTGTGAATAAAAATGATATGGATATGGGGGGTTGTTGTAGGGCACAACAGAACCTCCGATCTCCGATACACTTCCTGCTATTCATTTCACAACATTCATATCAGGACTCCCCATCGACTATAATCCTTTCAATTCCCCGATACGAAAACTCCAATACAAGACCTCTGATATCTCTTCCCGCTTGTAACTTTAGCCTCTACACTCTGTCAGCTTAACGGAGAATAACAATATCACATATTTCAACAATGCAACCATAAAATTTATTTGATATAATCCTCTGATGTGCTGATGTGTACCTAATCCCATGTGAATCCACATTTTATCAATTAATGGCCGAATGTAGATAATTTATTATTCTCGAAAGGCTAAACGAATTCATTATTGCGTAACGATTTGTTAAGATTTTGTTTAGAAAGGCCATTGATTTATATGAAATCAATTATTCTCTCTAAGTAATTCCACAGCCTTGAAAGTTCCTGCTCACTCTCGTATTTCTCTTTGCATGGTAGTCCCAATAAACATAATCCAATAGAAATGTCTCGTCCAACTAAACCCAAAAGGAAACCTATTGTTCAGCAACAACCACTCGGTCCTCCACCTGAGGCTACAAAAATTCCTACGCTATTCTATGATACTAGATGCACCCCGAATGTCGTAACCTCTACTTGGGAGGCCATGTACAAGATCTTCGAAGATGAAGAACCTAAAATCACAGGAAAGACAGTCACAGTTGAAGATTCACTCCCAATTTCTGAAACAACACAAAATGGCGTGGCCAATTCATTCCTCCACATAATTGCAGTTCAGCCAAACATCTTGCCCTACACAAATATGATTAGATGGGTCATTGACCATCTAAATATTGCAAATAGGAATTTTATGACCAAGAGGAACACGACCATTGACTCATTCACCGACGAATATTTGTCCCAAATGTACCAGCTACCATCGCCCCAAAAGAAATATGATAAGGAATTCATTGAGAAATTCTTGAAAGGGAAGGAGTACTAGTCAGAGGTCATCAAAGGATGGAGAAGATACTCTAATAAGCACAAGCGAGAGGATAAGGGTATGTACTCTATAGCTTTTATTGCTGGACCATACTGTTATATTGTTGTCATGATGTGTAGACTATTTGGTTATCCTAATACCCAGAATTTTTTAGACCAATGGGTAACCCTAATTGATGCTGCCTCAAATAGCTATGTTATGGGCTACAAAACCATTTTGTCTAATAACATAAGTGCCCAAATCCTAGATTATAGGAAGAAATGCACTTTTTCCGAGAACATTGTTCCCCCCTTCTATCGCTTACATAATGGAATCTATTTGTTTCACTTATGATTTCCCATCCATGGGATGGAAATGGTCCATTTAGGACCCTATGCCTATCCACATCTACCATATCATTCTCTAGGAATCAAAATACCAGCCCCATTTCTACAAAATTTTCCATGGCGTTATGCTACCAATCCACCAGCTTGTCTTTAATGAGAAAGCCCCTAGAATCTCACTTGAAGCCAATAATAACTTGTTATCAATTGGCATATGGTTTGGAGAGGAGTCCTTTACCTATATTTGAGTTTTTGGTAGTCTTTCACACCCACATGTGTTGCCCCTATATGTTCTTGACAAGCTCCTGGCTTGAGAAATAGCTTAGCAGACTGTGGGGAATGGCTTATCTAAGGTTATGAAAGAAAATAAAAAGACAATATGGCCTATATTTCCCCTTCATTGTGGTGTCTATTCCCTTGAAAATTTCACTCTGGAAATTGAGGACATCCAACATCTAAAATTTCCAACCATTCCTAATCGCTAGTATGACCCTAATGATACTACCAAGAATGTTACCATTCAGGAAAAATGCAGGAAGTTCTCAAATGAACCTGATAAGTTTGGTGATTTGTTTGAGTTAGCCTATGACTATGCAAAGGTTGAGAAACAAGCAACAACACATTTGAGTCCCGAAGAATTGATTTAGCTTAATCAATTCAAGACTAAAATGGTTTCCCACTTTACCATAGATTTGTTAAAACGTAAATAACAAAGCACAAAGCAGGACAAAGGAGAAAGAACATCCCAGATCCCAGATGTAGATCATAAAAAAGAAATAGAGTCTTCTTCTTCTCCACAGGTGGAGAAAGTTTTAACAGATAAGAATCTGGATTCGATTTGGGAGAATTTTACCAAAGAGAATGACCTTAAAAATATGTAAACCTTCATTATAGATGAAGATCATATCACACATATTCCTGAAGTCACAAAGAAAACCTAGTTCACTGTTGAGGCTTCTAAGGAACCTATGGACACTGATGATTTGGAAATCATCCCAGTATTTCTGACCTTTGAGGTTGTTTTGAAATTTGAAGAGATTCCTCCTCTTGTTGTATTTTATAGTCCGAAGCATAAGGCAGTGTCATCAGATAGAGGAAAAGGAGAAGAACTAAACAAAGCCAAGCCTTAGTCCCTAGTAATGCTTCCTTCCAAGTACTTTGGAAAAATGCTCAAGTCAATCCAGCTGAAGATCTAGGAAGACTATCACAGTATACATGAGCATATGCCAATGCAACAATTGATAAAGCCTTTAAGTTGCAACAACTCCAAAGGGAGAAGGATGAAAATATCATGAAGCTTGAAGAAGGCCTGGAAAGCGAGAAACAAGGAACTTCTCAGCAATGGCAAGATCATATTGCACAACTGTAAACAAGTTTTGATAACCTAAATTTTCATATGAATATGATATAAAAAGTTGGGATTCTCAAATACAGGAGCTTCAACACAAGATTGAGCAATTGAAATCCAATCCAGAGATAGTAGAATTCAGGAAGGAAGCAGGAGAGCTGAACAACCTCCTTTCTCAACAACAAGTTTCTTTTTGTCAGAAATTGGCCATCATCTAAGACCTGTTCCAATCAATTGATTCACTTGTGAATCAATTGTCCGATTCGAGGACATACTGTATAGAGGTTGAGGATAAGATTTCCAATCTCATAGAATGGAAGGATAGTTTTAAGGGCAGATCGGTCAATCTCCCTAAAATCGAAGAATCTCAGAAGGACATTGTTTTCCAAGAGTGGGAGATAAGGCTCAAACATGCATAGATGGAAATATTCAGTGCCAGAGACATATCAAATAATCTCATGGAATCATATCTGTTATGTAATACAAAAGGTTCTCAAAACTATGTCAAACACTATGGTAGAGATTAAGAAACAAGTTGTTGAATCTTCCGAAAATACTTTTCAGCCTTTTAGAAGAAATCATCCATCCTAATCACAACCACCTACCATTATGTCAAATGCAGAATTTGGTCGAGATGATGAAGAGGAAGAATTAGGCCTATACACTGAAGAGTCCCAAGAGGAAGATTTAGCAGAAGCTCATGGTTTGTGGGATTTTATTTTAACTTCATCAGAAAACGAAGAAGAATAAGAAGCCCTACCTGTTAGTACTATAAGTAAAGGACTCGTTGATACTCCTCCAACAAATAAAAAATAAAAGCCTCTTGCTCCTCCCGCTAAAGACAAAGGCATAGTAAAAAATACTTCTACTCCACCCTCAAATTGTGATCCAACTACTTCTATGTGTCCTTCTTTATCTAAAATCCTTGTAGTATTTGATAACATCGAGTATAACATTGGTGAAGACATGAAAAAGGTTAAAGCCAACATCTCACTATACAAAGTTAGTAAGTTGAAACAACAATAGAATATTTTACTCAAGGAGTTAAATGCAATTTCTGCATCCCCATTACCTACTGCTGGTACGACAAAAGCTTCAAAAGGGAAAGGTAAACCTCCTAATGTCTCCTTAGATAAAGTTGACCCTTCTAATGATATTCTAATTAGAGAAAGATCAAACTCTCATACTCCCCCCTTTCTATTGACTTTTGAATTTTTTAACAAAAACGTTCATAATTGTTTAGTAGATTCAGGTGAATAATCTAAGATCATGCCTTATACAATTTTCCTTAAGCTGAATATATCACCCTAGAAATTTGTTGTACAAATTTTTCAATTAGATCGCTCAAAGGTCAAAGTTTTAGGGGAAATGAATTATGTCTTAATGAGACTATCGTCAAATTCTAAGGTTTGTCAGATAATTTATATATTAGTAGTTGAAATTCCTGAGTTTTGTGGTCTTATTTTGAGCATAGACTAGTATGAAAAGCTACATGGTTACTTTGCAACTGATTGGTCACATATGTGTCTTCCCTACAATGGAAACCCAAATAAAATTCGTGTTGATAGGGAAAAACATATGAAACATTCAGTTACCAATTTTGATGAAGAAAATGAACTAGTATTATATTCATTTAACATCCTTGGAAACTATTCTTTTGAATCTTTCTTCAGAAAATTTCTGGCACAAACTTCTCCATTTTAAGTTGATTATGTTTCACCTCAAATTGAAAATTATTCCGAAACAGGTTCATATACGTGTATTAATATTGTAGACAACATTGTAAATAAGCATGATAATTTATTTTGCATTCTTTATCTTGATGGTTCAAAATCCAACGAAGGTGCAAGAGTTGGTTTCATCTTAGTAAGCCCTAGGGGTGAGAAAAATATGCTTGCATTCAAATTGGAATTTGCCTGTACCAATAATGTTGTTGAGTATGAATCATTGGTTCAGGGTTTACAGAAAGATATTAGTCTTGACATCAAATACCTTAAAGTGTTTGGTGATTCAGAGATTGTGATCAAACAAGTTAGAAACACCATCCACTATGTTTCTAATCACCTTAAACATTATCAATCTTTGATTCAAGACCTCATTTCTCGTTTTACTACATTCAATATAGCTCCCATCCTGATCCAAATTTAAATAGGAACGCAACAAATTATAGAAATAACCATAAATACAGAGATGCAACATAAATAATACTTCATTTCATTAATGTAAAATACTGAAATATGCTTACAAACAGAAATGGAAATAAACCAGTGAGGGCAATGGTAGCTTATCTCTGAGAAGAGATGTGGTGGCTACATGCCTCTGAACTGTGTTAAAATGAGGCTCGAAGGCCTATGTATTGTTGAGAAACAATGGAAAATCCTAAACATCAAAAACCTAACCCTAAGAGATGAAACGCCAAATTGTGGGCCCCTTTTGGGTAAATTGGTACATCAACTTCCCGGGGTTGTATCTTTGGCATATGATCTCCGTTTGACACGCACAATACCTCGCTAGAAATATCTATCTGAGGAAAACAACTTTTGAGAGAGAAACATCAATCTACAACCCATGTTGCTCCTAGTTTTTCCAAAAAATGTATTTTAGGGCCTCAAAATGGCTCTGAAAGTTCAGGACCCAAAAAAAATGCCAAAAATAGTAAATTGTGCTACAATTAAGGAAATTGAAAAACTGAAAGAGAAAGTTGTTGGGGTCCAAGCGAGATAGATGGGTGACCACCAACATCCACTTGGATCATTCCACCCCCCTTAGGAAGCAATGGTCCCCATTGCGTTGAGTCCCTCCATGAGATGATGAAACTTCTGTTGAACTTGGTCTCTCGTGAGATGTTTTGCAACCTCTGATGTGTCCAGTAATGGTGGGAAGCATGGACGAGGGCGGTCCACATTGAACACTCGATGCAATCGAAGGAATGGGGGAATGCTTTGCTCCAAAGCATTTTTTCCCACAGTCTTGGTAATGGTGTAAGGACCATATCAGAGTGGTCTGAGCTTCTGATGGGCTCTTGTAAGGTGTTCTTTCTACAGCTGCAACCAGACTTTGTTGCCCACTTGAAACTTGTGTGATACATGATGCTGATCATATCACTGTTTATACTTGGCATTTTCCAGAATGGAGCGGTGATATATCGACTCGTTAGATAAAGGTGCTCTAGGAGTCAGATCAAATGAATGCTTGACCTGACAGTGCAACGGTACGCCTATGGGTGAGGAGAAGATGTTCCTGTATTATTTCATGACCATATCCATCTACTGCTACCACGTGGAGGAACCATTCCAGGGGACCACGGATGTGGCTACAATCTTACCCTTACTTTGAGGGCAAACCAGATAGAAAATAAATTTCCTAGTCTTGGAGATGATCTTACTACCTTTCTTAGCAGAGATCAAAGAAGTGGCGGTAGGTGGGGCTACCTCCTGTATCCTGTATAATGTATTCAAAAAATAAATAATAATAGCACGAGGCCTTGAATTATACAAAAAATGTTGCTTCCACAAGTATGGTTGGCCTAATAATACATCACAAACATCAAGTGGTGCAACATCACACAATACCTCATCTGTGAAGGGCTTGATGCTGTAGGGAAGGCAACATTGCTGGTGGACTCAGAGATTTCGTCCTTGGTGAAGCCACCCGATGTTGTACGGTTGCGGGTGTGGTATGGTTGGTAGTCCGAGACACTTCACGCCCTCTTCTAAAATGAGGTTCTTTTGGCTCCCACTGTCAACAATGAATTGCATCGTCAAACCCTTCACCCACATATGTGAGTGGAAAAGACACTCCCCCTCCTCTGGATCTTCGGGATCATTCTTCTGGATATTGGTGGTGGAAACAGTGGCATTGGGATCCGCATCAATGATCTACTCCCCTTTGTCATTCCTTTTGTCAATTTCTGACTCAGGGTCGGAAAATGCATTTGATTCTGAAGCCTTCAACTCAGCCACCAATGATTGCTTGGTCCGACACTCACTTGTGTTGTGAGTGGGGCTCTTATAGAACTCACACCACTTTCCTGTGTCCTTCTTTGACTTCCTGGTGTTGTTCTTTTCTTACGACTTCAATGGATTGTATTGGGTCACTCCGTCTTGGCTTTGTCCTTGGTTCTACGGTTTGGGGAAGCCTTTACCTTGCTTCAGAATCACGGATCTGAAGTCTTGCTTCTTCTGTATAAACTTCTACTCGATCTTGACAGCGTATCGATATGTCGTGCCGAGTGAGGAGATGTCCAAGTACTCCATCTCATCCTGGATGTACTTGTGTAGGAAGTCGCGGTATTTGAGTACCAAACGCAGCTCAGAATCCTTGATACCCAAATTTGTGCGAAGGGTATGAAAAATATTTGTGAACTCTGACACATCTTGGTCCCTTCACTGCCACAGCATGGTCCACTTTATATATTTATTCTCATAGCTCCTAACAGGGTATTACTGCTCCTTGATGGAATCCCGGAATGAATTCCAAGTGGGTGCGGCTCAAAATAGTGAGCCTGTACTTTCATCCTTCTACTCGCAGTAGGTTTCCCACTATTCCTTGACATGGGGGGTTGCTTTGAGAAGAGCGAAAGTAATCTTTACCCAGCTGGAAAAATCATGAACAAAAAAATACCCTTCTAGCAGATTTAACCATTTATCTACGACATCTGCATCTATTTGACCCTCGAATATGGGGATTTCAAAGTTAACTTGTACCTTAAAGGTTGTGGCATTTCCAGAGTAGCTGTTGGAAGCAGATGTGTCGCCCTTGGGTAGCCACTGAAGGATCTGGGCAAAGTTTTCCATCATCGCATTCCTTTGTCGCTCAAGGGCTTCTTCGAGAAATATTTTGATAGGATCTCCTGCCCCCTTGTCTTTCTTTTCATTTGCCATGGGAGGCCGTCGGGATTTTCGAGGCTAGTCTTGCAAAGGTTTGATCAGTTCAATCCCTAACTCCTTATATCCCGACCTCGTTGGGGACATGCAAGTAAAAATAGAGAAAGAGAAGACTGCTCTAATACAACTGATCCAGATTTACACAGGAATGCAACAAATTATAGAAATAATCATAAATAAAGATATGCAACAGAAATAATACTTCATTTTATTAATGTAAAATACTGAAATATTCTTACAAACAGAAATGGAGATAAACTAGTGAGGGCAATGGTAGCTTATCTCTGAGAAGAGATGTGGCGGCTACATGCCTCTAAACTGTGTTACATTGAGGATCGAAGGCCTATTTATTGTTGAGAAATAATGGAAAAGCCTAAACATCCAAAAGCTAACCCTAGGAGATGAAACGCCAAACTGTGGGCCCCGTTTGGGTAAATTGGTACATCAACTTCCCGGGGTCATAACTTTGGCATACGATCTCCGTTTGATGCGCACAATACCTCGTTAGAAAGATCTATCTGAGGACTACACCTTTTGAGTGAGAAACATTAGTCCACAACCCATGTTTCTCCCGGGTTCACCAAAAAACGTCATTTAGGGTCTCAAAACGGCTCCGATAGTTTACGACCTGAAAAACTGCCAAAAATAGTAAATTATGCTACAATTAAGGAAACTGAAAAAATGAAAGAGACAATTTTGGGGGTCCAAGTGGGATAGGTGGGTGGCCACCAACATCCACCTAGATCAGACCCCAAGAATATAAAATGATAGTGTCGAACTCCTAGAAAATGTTGCTTGTAAGTTTATTCCACCCGAGGATTTTAGCCCTGCCAAATTTTCAATTGAATTGATTTTTCGCCCCTACGTTCCAAAAAACGTAACGAATTGGCATGCGTTTAACGATGATGATGATATTATGAGTTTCTTAACATCAGAAGGTCCTTACTCCGATTAGTTTGTTGATGAAGATGAGCATGACAAGATGAAAAATAGGTCTTTCAATGAAAATAACTTACCCAAACCTGTAGTTAAATTGGAAGACTTATATGACGTCAAAGATAGATTCCAAAGGACCACCAATTGTAAAACTTAGAGTTTTAACTTGAGATTTGAATTAGTTGACATAGGATGTTTTTCCATGGGATTATGATGATCTGAAAACCTATGATACATCCATCATTTAATACATTACTCCTATGCTTCTAGATGTCAAGCCTATTCATCAGAAGCTTAGAAAGATCCACCCTAACTTCGAAGCTTAGATTAAAACTGAACTAAACAAGCTTCTTCAAGCTAAAATCATTTTTCCAGTTAGACATTCCAAGTGGGTCTCAAATTTTGTGCCAGTCATAAAGAAGAATGGATACATTCACATTTGTATTGATTTTAGGAATTTGAATAAAGCTTGTGAAAAGGATAATTTTCCTTTACCCCCAATGGAACAAAGTTTACAATATGTTTCTAGTTTTGAATTGATGTGCTTCTTAGATGGTTTTTCAGGTTATGATCAAATACTTGTACACCAAGATGATAGACTGAATACCACATTCAGGACCAAGTGGGGGACATATGCTTATCAGAAAATGCCTTTCAGACTAATTAATGCTGGAGCTACTTTCCAAAGAGCTATGGATATTTCTTTCAGAGGCTTGATTAACAAATCAATTGTAGTGTATCTAGATGAAATTACAATTTATTCCAAACAAAGGAGTAATAATTTACATGATTTGAAACAAATATTTGAAAGATGTAGAAATTTTGGAATCTCCTTAAATCCCAAAAAGTCATTTTTTTCTCTTAAAGAAGGAAATTTTTTAGGTTTTATTGTCTCTAAAGAAGGAATATGCATAGACCCAGACAAAATCAAGGCGATATCTAAAATCCCCTTGCCACATAACAAGAAATATATGGCATCGTTCCTTGGGAAAATTAATTTTGTCAAAAGGTTTGTCCCATATTTCTCTCAAATTGTACAACTGTTACACGGTATGATAAAGAAGAAGTCAATTTTCAAGTGGGGATTGATCAAAAGAAAAGAATTTGAGGTAATAAAACAAGAAATAATTGATGCCCCTTCGTTATCAACCCCTAATTTTACCAAAATTTTTGTTCTTTATACTTTTTCTTCCCAACAATCTTACGCATTAGTCTCGACTCAACCTAATGATCAACAAGTTGAGGCTCCAATTTCATTCTTTAGTTTCAATATATAGGGAGTTGAGCTCAAATATTTATAGGTTGAGATAAGACTTTGCAATCTTTAAGTCCATAAAGAATTTGAGGCCTTTCCTCCTAAAGAAGCACACAAAGTAATTGTTCCTTTCCTTGATTTTAGGAAATTACTTATCCAGAAATAATTAGGAGAGAAAATAGAAAATTAGGTGACTGCCTTGCAGGAATATGACCTAGATATTAAACCAACTAAAATTATTAGAGGTCAAGGTTTTTACATGTTAATTACTGGAGCTTATAGAAACACGGCTAATGAAGATTCAGGTAATAATGTTCGAATCACAGAGGTATTTCCCATTGACATTGAATCCCAATATGTTGATCTTATTTTTTATTAAAAAATGGTTATGCTCCATTGGAACTCAATTACAAGAAGAAAAGAGCTCTCATACTTAAGGCTAATCAATATCATCTTGTCCATGATGTCCTATTTAAGAAAAACTTATAATTGTGTTTTGATAAGATGTCTAGAAATGTCTGAAGCTGAAAAGGAATTGCATGAGCTACATGATGGACTAGCGAGAGGACACTATGGTGGAGACACCATTGCTCACAAGATTCTTCATGTTAGATATTATTGGCTGACTTTATCCAGGGACACTCATGCTTATGTCAGAAAGTGTAAAGTCCACTAAACTGCTACAGGAAGACAAAAGAAACCAACCTTACCTTTACAGCTACTTAACATTGAGCAACCCTTTGAACAATGGGGACTGGACATAATAGGTGAGATTGTTCCTAACTCTTCCAAGAAACATAAATACATCTTGATGGCTACCAATTATTTCACCAAGTGGGTGGAAGAAATACCCTTGAAGGTGTCCAATTCTGAGAACATTATTGAATTTGTTGATCAATTTATTGTTACTAGGTGTGGTCTTCCTTATGCACTTATTTTTGATAATGCATCTTATTTTTCGGGAAACACTATTACTGAATTTTATCTTAGAAGAGGTTTTAAACTGAAGTATTCTAAAAATTATTATCCACAAGGAAACAACTTAGTAGAGTCTACTAACAAAAACCTAATTATAATAATCATATGAACCATTGAACAAAATCAAAGAAATTGGCATAAAGTTCTTGTTTTTTCATTATGAGCTAACATAATCACTTAGAAGGTCTCTATAGGCACTTCTCCTTTTCAATTAGTGTATGGTAAAGAAGTTATTTTTCCACCTAATGTAGATATTCCATCATTAGCTCTAGTGCATTCCATTGAAGAAAAAAATTCCTCTGATTTACAATTAAGAATGTCCCAAATACTTAAGCTAGAGGAAGAAAGAGATAAAGCTAGAAAAGTCCATGCCCATCATCAACAATTGGTTAAGTCTTCATTTGATGCAAGTTCAGTTGATTTTTTTTTTTTGAAATTGGTGATCTAGTTTTGACATGGGACAAATCCCATGAGGAGAAAGGCAAACATTCAAAGTTCCAAAAACTATGGCTAGGCCCATTTCAAATTGTTCAAAAACTAGGCCCATCAAACTTTATTCTCCAAGACCTACAAGGAAAGAGGGATTCTCTTCCTGTTAATGGGCTAACTTTGAAGAAATATTTTTCTTAAGGATACTTATCCTTCTGTAAATATATAAATAATCACATGTATATATTGGTGTCTTTAGCCTAGTAATGTTAGGTAATACACTTTTATCCTCATATTGGGGTCTCTCATCATTAAAATGAAATTTGACTGATTAAATGAGAGATCTTAGAAAGAAAATAATAACATTGAAGTTTAGTATTGCATCTATAACAAAGCTTTGAAATCTTTATATCCATTAAATTGTGAATGTTTTATAACTTGAAAACTTTATAAAATCTAGTTATCCCATGATTGATCATGCAAAAGGATTTCTTTAAGAAAGTAAATTCTATTGTGATGTTTTTAGCATCTTTTGACTCAAATTGTCATCCATTATTCTTAAGGAGTGAATATGCCTCCCATCCACTAATTTTAAAATTTTTAGAGTGTAATTCAAAAATATATAAACTTGAAAGATAAAGGGTCTCATCATGAACCGACTTACCATAATCATGTGAAACCAATTATATCGACATTATCAACATTGGCCACCAAACCAAGATAATAACTTATGGTTATATAACCATAAGACAAGAGGTCTCATCACGAGCTGACTTGTTCAATATCATTATAACTTGTGAATGACATTGTCATAATCTGGTTACCAAGCTAGGACAATGGCTTTCAAGAAAACTTTGAAATAAAAGATTAAAAAACCTAAAGAATTTTACTATAAGTGGATGGGATACTGGTATATCTATTGTTAAAAGGTAACACTGTCGAGGCTATGTATGCCTGCTGGAAATAGTGGCTCTACTAGTGACAAATGGATCAATATTAAAATCTAAGCATCTATAGTTCTTAACTTTATCTTTATAACCGATTAAATGAGCAACATGGATAATAAATATTTTCATCAATAAATAGGTTATGAGATAATTCACAAAATGATGAGTTCTTTTATTCAGAGTAACTTTTGTCAATCTAAACTTCAAGAATTTTTACCTTTCTAAGTCTTCTTATTTAATTATTTAAAGCTTCATTTATTTTTAACAGAGATATCTGTTTCACCTAGTATGTCCCCAATTGTTGTACTACTCAACAACCCCCCATTATAGTTAATAGTAGAATTAATAAATAATGGGGACCCTTTTTAAAATTTAAGATAAAATCTAAAAATTCCAATAAAATAAGGTAATATTAGATTTATTATTCCAAGAACTTGATTAAATCGAGAAATATCCCTTATTGGAACCCTTATATTGGAGCTTAAGCCCATAAAACTTTGGATTCATTTAAAATATTTCATCAGAGGTATTTTATTGGAACATGACAACATGTCCCCTTAGGATAAATTGCGACTAAACCGTTCCTCGATTGAGTTTTCTAATATCTAAGCCTAAAAGTGATAAAATCACTCTTTTACAAATATAATAATAAAATACCGACCCCAGAGGATTTCCACGTAGCATATTGGGGATTCCAATATGCACATTTTCAATTTGATGTTCATGTCACACTTCTTTGATATCCATTCTCGCTACATCCTTCGATATGTGACTTCGTCGATATGGGAATAATCCATACATCTCTGATATTCATCCAACCTCCGATCTTCGATCCTTGATATTCATGAACCTACAATCTTTGATACACTTCCCGGCTATGCATTTCACAAAATTCATATCGGGACTCCCCATTGGTTGTTATCCTTTCAAATCCTCGATACGAAAACTCCAATACAGGACCTCCGATATCTCTTCCCACTTGTAACTTTAGCCTCTACACTCTATAAGCTTATTAGAGAATAGCAATATCACAGGTTTCAACAATTCAACCATAAAATTTCTCCGATAAAATACTTTGATGTGCTGATGTGTACCTAAGCCCATGTGAATCCCTGTTTTATCAATTAATGGTCGAATGTAGCGAATTTATGATTCTTGAAAGGCTAAAAGAAATCATCATTGCACAATGATTTCTTAAGATTTTGTTCATAAAAGACATGGATTTATATGAAATCAGTTATTCGCTCTAAGTAATTCCTCAGTCTTGAAAGTTTCTATTCACTCTCATATTTCTCTTTGCAAGCCAGTCCCAATAAACATAATCCAACAGAAATGTCTCAGCCAACTAAACCGAGAAGGAAACATGTTGTTCAACAACAACCAATCACTCCTCCACCCGAGGCTACAAAAATGCCTACACTATTCTCTGATACTACATGCACCCCAGATGCCAAAACCTCTACCTAGGAGGCCATGTATAAGCTCTTCGAATATGAAGAACCTAGGGTCAAAGGAAAGACAGTCACAATTGAGGATTTGCTCCCTTTTTTTGAAACTACATACATTGATGTGGCCAATTCATTCCTCCATGGAATTGCAGCTTGACCAAACATATTTCCCTACATGGATATGATTAGATGGGTCATTGACCATATAAATATTGCAGATAGGAAGTTTATTACCAAGAGGAACATGGTCATCAGCTCATTCACCAGCAAAGATTTGTCCCAAATGTATCAACTACCGCTGCCCCAAAAGAAATATGATAAGGAATTCATTAATAAATTCATGAAAGAGAACGAAGACAGGTCAGATGTCATCAAAGGATGGAGAATAGATTATAACAAGTACAAGCGAGAGGATAAGGGTATGTACTCTATAGCTTCTATTGTCAGACCATTTCTTTGTAATGGAGGGTGATGGAGGAGTGACTTGAGAGGAAAGGAGATAGTGTTCTCCACTTCAAGATGAAGTGAACATTCTGGAGAACATATCCAATATGACTGGTGGAGAGTTTCTTTTTGCAGGTTATTGAAGGAGCAAAAGACATCCTTACTTGCATAGTTTCAATGTCAAAGTATGTTGATGATTGACGAGATCCACTTCGACTTTTCAAACTCTGTTCAGCCACCATACAGTCAAAGGTCCATAAAGCTTCAATTCTTCAGTAATAGTGTGCAAATCATCCTCATCCTTACTCAGTTGTTGAAGGATAAGAATGTGTATTCAAGTAGCCTTTTCAGGAGATGATCCACATCTGCAACATCAGTAGTGCAACTGATGATTCATTGTAAGTGATATTTCTCTTGGCTTAAGGAATACAGTGGATGCACATTTCTGAGGCAGACCCGGAGACGTAGTCCAGGAGGGACGAACTCCGTAACAAACTTTTGGTATTATGGTATTATTATGTGATTGATGTGGAATTAGTTAAATCTAAACATTCATAGATTTATACTTAAAATCATTTCATGTCTAACAGTTAAATCACATAAACGAATAATTGTTTCAGTAACGCTTGCATTCCATTTTGTACAAGAACTAGAAAAGATCTTGGTAATTTCTGCATTCAGATCAAGTGGTATTAGAGCAGTCTAGCTCTTTTTTAGGTACAATATGGGTAGAAAATCTTGACAACAGCTAAGGCTAAAAGAACTGGAGGAGTTCAATCAACAATATAGGTAGGAAAATGCTGCATTACGAAGGATGGTGCAAGCGCTAGAGAGCAACAAGAAAAGCTTGCAATCTGAACTGGAAGAATTAAGGAGGAATCAAAGAGGAAGCAATCCTCTCATGAAAGATGCAGCTTCTAATAGCGAACAACCTACACCTTCTCTTCCACAGGAAGATAAAAGTAGTTCTTCTCTTTCATCCTCACCAAAGTCAGCAATGGAAGCCATTGGTTCTTTCTCCAAATCATTGGTTGAGGAAAAGTTTGATTCACTAACATCATCGGAAATTGATTCTGATGAAGTCTCTAGTCAGAAACCAATTGTGGTTCCTGAAAGCAAAGGCTTATCCATGATGAAAGCCATGGGATACCAAGAAGGCGAAGGCTTGGGAAGAAATGGACAAGGGAGGCTTCTACCTATCACGGTACAAGAAAGACCTAAGAATCTGGGTCTAGGATGTGATTTGATGAAATGTGACTATTGCGGGAAGCTTGGTCACATCGCTGACCAATGTTGGTCAATGCATCCTGAACTATTACCAAAGAAGCTCCAGGATAAAGAAGGTAAGAAACCACAATCCTCTAGCAATAATGATTCTGATAGTGACTTCTTTTATCAGAATAGGGTAATAGAAACAGTTAAGAGAATATATCCATGTACATTTTGTAGTAGTTCTTGGCACTGTGTAGAGCAATGTTGGAAACATAAGGTCTACAGCAAGAAAATTGGAGCTACAAAAAGTCAGCCATCAGAAGATGACAAGACACTTCAGGTAAAGAAGCAGTCAGGAAAAATTTTGCTTCAATCTGCAAAAGAAGCACCCAACTCTGAAAACTCAACAAGTACAAAGGAGAAAGTTTGTCAGAAATGCAAATTGTCAGGGCATGTCAAAGGCAATTGTCCAATCCTTCCAAGTGAAACAACATCGACACCAGTAGCCCAGGATGTATCCAAGTCACCTGCTGGAGAACAATCAAATGCCAAATGGAATTGGGTAGATTTTATGCCATATGCTATATGAGTTTGTAAGAATTGTCTAGATCTAGAAAAGATGTAACTAGGTTCTAGAATTAATTTTTTCTTCAAAAAGCATTGTAATAAAACTTTTGGAGAACCAAAAGTTCTTTTTGTTGGGAGGTGTAATCCAATTTTGGATTCTAAAAATTTCATCAAAATTACCAAATGTCCAAGATGGTCATTTTGAAATAAGTAATTATCGATAATGTAATAAAACAGGTGTTTCGACCAAGATGGTCGTCGACTTAAGTTTAAATATTCGACATCAATATCGACATAAGTTCGACATCAGTATCGACATCAATTTGAAATCATTATCGACATCAGTTTGAAATCAATATCGACATCAGTTTGACATTAGTATCGACATAAGATCGACATCAGTTCGACATCAGTATGGACATCAGTATCGACATCAGCATCGCGTTTGAGCAAGATGTCATCATATCAACCTGCGACATAAAAACACAACAAGTTATGATTGTAATAACTCTAAAGTGTTAAGAATGTCAAATGTCTAAAGTCCACTTTGTAAACCTTAAAGGATAAGAAATCCTAAGGTAAGAAGGACTAAAAACCTAGATCTAAGGTCCTAGGTCTAAATCAAAATCCTAAGAACAAACCCTAGGCGTCAAATGCAAATCTACCTAGGCTAAGGTGAGAAACCATGATCAGTTTGAAATCATTATCGACATCAGTTTGAAATCAGTATCGACATCAGTTTGACATTAGTATCGACATAAGATCGACATCATTTCGACATCAGTATGGACATCAGTATCGACATCAGCATCGCGTTTGAGCAAGATGTCATCATATCAACCTGCGACATAAAAACACAACAAGATATGATTGTAATAACTCTAAAGTGTTAAGAATGTCAAATGTCTAAAGTCCACTTTGTAAACCTTAAAGGATAAGAAATCCTAAGGTAAAAAGGACTAAAAACCTAGATCTAAGGTCCTAGGTCTAAATCAAAATCCTAAGAACAAACCCTAGGTGTCAAATGCAAATCTACCTAGGCTAAGGTGAGAAACCATGTAAAAGGGGTATAAAATCTATCACTTGTTCAAAAGGGGTCATGCTAAACCTTGTCAGACCCTATGCTATAATCCTAATACATTAAGACAATGTATTAATGCATAAACTGAGGTGCTAAACCCTCTCGGCCTATTGTTTTGAAATCATTGTAAAACATTACAATCAAAACATTATACAATCCAAACCGCAGGCAGAGACCGCATCAGGGATAGTGATTCATGTGAACAGAGGTCGGGTTCCAAACCGCAACGGAGAATTATGTGACAGGTTTATGGACCGCATCGAAACTGCAACATGTAAACAGTCTAGAGGTTAGCTGTCAGGGTTATGCAGTTTATTGAAGGTTTCGGCTTCGAGATCATGTCAGAGGAAATGTGAGTAGTTATGGTATTGATCATCGGAGGTTAACCAAACAGTTAGGCTCCAAACTGTATCGTAGCAAGTTTCTAACCACCAGGAGAACCGGATCATGTGAGCACAAAGACTTGAGGCATTATCCGCCAAATGTCAGCACTGAAACCGCAGGGATAACCATTGGCATGTGATCAACATCGTTATCTGCCAGGTGAGAGCCGAACCGCCGGAGCTCAGTTAGCCTAACCGTCAGTGGATTCCGCCTGTTCATATGCAGAAAGTCAAATCTTCCACCTGGTTAGTTAGCCATCAGGGCTAAAATTATACCATATAGTTCTAAAGTGGGTTTTTGGATGCAAGAAGGGCGCTGTCTATTAACAACACCATTATCCAAAGACACTAGGTGTCATAAAAAACCCGAGAGAGCTATGTTCAATGGATATCAATATCTCTTCGAGGATATGAAGGGATTCAATTTGGCAAGTTTAACGAACTCCCCATATAAAAAGAAAAGGATGTTTCTTTGTAATGGAGGGTGATGGAGGAGTGACTTGAGAGGAAAGGAGATAGTGTTCTACACTTCAAGATGAAGTGAACATTCTGGAGAACATTTCCAATATGACTGGCAAAGAGTTTCTTTTTGTAGGTTATTGAAGGAGCAAAGACATCCTTACTTGCATAGTTTCAATGTCGAAGTACGTTGATGATTTACGAGATCCACTTCGACTTTTCAAACTTTGTTAAGCCACCATATAGTCAAAGGTCCATAAAGCTTTAGTTCTTCAGTAATAGTGTGTAAATCATCCTCATCCTTACTCAATTGTTGAAGGATAAGAATCTGTATTCAAGTAGCCTTTTCAGGAGATGATCCATATCTGCAACATCAGTAGTGCAACTGATGATTCATTGTAAGCAATATTTCTCTTGGCTTAAGGAATACAGTGGACACACATTTCTAAGGCAGACCCAGAGACATATTCTAGGAGGGACGAACTTCGTAACAAAATTTTGGTATTATGGTATTATTATGTGATTGATGTGGAATTAGTTAAATCTACACCTTCATAGATTTATACTTAAAATCATTTCAATCACATAATAATACCATAATACCAAAAGTTTGTTACGGAGTTCATCCCTCCTGGACTACGTCTCTGGGTCCGCCTCAGAAATGTTCGTTCGCTGTATTCCTTAATCCAAGAGAAATATTGCTTACAATGAATCATAAGTTGCACTATTGATGTTGTAGATATGGATCATCTCCTAAAAAGGCCACTTGAATACAGATTCTTATCCTTCAACAACTAATCCAGGTGGATATTGTTGGCCACCCACCAAGTCCACTTGGACCCCCACCATTGTTTCTTTCAGCTTTTCAGTTTCCTTAATTGTAATACAGTTTACTATTTTTAGCAGTTTTTTGGGTCCTAAACTTCCGGAGCCATTTGGAGGCTCTAAACGACGTTTTTTGGGAAAACTTGGAGCAACATGGGTCCATGGATTGATGTTTCTCTTCCCAAAGTTGTAGTTCTCGGATAGATCTTTCTAATGAGATATTGTATGCGTCAAATGGAGATCGTATGCCAAAGTTATGACCCCGAGAAGTTAATGTACCAATTTACCCAAACGGGGCCCACAGTTTGGCGTTTCGTCTTTTAGGGTTAGGTTTTTGGATGTTTAGGGTTTTCCATTGTTTCTCAACAATAAATAGGCTCCAAGCCTCATTGTAACATAGTTCAGAGGCATGTATCGACCACATCTCTTCTCAGAGATAAGCAACCATCGCCCTCACTGTTTATTTCCATTTTCTATTTGTAAGCATATCTCAGTATTTTTAATGAAATGAAGTATTATTTCTGCTGCATCTTTGTGTTTATGGCTATCTCTGTAATTTGTTGCATTCCTGTTTAAATCCGGATCAGTGGTATCAGAGCGGTCTGCTTTTTCTTTGTTTTTCTTTGCATGTCCCCAATGAGTTCGGGATATAAGGAGTTAGGGCTTGAACTAGTCAAACCTTTGCAAGACCAGCCTCGCAAAACCCGACGACCTCCCATGGCGGATGAAAAGAAAGACAAGGGAGTTGGAGATCCTATCAAAATCTTGCTCAAAGAAGCCCTCGAGCAACAAAGGAACGCGATTATGGACAACTTTGCCTAGATCCTTCAACGGCTACTCAGGGGTGACGCACCGGCTTCCCACAGCTACTCTGGAAACACCACACTGTTTAAGGTACAAGTTAATTTTGAAATCCCCATATTCGAGGGTCAGATAGATGCAAATTCCGTCGATAAATGGTTAAATCTGCTAGAGGGTTATTTTTCTGTTCATGATTTTTCCAGTCGGGAAAAGATTATTTTCACTCTTCTCAAAGCAGCCCCCCACGTCAAGGACTGGTGGGAAACCTACTGCGAGCAGAAGGATGAAAGTACAGGCTCACTATTTTCAGCCGCACCCACCTGGAATTCATTCCGGGATGCCATCAAGGAGCAGTACTACCCTGTCAGAAGCTATGAGGATCAATACATAAAGTGGACCACGCTGCGGCAGGGAAGGGACCAAGATGTGCCATAGTTTACCAATATTTTCCATACCCTTCGTACAAAGTTGGGTATCAAGGATTCAGAGTATCATTTGATACTCAAATACCACGGCTGCTTGCACAAGTACATCCAGGAAGAAATAGAATTCCTGAACATCTCCTCGCTCGGCACGGCATATCGATATGCCGTCAAGGTCGAGAAAATTTTTAAACAGAAGAAGTGAGACTTTGGATCTGCAAATCCGAAGCAAGGAAAAGGTGCCCTCAAATTGCAGAACAAAGGATAAAGCCAAGGAGGGGTGGCCCAAGACAACCTTCCAAAGCTGCAAGCAAAGAACAACACCACGAAGCTGAAAAAGGACACGGGAAAATGGTGTGAGTTCCATAAGAGCTCCACTCACAACACAAGTGAGTGTCGAGCCAAGTAGTCACTAGTGGCTGAGCTAAAGGTTTCAGAATCAGATGCATGTTTCGACTCTGAGTCAGAACCCGACAAGGGGAATGACAAAGGGAAGCAGATTATCAATGTGGAGCCCAATGCCACTGTTGCCACCACGAAGATCCAGAAGGAGGAACCCGAAGATCCAGAGGAGGAATGTCTCTTCCACTCCCAAATGTGGGTAAAGGGATCCCAGCTACAGTTCATTGTCGACAGCAGGAGCCAAAAGAACCTCATTTCAGCAGAGGTTGTGAAGTGGCTAGGCTTATTGACCACAACACATCCACAACTGTACACCATCAGATGGCTTCACCAAGGAAGAGATCTTCGCGTGAGCCAACAGTTTCCCCTTCCATACAACATCAAGCCCTTCACGAATGAGGTATTGTGTGACATTTCTCCCCTTGAATTTTGTGATGTATTATTAGGACAACCATACTTGTGGAAGCGACATGCTGTGTATGAATCAAGGCTCCGTGCTATTATTATTACTTTGGGAAATAAGTTGTACAGGATACCGGAGGTAGCACTGCCTACCGCCATCTCTTTGGTTACTGCAAAATAATGCAGTAAGCTCATTTCAAAAACTGGGAAATTTGTTTTCCTGATGATATGCCCTCAAGGAAAGAAAAATACGGTGGCCACAACCTCCAGACAGGGCCCCTCCGCACGACAACTACAGATGGATAAGGTCATGGAGGAGTATGAGGACATCTTCACCTCCCCCGCAGGGGTTCCTCTACACTGTCAGGTCAAGCACTCCATCGATCTGACCCCAGGTGTGCCACTGCCTAATGGACCAATCTATCGGCACTTCATTCTTGAGAATGATGAAATCAAGAGGCGGATTTAGGAGCTGCTACAAAAAGGTCACATCCATCCGAGTTCATCACCCTGTGGGAGCCCGATTGTGTTGGTATCGAAAAAGGATGGGACTTGGAGACTCTGTATTAACTATCGGGCGCTGAACAAGATAACTGTCCGTAATAGGTACCCGATCCCATGGATTGATGACCTCCTGGATCAACTGAAGGTGGAAAAATATTTTAGAAAGATCAATTTGAAGTCAGGATATCACCAGGTACCAATCGAAACCTCCGATGTGTGGAAGACTGCCTTCAAAGCCAAGGAGGGCCTTTTCGAATGGTTGGTTATGCCTTTCGGATTGACGAATGCTTTTGCAACCTTCATGAGGCTAATGGATGACATATTGCGTCCATTCACCAACTCATTTGTAGTGGTATACTTGGATGACATCCTGATCTTCAGCCAGAGTTGGGAAGAGCACCTCCAGCATATCTGACAGGTTCTCCAAACACTACAGAAACACAAGTTATGTGCTAATTTGGAGAAATGCACTTTTGGCATGACCCAGGTTCAATATCTAGGATACATTATTGATAAATATGGGGTGCATGTGGATCTAGCCAAGATCCAATTCATTCGGGATTGGCCCTCTCCAACCACTCTAACGGAGCTCCACAACTTTCTAGGTCTTGCCAACTTCTACTGCAGGTTCATGTTGGGATTTTATCATATCACTTGGCCCTTGAGTCAAGTCACCAAGGGAGGAGTGAAAGAAAAATTCTTTTGGTCTGAATCTCAACAGAAGGCATTCATAGAGTTGAAAGATCGCCTCTGCTCGGCACTAGTGCTCGCATTGCCAGACTTGCAACAACCCTTTAAGGTCGAGACATATGCCTCTGACTATGCTATTGGGGCAGTCCTTACTCAAAACGGGCATCTAGTGGCATATCACAGTGAGACACTTTCATACACAGTCCGGAAGTATCCCACTTATGACAAAGAGATGTATTCCATTGTGCAGGCCTGCCGACAATGGAAACATTACATTTTGGGGAAGGAAACGGTCATCCACACAGACCACCGACCCTCCAGTTCATACAAACCCAAGGGAAATTACAGAATGATTGCCATCAAAAGTGGTCCACATACCTGCAATAGTTCCATTTGAATATCAAGTATAAGAAGGGCAGCACCAATAATAATGCAGATTGCCTCAGTCGACCACCGATCATGTCATTAACCACCGTGCTCAACTCTTGTGGGCACGAGACTTCTGATTGGCCACTTCTCTACAAAAGCGACCCAGACTTTGGCCACACATACCAAACACTCTTGGAGGGTTGGCATGTTCTAGATTTTCACCTCTAGGATGCCCTGTTATGACACCTGGGTCACCTTTATGTTCCTTCAAGCGAGCGTGCCAAGATTATTTTGGAAGCACACTACAGTCGGGCTGCTGGGCATTTCGGGGTCGAGAAAATGGTGGCAGTACTACAAAAGTATTTCTACTGGCTGAATCTTCGACAGGATGTCGGGAAGTACATCAGATTATGCATTGCTTGCGCCATTACCAAACCGACAGTCAAGAAGCAAGGCCTCTATACCCCACTACCTACCCCTAGTTGACCTTGGGAATCCATCTCTATGGATTACATGTCAGGCCTTCCTTCCACTAAGCATGGAAACGATTGTGTTTTTCTGGTCGTCGACAGGTTCTCGAAGATGGCCATTATGGTGGCTTGTAAGAAGAATATCACAGCAGAAGTCACTGCTAAACTCTTCTTTGAACGAGTGTGGGTGCACTTTGGGATCCCACAGTCTATCATCTTAGATCGGGATAGAAGGTTCCTCAGTACATTTTGGTCCAGTCTCTAGTCGATGCTGGACATCAAACTCACTAAGTCCACAACCTTCCATCCTCAAACTGATGGCCAGACAGAGGTTGTTAACAGGATTATTGTACACATTTTGTGCATGTACAACTCAAAGCATCCACGCACATGGGATGAGAGCCTCCCCTATGTTCAACACAGCTACAATCGGGCTCTCCACAGCTCGACTGGCCACAACCCTTTTCAGGTGGGCTTGGGATTCTAGCCACTATGTCCCATTGATGTGGCCATGCCATTTGCAGCTACTCACGCAGATTTGGATCATGTCCAGCCTGAAACAGATAAGGCAAACAGCTTCATTGAGCACACAACTTCATTGAGCACATCCAACATATTCGCGAGCAAGTCCATGACATTCTGGAGAAATCAAATGCCAAGTACAACTAGTGACATGATCAACATCGGGTGCCACACAAGTTTCAGGTGCGCAACAAAGTCTGGTTGCATTTGCAAAAGGAATGCCTTACCGGAGCCTATCGGAAACTCAGACCACTCCGATATGGTCCTTACACCATTACCAAGGCTGTGGGAGATAATGCATTTGAGCTCAACATTCCCCCATTCCTTGGCCTGCACCCAATGTTCAATGTGGACCACCTTCGGCCATACTTTCCACCATTACTAGACACATCCGACATTGCAGAACAACTCACACCCACATAGTTAAATCCACATCGCATGGAACAAGCTGCAACTGATCGGATCATGGACACACAGATCAGGAACACTCGCCAGCAGAACATCCAACTGTATCGAGTTGTCAAAGCAGGTCAACTCCTTCACCAGTGCAAGTGGCTCACCAGGGACCAAGTTCAACAGAAGTTTCCTCATCTCATGGAGGAACTCAATGCAATGGGGACCATTGCTTCCTAAGGGGGGAGGAATGATCTAGGTGGGTATTGGTGGCCACCCTCCAAGTCCACTTGGACCCCCACCATTGTTTCTTTCAGCTTTTCAGCTTCCTTAATTGTAGCACAATTTACTATTTTTAGCAGTTTTTTGGGTCCTAAACTTCCGGAGCCGTTTTGAGGCCCTAAACGATGTTTTTTGGGGAAAACTGGGACCCATGTTGCTCTTCCCAAAGTTTTTGTTCTCGGATAGATCTTTCTAACGAGATATTGTACGCGTCAAACGGAGATCGTATGCCAAAGTTACGACCCCGAGAAGTTGATGTACCAATTTACCCAAACAGGGCCCACAGTTTGGCGTTTCATCTTCTAGGGTTAGGTTTTTGGATGTTTAGGGTTTTCCATTGTTTCTCAACAATAAATAGGCCTTCGAGCCTCATTGTAATAGAGTTCAGAGGCATGTAGCCACCACATCTCTTCTCAGAGATAAGCTACCATCGCCCTAGCTGTTTATTTCCATTTTCTGTTTGTAAGCATATCTCAGTATTTTACATTAATGAAATGAAGTATTATTTCCGCTGCATCTTTGTGTTTATGGTTATCTCTATAATTTGTTGCGTTCCTGTTTAAATCCAGATCAACAACTGAGTAAGTATGAGGATGATTTGCACACTATTATTGAAGAACTGAAGCTTTATGGACCTTTGACTGTATGGTGGCTGAACAAAGTTTGAAAAGTCGAAGTGGATCTCGTCAATCATCAACGTACTTCGACACTGAAACTATGCAAATAAGGATGTCCTTTGCTCCTTCAATAACGTACAAAAAGAAACTCTCCACCAGTCATATTGGATATGTTCTCCAGAATTTTCACTTCATCTTGAAGTGGAGAACACTATCTCCTTTCCTCTCAAGTCACTCCTCCATCACCCTCCATTACAAAGAAACATCCTTTTCTTTTTATATGGGGAGTTCGTTAAACTTGGAAAATTGAATCCCTTCATATCCTCGAAGAGATATTTATATCCATTGAACATAGCTCTCTCAGGTTTGTTATGACACCTAGTGTCTTTGGATAATGGTGTTGTTAATAGACAACGCCCTTCTTGCATCCAAAAACCCACTTTAGAACCATATGGTATAATTTTAGCCCTGATGGCTAACTAACTGAGCGGAAGATCTGACTTTCTGCATATGAACAGGCGGAATCCACTGACGGTTAGGCTGACTGAGCTCTGGTGGTTTGGCTCTCACCTGGCGGATAACGGTGTTGATCACATGCCAGTGGTTGTCCCTACGGTTGCAGTGCTGACATCTAGCGGATAACGCCTCAAGTCTCTGCGCTCACATGATTTGGTTCTCCTGGTGGTTCAGATCTCTGGTACGATACAGTTTGGAGCCTAACTATTTGGTTAACCTTTGACGGTCAATACCATAACTGCTCACATGTCCTCCGACGCGGTCTCGAAGCTGAAACCTTTAATAAATTGCATAACCCTGACAACTAACCTCTAGACTATTTAAATGTTTTAGTTTCGATGCGGTCCATAAACCTGTCACATAATTCTCTGCGGCGGTTTGGAACTCGACCTCTGTTCACATGAATCATTGTCACCGAAACGGTCTCTGCCTACGGTTTGGACTGTATAATGTTTTGATTGTAATGTTTTACAATGATTTCAAAAAAATAGGCCAAGAGGGTTTAGCACCTCAGTTTATGCATTAATACATTGTCTTAATGCATTAGGATTATAGCATAGGGCCTGACAAGGTTTAGCATGACCCCTTTTCAACATGTGATAGATTTTATACCGCTTTTACATGGTTTCTCACGTTAGCCTAGTTAGATTTGCATTTGACCCCTAGGGTTTGTTTTAGGATTTTGATTTAGACCTATGACCTTAGATCTAGGTTTTTAGTCCTTTTTACCTTAGGATTTCTTATCCTTTAAGGTTTACAAATTGGACTTTATACATTTGACATTCTTAACACTTTAGAGTTATTACAATCATAACTTGTTGTGTTTTTATGTCGTAGGTTGATATGATGACATCTTGCTCAGACGCGATGCTGATGTCGATACTGATGTCGAACTGATGTTGAATTGATGTCGAACTGATGTCGATCTGATGTCGAACTGATGTCGATACTGATGTCAAACTGATGTCGAACTGATGTCGATACTGATGTCTAACTGATGTCGAACATTTAAACTTAAGTCGACGACCATCTTGGTTGAAACACCTATTTTATTACATTATCGATAATTACTTATTTCAAATTGACCATCTTGGACATTTGGTAATTTCGATGAAATTTTGAGAATCCAAAATTGGATCATTGACCATATAAATATTGCAGATACGAAGTTTATTACCAAGAGGAACATGGTCATCAGCTCATTCACCAGCAAAGATTTGTCCCAAATGTATCAGCTACTGCTGCCCCAAAAGAAATACGATAAGGAATTCATTAATAAATTCATGAAAGAGAACGAAGACCAGTTAGATGTCATCAAAGGATGGAGAAGAGATTATAACAAGCACAAGCGAGAGGATAAGGGTATGTACTCTATAGCTTCTATTGTCGGACCATACTATTATATTGTTGCCATGATGTGTAGACTATTTGGTTATCCTAATACCCAGAAGTTTTTAGACCAATGGGTACCCCTAATTGATGCTTCCTCAGATAGCTATGTTATGGACTGGGGAACCATTTTATCTAATAACATAAGTGCCCAAATCCTATATTATAGGAAGAAACACACTTTTTCTAAGAACATTGTTCCCCCCTTCTACATGAGTGCTTACATAATGGACTCTATTTGTTTCACTTTTGATTTCCCATCCATGGGATGGAAATGGACCATACATGACCCTATGCCTATCCACATCTACCATAACATTCTTTTGGAATCACAATACTAGCCCCATTTATACAGAATTTTCCATGGCATTATGGTACCAATCCACCAACTTGTCTCTAATGAGAAAGCCCTTAGAATCTCACCTGAAGCAAATAATAACTTGTTATAAATTGGAAGATGGTTTGGAGAGGAGTCTTTTACCTATATCTGAGTTTTTGGTAGTTTTGCACACCTACATGTGTTGCCCCTATATCTTCTTCAGAAGCTCCTGGACCGAGAAATAGCTTACCAGATTGTGGTTAATGACCTATCTAAGGTTATGAAAGAAAATCAAAAGACAGTGTGGCTTATTTTTCTCTTTCATTATGGTGTCTATTGCCTTGAAAATTTCAAACATGCTACTTTGGATATTGAGGAAATACATCATCTAAACTTTCCAACAATTCCTAATTGGAAGTATGACCCTAATGATACTACCAAGAATGTTACCATTTAGGAAAAACTCAGGCAGTTCACAAATGAACCTGATAAGTTTGATGATTTGTTTGAGTCAGCCTCTGACTATGCAAAGGTTGAGAAATAGGCATCAACACAGTTGAGTCCCAAAGAATTGATTCAGTTTAATCAATATAGAACTAAAAGGATTTCCCACTTGCCCACATAGTTGTTAAAGCTCAATCAGCAGAGCACAAAGTAGGACAAAGGAGCGAGCACATCATAAATCCTAAGTGTAGCTCAAAAAAAGGATGCAGAGGCTTCTTCTTCTTCACAGGAAGAGGGATTTCTGACAGATAAGAATCTGGATTCGATTTGGGAGTAGTTTACCAAAGAGACTAACCCTAAAAATATGAAAACTTCATTCTAGATGAAGATCACACAAACTCCTGAAGTCACAGAGAATACCTCGTTCACTGTTGAGGCTTCCAAGGAACCTATGGACACTGATGATTTGGAGATCATCCCAGTATTTCCGACCTCTGAGGTCATTTTGAAAGTTGAGGAGATTCCTCCTCTTGATGTATTTTATAGTCTGAAGCATAAGAAAGTGGTCACTAGACAAAGGAAAAGGAGAAGAACTAAACAAAGCCAAGCCTTAGTCCCTAGTAATGCTTCCTTCCAAGTACTTTGGAAAGATGCTCAAGTCACTCTTGCCTAAGATCTAGGAAGACTATCACAGTATGCAGGAGCATATGCCAATGCAACAATTGATAAAGCTTATGAGGTGCAACATGTTAAATTTTATTAGGGCGAATTGGTGTTTACTATGATAGTTGCATTTTAATATTAATACTTTAAGTTCACCCCATATCATCATTTAAGATCTACACCATTATATATCAACGTATGCAATTACATATAAAGAAACAATATCACCATCATCATCAATGTAGTGAAATAAAAAAGGAACAATAGAAGAAAGCATGCACACATATAGAGACACCAGGATTGGTCCGAGACTAGGGAAAAACCTACTGTAGGGAAAACCCTTGCAAATCTCTTCTTCTTAGATCATCATCAAATGATGCAACAAAAGAGAGTACAATGATCCATCACTTTATCTATGTAGAAAAACAATAATGATATCTATGAAACAAATCCAATCATGCTAGGAATCAAAACCCTCATACTGATGGTTGTAATGTGCTGTCACAAATAGATTTCAACTATTGTATACTACTATCACTATTTCAAACACTGCTAAGTATTTTTATCATTGTGTCAAACACTGTTGAGCACTATTGTCACTGTCAACAAGCCCAATACATATGTTTGCAGTGGAAACTAACAAGTCAGATCTACATATCTACATATCTGTATAATAGTAGAGAGAAACCCAGATCTACTTGATCATTGAAGCTAGTTGATTCCAAGATCTCAAAACCCTAGATCTGAACCAGGTCACCCTCATCAACATTGTTTGCGAGTGACTAAAACGTTTGGGTCGCTCTCATGGATACTGTATGCGAGTGAATGTGACTATAGAGTCACTCCCAAGAGGTCTCTATGCATGCGACTCTGGCACTGAACTGCAAAGACCCAAAGTTGCTCCATAGGTGAGTTGTGTGAGCGACCAAAAAACCAAAGTTGCACCCTTTCTGAGTTGTGCGAGCGACTGAGATGATAGGGTCGCTCCCAAGGCTACCTGGTGTGAGCGACTGGGGACTAGAACTTTCTGATCTACCTCTAAACCTAGAGTCACTCCCATAAGTCGTTGTGCCAACCTCCAAGGGTCTATAGTTTCTCTCATATTCTTGTGTGCCAGCAACCAAGGACTAGAATGCCTTGTTCCATGCTAGTGACGAAGATCTAGAAGACCCTAATGTAGAGCAAACCTTTCATTTATAAATTCAGACGCTTGAGAAAAATTATTCCGTTGAACTTGTGCGAACCAAGATAAAAGAGAAGAGAATGTGTGTCCAAACAATATTGAGGTCTCTTCTATTTATAGGATTTCCTGAGGGGTCACTTGGGGTTAAGACTGACCCAAGTAGTTACCCATGTGGTTAGGGCCGACCCATTCCATAATACATGTGTGAATAAAATAATTCATAACTCAAATTCTGCTTAACCAAATTGGGTGATATTTAAGTCGATTTTCGTCCTCTCAAAAAGAGGAATCTAATGAAATAATTATCTTGGTAATTTGAGTTGTCCAAGGTGGAAATTTACCGCATTTTAAAAAATTAACATTTCATCTCAACTTAGGAGAATTCCACTTGCTAATATCTGTCCATCAAAAAATATGCCATTATGGAATCTTCGAGTGTCATCACGTATCATCACAGATCATCTTTGTCATGTAGTCATCATGCCATGTCCATATCAAGTGTCTCTTCATCACAAATCATCATTATACATATCGATCTATCCTTTTCTTATTCCTTCTTATCTCTTGATTGTTCCTTCTCGTATGCTGAACATTCTTGGATCTGGATGATCAGGTGATCAATATTTAGCTCAAAAATCAAAGTGCTCGGAATCACTCAAAACCTGAATGACCATGTCTATCTTGGTGATACAATCACAATTCAATTCGTTTCTCTCAAAATAGAGCTTGTATGAGGAAGATATCATGTTTTGTCTACTTTTCCAAATATAGGAATTTTGCAAAAAATAGGTATAGTCACTGCACAGTCAACAGTCTATACTACTGACATGGTAGGTGACTCGACAGGTCAAAGGGTTGGTCAATAGTTAATGGGGTCTTGCCAAGTGGTGCATTCTGGTTGGCTTATGGTTTGGTGAGTTTGTGTTTTCTTATTGGTTGGAGGAAGGACCAATGAAGAGGAGACATATGGAAAGCTCGGAGGCTACCATGTGTCCTTCCCCAAAGGATTGGCATCATCGGCGCACAGTGTAAAGTTATTATGGAAGGTCGGCGGAGTCGAACCTGCGACCTTGCCTGCACAATGCCCACTTCTTACCGTTCTACCGTACCAATAATTATTACAATACTATGGTCGCAAAATATATTTGTTATGATGTATGTTGGCAGCTGGGGGGAGGAGAGGGCCAACCCCCTCCCATGTGACCACACCATGAAAACCGACGGCCAACAAAAACCATAACCGTGCACCATTAACGTGCTAACTTCATATACGTGCTTAATTAATTTGAGCTTATCGTTAATTAAAGCACAATTAAGTTGGCAACATTTTTTGCGGTCCCCTAAATTCGGCTCTAACTCCAGATTTAGCAGAGTTAACTGGATTTTCTCCAGTTTTAGTGGAGTTTTCTTAGGGGAAACTGTTTTTTCCATAACTTCTCTAATTTTCAACCAAATTGGGCTTAGAAAAAATCATTCCTAGATGATTTTGATGTTCTGAGAACATTGAAGCAGGTTTCAGGAGCAATAGAGCATTGCAAACAACATTTTTTTTTTTCCATTTTGAGCTAATACAGAGGCCGAAGCCATGGAAGCTAGACCAAGAAGATGTAGCCCAGGAGGGGTGAACTCCTTCATCAAAACACCTTGTGAAGTGTTCATTTTGATGGTTTTATATACATTTGTTTCTTGATGTTCAACACTTTATTTACATGCTATTTTTCTCATGAATTTGACATAAAACTTGACAAAATTTACATGTTCATTCACAAACACCATAAAGGAAACCTATGCACATGAAGCAAATGACAAGTAGTTGTTTTTAATTCTGAAGTTGAAATTATTACAACAAAATTAAAATTCAACAACAGATCAATTTGGTATCAGAGCCAAGTTTATTTGCTTGATTGCTTGAGTTTTGTGCAAGTAGGGTTTTAATGGTTGAAAATTTGTCATGCTTATAAGGTTAAAGTTGCAGAGAGGAGAAGGGAAACTATTGGTTGCAAATCATGAGGTAATTCCCAGAAGAAGGAGAGCCACAAGGCCACAATCTCCACCCAAAGTTTCAATCCCAGCTGCACTTGAAGCACCTCAAGTTTTACCTTGAGTTGAGATTGAGGAGGTACATGAAGTACCAAAAGCTTAGCTTGAATCCAAAGTCATCATGTCTGGATCAAGAGAGGCTGAAGATCTTTCAGAAGAGGAAGCATTCAAGAAATCCTTCTATGATTTAACTGAAATGGTTAGAGTCCTCTTTGAAGAGAGGAATACGAGAATGGATGGAGAGAGTTCTAAGTACCCACATGGAGAGGGAAGCTCAGAAGATAAAAAAGATAAAAATAAGGATTCAAAGGGTAATGGAGGAAAGCCTCCTCCATATCCACCATCTTCATCATCTTCCTCATCATCACAAACATCATCATCTTCTTCCACCACAAAAAATTTCATACTCATTCAAAAATCCCAAAAGAAAAAACCCCCTTACTAAAAAATTGGACATTAAGTTTGAACTTCCCATGTACAATGGTGAGGTAAATGCTGAAAAGTTAGATAATTGGATTCAAAAATTGGAGGTTTATTTCAGAATTCATAACCTTCAAGATGATGAAATAAAAATCCAGTTGGCTTCATTAAGTCTACAAGGATTAGCACTAGTTTGGTGGGAAGCAAATACTCAAGATAAAATACGAATTCATGGTAAGATATCCATTAATTGGGTTGAATTTGTTTCTTCAATTAAAATATAGTTTTATCCTTTAGCCTATATGAAAAATGCATTATGAGTTGGCAAAATTTTAGGAGCCTCAAGGGCCAAATAGTTCATGACTATACCCAGGAGTTTAGGAAAAGGGCTTTGCTGTTAGGAGTAAACTTGAATTCCCAAGATACTCTCTCGAAATATAATGGGGTTTACATTCCTACTTAAAACACACTATCCTTATGTTCAATACAAGCAATTTAGATGAGGTATGTGTGCAAGCCACGCACCTTGAACCAAGAGGAAAGAGCATTCAAGAAGAGGGTAGTAAGAAGAAGTCATTCAAGAGTAAGGAGAGAAATAAGGGTCGAAAATGGAAAGGAAAGAAGAATGAAAGTGTAAAGAAATATGGGGAGAAAAATCTATGAAAATATTGTTCCAAAGCAGGGCACGGTGACACCCACTATTGGAAACCACATCCCAAACTAGGGCCTAAGAAACCAAACAATAAGTGGAAACAAAAGACGATTGCTACCACACAACATGATCTTGGATCCGATTCTGGTGATGAGACCAAGCCTTCAGCCATGGTCACAAAAGGAAAGGAAGATACAACAAGCACTAGTTCCTCACATAGTCACAACAACACTCCAAATGAAGAATCAAGAATAGAATTGTTCCATCTAAGGGTAATTTCAAATCATACGAAGATTGATGCATTATTTGGTAGTGGGTCACAATCGAACTTAATTTCAGAATACTTGGACAAAAATATTAACCTTGAAACTGTACCTCATCATAAGAGATATCCCTTGGATTGGATAGTCAATAATGAAAATTTGCAGGTTACAAGGGAGTGCTTATTTAGGTTTGCCATTACTAAAAAATTCATTGATGAAGTTGAGTTAGATGTAGTTCCACTTGACATCTCAGGATTAATTTTGGGAAGCCCATATATGTATGATAGGAAAGTGTTATTTTATCACCATGAGAACAAATACCAATTGCTCAAGGATGGAGTGGAGTATATTGTGAGAGCCCATCACCAAAAAGTTAAACATTTCTTTGTTTAATGCAGGGTAGATGAAGAGACTAGTAAATGCAAGTAAAAATTTTGTGCTTCTTATGATCAAGAAAAATAATGATATAGATTGTGAATATTTTTAATGTTGTGATGATAAGTTAAAATCTGATTTTTTTGATATGGTAAGAAAGCATGGCAAGATGTTTCAAGAACCAAAGTGGTTACCTTCCAAGAGGGGAATTCAACAAGAGATACATCTGCAACAGGATGTTCCACTTCCAAACATTGGCATGTATTGCACGTCGATGATGGAGAGCATGGAAATCAAGAAGAAAATTCAAGAATTGTTGAACAAAGGTATCATATGCCCATCTACTTCACCATGTGGTTCACCCATTGTCTTGGTGCCAAAGAAGGACGGGACTTGACGCATGTGTGTGGATTTCCGTGCAATGAATAAAATAATGGTAAAGAATCATTATCCACTCTCAAGAATTGATGATTTGCTTGATCAGTTGAGGTGTGAAAATTATTTCACTAAGTTAGACTTACAAAGTGGTTATCATCAAGTTAGAATCGCTGAAGTGGAACCGCATTTAAAACTAAACAAGGATTGTTTGAGTGGCTTGTTATGCCTTTCGGTCTTACAAATGCTCCACCTACTTTCATGAGAGTTATGAATGATGTATTGAGACCATTTGTATATTATTTTGTCATTTTTTACTTAGATGATATTCTCATATTCAACAAATCCAAAGATGAACATGTCATGCATGTGAACAAAGTACTTGATGTCTTGAGAAAAGAATAGTTGTTTTTGAAGATGTCAAAGTGTGAATTTGGAAAGACTTATTTAGTGTATTTGGGACACATTTTTGGAGAAGGTGAGCTGAAGATATACCCCTCTAAGGTTGAGTGTGAGGCTCCGTCCTACGGTCCTCTACGAGAACTAAATTCTCTAATTTCAAATACAATAAATGGGAAATAATTTATTTGCAACTTAAAAAAAAAATAATTTACCATTTAAATTTTATTTCCTACAATTAAATAGTGAGCATTTCATTTCAATCACTTACATGAGTAATCTATAAATGGAGGAATACCTGTCCCGATAGCCTGGTTGAGATGCCCCTGAGCTCCTGATCTTGCTGAGATGCTCCTCTTGACTACCAACTGGATTTACCTCCCAGCCAACTAGGAAGTATTTCCTAGCCCAAGAAACCTCCACAGGTTCCCTAGCCCTCCAAGCCCAAGTCCAACCCGATGTAGTGTGTGTCTAAGATAAACAATACTCTCCTTCTCTCCCTTCTCCCTTCTCCACCTTCCTCCCAAAACAAATCCTCCAAAACCACAACCAAACCAAAACAAAAGCAAGACCAAGGATCCCCCTCCTCCCCTCATCCTTCCCCTTTTATGCCACCTTCCCCTCTCCACCTCAACCACCTCTCATTAATGTAATAACTTCTCCCTCATCCTTACATTTGACTTCTCTTCTCCCAAGTAAACAATGAGAGGAAATTTGGGGATGTGATATGAATATAAAATTGGGTAATTAATTGGAGAGGACCATGTCTTCTCCCAAGTAAATGTGAGAGGAAATTTTGGGGATGAGAGATGAATATATAAATTGGTAATTAAATGGAGAGGACCATGTCTTCTCCCAAGTAAATATGAGAGGACATTTTGGGAATGAGGTATGAATATATATAATTTGGTAATTAATTGGAGAGGACTATGTCTTTTCCTAGGTAAATATGAGAGAACATTTTGGGAATGAGGAATGAATATATATAATTTGGTAATTAATTGGAGAGGACTATGTCTTCTCCCAAGTAAATATGAGAGGAAATTTTGGGAATGAGGTATGAATATATATAATCTGGTAATTAATTGGAGAGGAGTATGTCTTCCCCCAAGTAAATATGAGAGGACATTTTGGGAATGAATTATGAATATATATAATTTGGTAATTAATTGGAGAGGACTATGTCTTCTCAAAATTTAAAAATTTTGGGAGGTAAATTGGGAATAATAACAAAATTTATATCAGTACTAAATTTACAGTTTCACCAATGTAGGTATGTACCAATATTTCTTGATAATTATAAGTCAATATTTTAAGGTGATTTAAACCCTAGTAAAATTTTCATGATAAGATTAAGTAGGCATTACATACACTCCTCCTTTAGAAAACTTCGTCCCAAAGTTAGAGTGTGAAAGATACAAGGAGTTCGAAGCAATTTGGAAATAAGGCATATCAAAATAGAGAGAGAGTTATAGTAGTAAAATTTGATAAGTCAGACAATGACATTGTGTTCCATCAAGAGTCTCCAATTGATCTATATCCTCCTATCCTTCTCCACCTACTTCCATTCCCACCCTATCCATCCTCTCCTGCTATATACAATGGCATCGGCTATACCAATCTAACCACTGATAAAACCAACATGACGGAAGTGTCAACTATATCGACCTAACTTCCCCAATAGGCAACTGGCAATCGTCATCACACATCTAGGGGAGCATGTCCACCACTGCCCTTCAACGATTCCAGGAGGTCACATGGTGGGAAATACCTCCACCCCTCCTCACAACTAGGGTCAATTCCCTAATATGGACCACACTACAGTGCTGGTTGGATACTTTCATCGAATAATACAGTCAGGTAGTCTTGTCACCTGTCATTCATATTTTACCCATGTCATAAGAGTGCATATCCAGTAGATACAAAATGTAATAGTACAATGTAGATTATACCTTTCCTCATGAGATGTCTTGAACCTCCACCAATGGTAGAGTAGATCTTGGCTATCATATAGTTCTTTCCAATATGCGGGTTAGCTCTTGTTCATGCATTTATATAACAACAATATATATATCTATATATATATATATATATATATATATATATATATATATATATATATATATATATATATATATATATATATATATATATATATATATATATATAAGTGGTCTTAAACATCATGTTATTTAGTCTAGTACCCACGTGTTAATCTTGTAGTTCATACTGGAAATAAATCATAATTTCACTAAGTCATTCATTAAATAAATCATATCCATTTGAGCCATACGTGAAACAACAATAATTCTGATAAGTCATGGACTAGATAATTCATCACCCAGTAAGTCATACATTAGGCCATACATCAAACATTTCCTTCATCAATACCAAATCCATCTAATGATTCATATAAGTAGTTTCACATGTCCAACTAAATGCATCAATATTACATAGAATTCATAAATAAATAACATGGAACTGTAAAATAGAGCCTCAACATAGGTAGCTATCTATGTCAAAATGGGCATCACAGATGCTCAAAAAGTGAGGGGTAGTCACGACGTATAGTCTCTGCATCCTCCCAGGTAGCAGATCCTGGGCTATACTTGTCCCACTGGACCTTAACTTGGTCCACCATGTGATGTCTGAGCTGTTGAACCCTATGGTCCAATATGCGTAATGGTTCAACCACTATGGTTCCCCTATCTGAGACCTGAAATTCCCTCCAATCCAGTTTGTGAGATTCATCATAAACATAATGTCATAAATTAGATGCATGAAAAACATCATGAGTTTTATGCAAATCGGGTGGTAGTACAAGACGATCGGCAACTGGTCCAATATTCTCCTTGATCTTAAAAGGTCCTACGAACCGAGGTGACAACTTCATCCCCTTCCCAAACTGAATGGTTCTTTTTTTTAGGTCGGATACAAATAAAATCTTGGTCCCCTACTTCATAATTGTGATCAATCCTATGTGAGTCAGCATAAATCTTTTGTCTATCTTGTGCTTCCTTTAAACTTTGTCGAATTTGCTTTACCTGCTCCTCCATTTCTTGAACTAATTCTGGCCCAACTATTACTTGGTCCTCCAACTTTTCCCAACTCAACGACGTCCTACATGGCATTCCATATAGAGCTTGATAAGGAGGCATCCCGATTGAATTGCGGTAACTGTTATTATAGGCAAACTCTACCAATGGTAAGTACCTTTCCCACTGAGTCTGATTATCCATGACGTACATCCTAATCATGTCTTCCATAACTTGATTTACTCTTTCAGTTTGCCCATCTATTTCTGGATGATATGCAGTGCTCAGGTTCAAATGAGTCCCTAGTGCTGATTGCAAACTTGTTCAAAACCTAGATGTAAATTGAGAGTCTCTATTGGAAATGATCTTTGTGGGTAACCCGTGTAGTCAAATAACTTCACTTATAAATACTTGTGCCACATCAGTAACATCGCAAGTGTCTCTTACTGGAATGAAATGGGCACTTTTTGTCAATTTATCAACTATAACGAAAATAGCATTGTGCCTCTGTGAAGTGAGTGGCAAACCCACAACAAAATCCATGGAAATTACCTCCCATTTAGATATAGGGATGTCATGTGGTTGTAGGAGTCCTGCTAGATGGCGATGATCAACCTTCACTCGTTGACATTCAAGACATTTGGTGAAAAACTGGACTATGTTGTGCTTCATGCTTGCCCAAGAGAAGAGTTTCTTCGTGTCTGCGTACATCTTCTTTACTCCAGGATGCACACAATATAGTGCTCTATGTGACTCTTCGAGGATGGCTCTTCTTATACCCCCTTCCTTGGGTACGTACATTCTCCCTTGAAATCTCAATAGCCCATATGGTTCAAGGACATATCCCTCAAACTTTGGTTCTATCTGCTTCCCACTCTGGAGTGTTGAGATGACCTCTAGATACCAACTATCTTCAAAGAGTTTCTCCAGCACACGTTCCCTTAAATTTACCTTTAAGGCTACTAGGGAGAAGGTTCATGGTCTCCTGCTTAGTGCATCTGCCACCACATTCTCCTTTCCCTTGATGTATGAGATCTCAAAATCATACTCACTCATGAATTCGCTCCACCACCTTTGTCTAGCATTCAAATCCCTTTGAGTGAAGAAATGCTTCAAGCTTTGATGATCTGTTCTTAACTCAAATCTTCTCCCAATGAGGTAATGTCTCCACAGTTTCAAGGCTAACATCACTGCTACTAATTCTAAGCCATGGGTAGAAAACAACTCTTCACGTTTCTTCAATTTTCTAGATGTGTAAGCTATTACTTCGCCTTCTTGCATCAATACTGCACCCAATCCTTGCGCCGAAGCATCAGTGTAGACAGTGAAGTCTTTTTCCATGTCTGGTACTCGAAGGATCGATGCACTAGTTAGTAACCTCTTTAGTTCTATGAATGCAATGTCACATTCATATGCCCATTCGTACCTGACCCCCTTTCACTGTAATGTGGTGATGGGTTTTGCAATCTTTGAAAACTCTTCCACAAACCTGCGATAATACCCTGCTAGCCCCATAAAACTACGTACTTCATGGGAATTTTTTTGTACTGGCAAATCCATTATGGCCTTCACCTTTTTCGGGTCAAATGAAATCCCTTCTCCTGAAATAATGTGCTCAAGGTATTGAACTTTCTTCTGAAAGAAGGAACATTTTGACAATTTTCCATACAATTTATTTTCCCTTAACCAAGTCAATAATACCCTTAGGTGCTTTTCATGCTCCTTTTATTTCTTGGAATACACAAGAATGTCGTTGAGGAAGACTTGCACAAATTGGTCCAAATACTTCCTGAACACACCATTCATGAGGCTCATGAATACTGCTGGTGCATTGGTTAAACCAAATGGAACAACTACGAACTCATATTGCCCAAACCGAGTTCAAAATGCAGTTTTTGAGATGTCCTCTTCCTTAATCCTCAATTGGTGGTATCCAGATCGTAGATCGATCTTTGAGAAAACCGCTGCTCCCTTAATTTGATCAAATAGGTCGTCTATTCAAGGTATCGAGTTGTTGAGGAGGTAAATCCCCTCTGCGGACAGAGGCGATCCCTACTAGCCCAGACCGGGTCTAGCAACAATCATACAACGCTACAGCGCAAGTTCCTAATTGCAAATTAATAGACCAGTGATAAAGGCCTACCTGGATTCCAACGTTAGTGCTTGTAGAAGAGGTAGTGCTCTCGTTCCTTTGCTCTGGCAGATCACAATCCTCACGATCTCCGTGAATAGACACCTGCACATGCAAAGAACGACACAAACACAAGCATAAAATCCAGCATATGCAACTATATGTCAGTCAGAAAGGACATAACTCATCATCATCACAAATAATAACAAGAGCGGAACCATAACCAATAGTCGTTCATTAATAATCAATCAAAGAAGAAAACAGTCGCGCCAACGGCCGAGCGCATCCTTTTTTCAAATTTTAACATTTTAAATGCATTTTAACTCCATTTCTTAGGTTACCAGAGATCTAATTTATGTTTTTCGATCTTGTGGATGCAGGGAAACGAACAAAATGGCAATCCAATGGAAGGAAAGGGAGCATGACAGTGTGGATGAATTGGCCATAGCAGACGAAGGTTGCATGGAAGCCCTTAGAAATTGCGGGCTAAAAAAATTCTTCCTGACCTCTTACTTACGAGCTCAACCTGAGCTCTTGCAGTACCTGATCAATCTTTGGGACGAACACGAGCAAGTGTTCCATATACGAGATCAAGTGTTGGAACTGGATGTTTCTGACATCTATTTCATCACGGGGTTGTCACGCAGAGGTCCGGTGCCCATACTGACAGGGAGCAGACCATCTGGCGAAAAGATAGGCGAGGTGATGGAACGGGTGTGCCCAGGGGCACAATTCGGGTCCGGGAGTGCAAAGGTGGATATTGCCACCATTCCGGATCTAACACTCAAGGCGGTGTTATTTACCATCACATGGGTTGCAGGGGCGTAGGTACCCCACGAGGCAACAAAGAACCAGCTCATATTGGCCACAGAGTGTCTGAATCCCACTATCTTTGATTGGGCGACAACGGTGACTACCAACATGAAGAGACAACTTACAAAAGCTAAGCGAGGCAAACTGCAGCAGTTTGGGTATGGTTCTATCCTGGTATCGTTCATTCTGGAACGATTACCAATCTTTCAGGGCCAGGGGGCCATAGTAGCTGATCCAGTACCACGGGAGCCAAGAATGGCTCGCTGGGCAGCATTGATGCCCAGAGGGGGAGGAGGCCAACAGATGTCCTGGAGGCCAGAGTTCTTTGGGTGGCTCTGTCACCAACTGATCGTGGTCGAGGATTGGCCGTATGCCGGGACTGACTTCACAGGTGACCCGGATCTCCCACTGGCATGTCCCCTATTTCGCGGAGAAACCAGCCTGCAGCTGACCCTCAGGAAGAGGGTGCCGAGGGAGGGGAGCTGATCCAGAACCTCTAGGGAATTGCTCGAGGGATTCCGGATTATTCCCGGCTGGCGGATGTCCCACTAGCTTATCAGAGGCATACAGTGGGAGTGCCCAGTCGCATCCACCGTCTCTTGAGACGCTTAGTGCGTGCGGTGATGTGCTATCATGAGCACAACAGGGATTAGACACTTGGGTTTAGTTTTATGCATATTTTTTGAGAGACATGTCGTCTCCGGATGTATTAAGACGAACATGTATTATTTTTTGATCTATGTGATGCACGCTGTGCAAACATTTCGACACACATATATATACATATGCCTATTTTGGATGGATCTTTTACATGTGATGATGTTTTTATATGCTATGCAGATGTCTAACACAAACGTAATCTAATGTATCTGTTGCATAACAAACGACCCAATGCGAAATGTATTTAATCACATATTTTATTTTTACGCAAGCTTAAAAGCACACATGATAACACATATGCAAACTATGCTTGGGAATGGATTTTATTTTTATGCAAGCTTAAAAGCACACACATGCAAACTATGCTTGAAAACAAGGGAAACGGGCATGCTCCCCAGCATGATGTCTCAATTCGAGGTACATGCTCCCCAAGCTTTAGTCCATTGAAAATGGGGTGAAGGTTGACAATATTGTGATCACACTCGAATTGCACGAGCTCATGTTTCATTATTTTAACGAAGTTGACACACTTTAAAAGAACTATCTTCGTGACACCTAGTTTCATTTGTTAAGGAGCTTGACATAGGAAAGGAACTATGCTCCGACTAGACCCAGTTTCATTTTTTAAGGAGCTTGACATAGGAAAGCGAACTATGCTCCGACCAGACCTAGTTTCATTTTTTAAGGAGCTTGACATAGGAAAGTGAACTATGCTCCGACCAGACCTAGTTTCATTTTTTAAGGAGCTTGACATAGGAAAGCGAACTATGCTCCGACTAGACCCAGTTTCATTTTTTAAGGAGTTTGACATAGGAAAGTGAACTATGCTTCGACCAGACCTAGTTTCATTTTTTAAGGAGCTTGACATAGGAAAGCGAACTATGCTCCGACCAGACCTAGTTTCATTTTTAAAGGAGCTTGACATAGGAAAGCGAACTATGCTTCGCAAGAACTTCATCATAATGAACAAAAAGTCGTTGCTTCCAAGGGTGTCACTCCCGGTGGAAGGACAACATCTTGGAAGTCAGGGTCCAATGCCCCTTGGACATCATGCACGACGACATCATTACTGGATGCAGGCACGGGATAAGTAGCCACGTAGTTGACTTGCGGTGGGGCAGATACAACCGGTGGATAAAAACCATGAGGGGATGGCAACTGCACAGGAGGCACCGAGGGACTAAAGAATGATAATTGATCTATAGTCATGATTCTTCCGTCGTGTGGAAAGCAAACCACACAGAAAAGTGAAGAGACAAGGGCCCCCATGGCATAAACATAGTCACGGCCAAGGAGAAGACTGAAATCTAAAGCACCTTGGGTAACCAGTACGTCTATACAGACGGTTTTGCCTCCCAAAGTAACAGGAAACTTCGGGAGGATCCCTGATGGTTGATTGGTTCCTACGTCAAATGCCAACAGTTTCTGTGTGACTGGCACAAGCTGTGGGGAGCCCAAAGCTTGCCAAGTAGTGAAAGGCATGAGACTAACTGACGCACCCTCATCCAAGACAGTGCCAGGTACTGCCTTATCATAGGCATGTACTGTAATCTGGAAAGGCACATGGGGTGGAAGGCGGAATGTAGTCAAATGACTCCAGTCGAAGGAAACGACTGAACTACTTGGTGGGGGAATCGTATGATTTCCCCCCTACTCTACAGGAGCCAAAGGAGGACCCCCTTGATCAGCGAGGATAGGAGGGTCGTTCTCAGACTCAGGAGAATCTGACGAGATGAGAAGAACATGGGCAGTAGAATCATGATGCTCCTCCGGAACAGAGTAATCAACAGGTGGTGAACCCAAGTCAACACTCTCTTTGACCAATGGTTGGTCTGGAGCAGGCTTGGCACAACCAGGTTTGGAAGGAGGAGGATAGACAAGAGAAGAATCTAAGTCGATCTCTTTGTCCACAGGGAGGGGGTCAGAAGAGAGCCTCTGATAACCAACAGGAAGTTGGGGTGAAGAAGCTGTAAGACTTTCCAAAACAGTGGAAGCTTTATCCATGAGAGGACAAAGGTGAAGGGAATGATTGCCTTCACATAGTCTACAGGGGATTCAAATCTTCCCTTTCTTCTGAATGTTGTCATTCGGTAGGGTGGCATCGCCATGAGATTTAGAGGACGATGAGGGATGAGTCGGATCGCGAGACCATACTTCTAGGATCCTGGGAATACCAGGACACGAAGAAGATGGTCACCCTTGCACAACTTACAAGGAAACTTAACCTTCCGTGGGGGGGCAGAAGGTGTTTCAACCTGGGATGGACTTGGAGCAGTAACTGCACTTTTAGCCTCTCGCTTATGAGACTTCTTCTTCTTCTTCTTAGCCACCTGGTTACTTGGATCCAGACTTTCACTAGGCGAAGTAGAATATGAGGATGTAGAAACAGGCGAAGAAGGGGAGAGGTCCACCTTGGAATCAACATGATGTTTTTCGGGTGGAGGAACTGATTGACCAGTAGTGGAGACATTAGAGACCACAGAGGTCGAGAACAACCAAACAGGCAACCCAATGGTTAACCCAGGCAAGGACAAAGTTGCCATATACAGAGCACCGACATTTCCAAAAGAAGGAAATGGACTAGGGTTTCCATCTGGGGGAAAACCTTGGTCGGTAGACTCGGGGAAGGTTGCCATCGAAAACGAGAAAGAACCCTACTCAAGCTAACACAAACAAGATCTAACAGGGTAGATGTGAACATAGTCGAATAAATTTTAAGACACAAGGGCATAACTTGACCTTTTCATCTTTAAAGAGTCGAGAAAAGGACAAAAAGATGACTCTAGTCACCTTCGAATGTTTAATGAGCCTGAAGTGACAAGTGCTCAGATGGAACTTTTATTTTAGGGAGTCCGAAAAGGAACGAAAGTGACTACTCTGGAGAAACTAGGCAAAAGGTTTACCAGACAACCCGTAAAACTGCATATACACCTTGGAAATCATATGAAAACCAAGGACTTTCCGTACGGCAGTCAATCTTCCCGAATGCTGTGTTCGGTGCATTACAGCTTGTAAGGCGGCAGACACGGCTTCCTGTGGATAAAGGATGATAACCTAGTGGGGTCTCCCCATATACTCAACGGTACGTGGGAGCTCAAATCCGTGCTAGACCACTATTGAGTCACGGAAGGAGGAATCACCCAACCTTGAGTGAAACAAAAGTGACTAGGTTTAACGACACCAGAGCACGTCTCTAGCCTAGACCTCTAAATGTGTGCGTTATGTTCCAATGCGTTTTTAGATTCATTTAGTTCATTTTAAAGTTGATCTTGGATTATGTTTCAGTTTTCAGGCCTTACCATATGTAATGTCCCAAAATTTCCTAAATGCAAACTAATTACCACAATATATCATTTCGTTCGATGAATGCTAGCTAAGAGAGAGTTGAGAGCTTTCACACAAACAAAATGATCATAGAACAATCAACAATATCTCTAATGCAGCTAATGGAAATTAACAAACTTTTCTTCAAAGTCACTAATCACTAATAACAACGAAAAGCTCTAATTCACATTAACTAATCAAGAGCAAAAGAGGTTTGTTTTTTTCTTTAAAAATTGATGGCAAGATGCACTAAACAAATTTTGAGAAATGATAATAAAAGAGTAAAAACACAAATTTCACTCAATGCAAACACAACTAGATCCCTAAATGCCAAAGCAGTCCTTTGAAAACGAGAAAAGTCCCAAAGACACAAATGAGTCGTGTAATCTAGGCCCAAAACGAAACAAAGCAGAGTTCAAGTGAAAAAGAGGTAGGTCACTCAAACAATGCAATGAAATGATTAACAACCACTAAACGAGTGCAAAGGAGCGATCAGAAAATCGACTGGACCAGTAGAAGACCAAAACTCCTAAGGAAGGCTCGACACACAAAGCCACTAGATGCCCTAGGGCTAGAAACATGAAATCGATAGAAAATGGCAAACACCCAAAGGGTAAAGGTTAAAGCCAGTCAAACAAGACTCCAACACACTCAAGCAGTCGAAAAAAGGTACCCAGAACAAAAACCAAGCTCAGGAGGCTAAAAAACAAGCAAACTTCAAAAGTTCCCAGGCCTGGCGCGACTGTCAGGCTGCAACTAGCGCCTTTTAATGATTGGCGCGGGTTGTATATGAGCAACTAGTGCCAATTGGCGTGACTGTTACGCTATAAAAGCGTGCCAGTAAAGTTTGCTATGCAAAAATAAAAAATAAGCGATCCAAAGCTAGGCCAACAATAACCAGGTAAACCAAGAGGCGAGAAACAACAAAAGAACTCAACCCAGAAGGCTAACCAAGCAGGTAAAAACCAAGAAACAACCAAAAAGCAAGACAAGCTCCCTAGTGGAGTCACCAAATTGTTGAGGAGGTAAATCTCCTCTGCAGACAGAGGCGATCCCTACTAGCCCAGACTGGGTCTAGCAACAATCATACAACGCTACAGTGCAAGTTCCTAATTGCAAATTAATAGACTAGTGATAAAGGCCTACCTGGATTCCAACGCTAGTGCTTGTAGAAGAGGTAGTGCTCCCGTTCCTTTGCTCCAGCAGATCACAATCCTCACGATCTCCATGAATAGACACCTGCACATGCAAAGAACGACACAAACACAAGCATAAAATCCAGCATATGCAACTATATGTCAGTCAGAAAGGACATAAATCATCATCATCACAAATAATAACAAGAGTAGAACCATAACCAATAGTCGCTCATTAATAATCAATCAAAGAAGAATACAACCAAAGTTCTGATGCTGGATTCTCCTTTGGAGGGTCAGCAACACATGTCTCGCAAAGCCTGTCAGGAATAAGGACAAGCCTCTCTCTCTTTGGGTCTTGGACAATAATCTCCTTGCTTGGATTTGGCCTTAAGGGAATTAAGAAGGCTCTTGCAGCATGAAGCTCTTGGGAATTTGGAATTTTGAATCTTTGGAAGCTAAAAACTATCCAACTCCAAAAACTCTAGAACTAGCTTGCCAAGGAAAATGGAAAAGCTTTTATAGATGGAGGAAGGGGAGTTGGGATCATCCACAATAATCATGGGATTGGCCATATCATCAAGGAAGCTTCCATGAGAGGTGGCAAACCACTTCCTCTCTATGGAAATCCGTAGCCAAACCACCCAACCCAAGATAGATTCAGTCCAGGAATTTGTTAGGATGAAGCTTTCGCTGTTGGTTTGTTAAAAACACCACTGATTATGGTTGGCGCGGGTGCGACTCTAAGACAGAGTGCCAACTGGCGCGCCCTCTTTGGAGGACTTCCCCCATTGGCGCGAGGGCTGCACTATGGAACCGCGCCAATGGAAAAAGGGCTATTTTTAGGGTTTTTCAGCAGGAGATGTCTTCAGGGCAAATAAAGCTCATGTTCAGAGGAATGCAATGCAAGTGTTTGTAGGCCATGTCACTTCTCATAGGTCCCGGAATGAGTCCTCCAAAACGCGGGAGAGGGGTAACAGGGACGGTGACAAATTGTTGTGTAGCATGAGTACCTATTCTTTATTGTGGCTCTATTTAAGTCCCTATAATCTATGCATAGACATAAGGAACCATCCTTCTTCTTAACAAAAATCACTGGTGCACCCCAAGGTGAAATACTAGGTCTGATAAATCCCAAGTCTAAGAGCTCTTTTAACTACATCTACAACTCACAAAGTTCTAGAGTTGTCATCCTATAGGGTGTCTTAGATATTGGTTCTGCACTAGGTTTTAGGTCGATTGTGAAATCAATCTCCCTTACAGGAGGTAATCCAGGCAATTCCTTAGGAAAAACATCCTTGAATTCTGACAAAATTGGATGTTGATCTAGGGAGGGTCCTTTCTGGTCACTTATAGCCTCGACCACATATAGCTTGCAACCTTGTTGGAGACAACGTTTTACCTTCATCATGGATATGAATCGCAGCGACACTCCCCTCTTGATTCCAAAAATCTCAATTGGCCTACCTTCATCATCTAGACAAATCACCTTCTTCTTGAAATAGTCTACCAAAGCTCGATGAGCTTCTAGCCTATCCATTCCAATAATTACATCATACGTCCACAATGTTGTGACGTATGCCTTCAACTTAGTCATACACACCCAAGGTTTACCTGCCATTGATCAACACTAGGTCCTACTACTTGTTTTATCCCAGAAGCCATCTCAACTTGTTTAAAGTCATCGTGCTCATAGGCTGCCAACCCACATTTTTCTAATGCAACTGGTGAAATGAAACTATCTGTAGCACCAGAATCAAACAAAATTTTAACTTTTAATTTCTTTATCATACCTGAGGTTTCTACCATGGCAGACTAGTGTTCAACTTGATGGTTATCAACTGTTGCATAGATTCGATGGTGGCTACTTGCCCTCCTCATTGGTGCTTTTCCCTCTCTACGGTTGTTACCAGCTTGTAACTTAGGGTAGTCACGTTGGTAATGAGGTCCCCCACATCCCCAACAAGTGATGCATGGTAGACCTTGAATCGAATGTTGTGGAGTTCATTGGAAAGAGTTCCTTCCCTTGGGACCCCTGCCCCTACTTGTTGCTCCTCACATATGGCCTTGGTTTGAACGTGCCCTTGAAGCAACGGGTGAAGTTGCACTAGCAACCATTGAATTCCCCACTATCGGTGCTCTGGGTACCACCCTGTTTCCAGATGGTGGTGGCCTCAAACTTCCTCCCCTTTGGAAGGTATGAGGGGTCTTCCCCATAAACCTTGGTTGGCGTGGAAAAATGGTTTTGTTTTCACCCTTTAAGTCTAAGTGTTCTTCAACATAATGAGCCTGTTCCACAGCTTCTGCAACTGAGGATGGTTTCCACATTTGAACCATTGCCCTAATCTTAGGGTTCAATCCATAAATAAAACGATCTGCTTGGCTCTGGTCAGTATCCATGTAGGAGACATACTTGACCAATTCCATGAATCTAATTTCATATTCTTCCACCGTACAATTTCCTTGTACCAGGGCATGAAAGGCTCCTACTTGTTGTTCTTCATAATATGCTGGGAGGTACTTTTTCCTGAATCTCTCCTCAAATAACTCCCAAGTAACTGTGTCTAGAGTGAGGTGTAGTTGACGCTCCAAGTTACCCCACCAATTCAGAGCACTATATCTGAGCTGGAATATTGTTATTTTAGATTTTGAATTGGAATTGTAATCCCTTAGTGGGAAGCACCTTCTCATTCCTTATAAATAGGCTTCTACATGTTTGCTGGCACGATCTCCTGCAAACTCCGGGACCTTAATCTTCTGGAGCTCCCTAGTAATATCCTCGATTGGAGGTCCTGTATCAGAGTCTCTTGATCCCTCGAGATTTCCTAACTGCGAGGGAGAGTGCTCCACTTCCACTTAATTTGTTTGGCGCCCTTTTAAAGTCTCATTAATTGCCTCTAGGGATTGCAAGATGAGAGTCAACTCCGGTGAAGGCAATGGATTATTTGTAGGAGGTCCTTGTGATGACCCTCCTTGACCTTGATTTCTTCACATCCTCACCATTTGTTCAAATATATGTATGATACATAAGACTTATTAGCACTTCTTAGGGTATGGTCAATTCATACTCGGCTCACAATGTTTAGCATGGAAGGGATTATATGACACACCATTAAAATGCTTCAACCAAGATCCATCTTAACTTTAAATATATCATGCACCAAGAGAGATTAAATGTTTGGAGGTGCAATTTTTTTTAAACAATACAATTTGAGAAAACGTTTGCATTTCAAGGATTTGATCCCTCTTAAAGCATGATATATTTGGAATAATATATATATATGCTAAATATCAATTCCATATTTAACATGGAAGAAATTACGTGAAACACCATTGAACATTTTTTATAATAAGAATTGGACATCCCTCTTCCTAGGGAGTTGTTGTAGTTGAACACCAACCTCATTATTTTTAGAGTTTTTGGTAAAACAATGAGTCCTCTCCATTTTTTTTTTTAATATGTTTACTTGATTTGTTGATTATGATTTATTATAAACTTAAAATGAGTTTTTCTTCATTATCATTAATATCCTATCAATTCACAAACAGATTATTATAACTAAAAATATGACTAAAAATATAAATAAGCCTAAATATATAGATATATATATATATATATAAACATTTTTTTTTACATCGAGATCCAAAACTTTCCCAAACGAGTCTATTTAAATTCTTCTGATAAGGATATCTAGATCTAAACTTTTTTTTTGGTTGCATCTAATATCCTAAACATTCATAAGTCCTTTATTTTGATTTGAGACTAAATATTGGATACTTAATTCTATTTTTCACATAAAAACAAGATAGTGTATTAGTTTAGCACATTGAGTCTTGGATACTCAAACCATATTCCGATTCTAGGCATAACGATGCGTGTTTTGTTTGAATCTTTGGGATGTATAGATCCCATATATATTTTTCTTGCTAGTTTATATGACATCCAGATCTAGACATATCAATAATCGATTTAAATAGTTAATATTCAAATATGTATCCCAGATATGTTCCACAAAACTACTTAATAAATAAATCGATAAAGCATTATTATATAATTTCTTATTAGCATTTGTACAAAACACTTAATAAATAAATCGATAAAACATTTATTATATCATTTCTTATTAGCATTTGTACAAAAGATATGCAGATATTGAATAAAGGTATTTGCATATAATGTAAGTATCTGACATGCCCAGACATCATTAGATGACTCTTTAAACCAACTCATTGATGTTACACGTGGTAAATTTATAAAGTTTTTGTGATCATTAAAATATGGTTGTTGGATATATACATGTCTTTATGGAAAGGCTTCATGACAATTGAAGGAGCGACATTTTAAACAAGGGAATCTGCACAACAACTAGTCTGTGCATGGGATTTGGAGAAAACTACGAGACCAATGTCACTAAGGGGGGTTTTGAAAAAAGTAGAGACTAGTAGCGTGATTTTCTTAGCAGGATGATTATGAGCTTTTTAAATAGACTGTCTTAAAGTGCTTGGGTAATGAACTAAAGGCCAAGGCAATTGAATTAAAGGCCGAGGCACTTGAATACATGTTACGCTTGGCGTGGTGCTTGTGCGCTGAGCTACGACTTTGACTTGGCTCTTGTTGCAGTGTTTGAGGCTCAATGGACTTTTGGTCAAGATAACATAGAAGGTAAAATCAGGGGAGCTCATGTTACAGCTGATCACTTAGACTTGGACAGATTAATGTCTGATAGTCTAGAAGAAACAGAGACCATTAATGTTAGTGAAGATGCATCTAGCATACCTACAGAGCAGTCTGTTGATGATATTTTTTGAAAAGTTCTTCATCAGGTTTTCTGTATCCTCAAGAAGAAGAAAATGTTGATCTAGAAAGATTGGTAGAAGAGATGAAGAATAGTTCTTCATTGGGTTCTCTGTGTTATCAAGAAGAAAAATATTTTGATCTGGAAATCTTGGTAGAAGGGATGAAGAATGCCTCAGTTTCATCCCAGAATCGACAAGACTAGCAGCAACAACAACCCCTTGAGCTATGTCAAAAGAAGAAGAGGGGGAAATTTTGGTGTTTATAAAGCTTGAGGTTCTATGAAGTAACACTATACAGATTCGGCTTAAGCTGACACTATAGAGATTTCGCTTAGGTTTTCGATGGGGTGATGAAACTCCATGTGGCGTTCTTAGTTTTTAGTGATGTTTGTGCCCCTCGGTCAAACTTCAACAATACCAATTAAAATCCGCTAACTCGATCCATTGATTATAAAATTTATCTGCATGCATGTTTCTCGCGACTTGTGTATAAAATACTTTCGAACCTTTGCATTAGAGTTCAATTCCAGTAGAAACCCTTAAGCTTTGACGATTTTCTATATTTTCAAAGTCATTCTTTAAACATTTAAAGTCCTTAATGTTTTACACTCGAGATTTTCCCTACTCTACATACCAAAATTAATCGACTCAGGAAGCACTAACACTCACTTTCCTTTGCATCCTACATACTTTTATACTTATGGATCAGTCGTTGTCATCTCGACCTGTAAGCCTCTGAAATCCCAGTATTTTGATTATTTTAAATATATGTTCTTAAAGCAATCTCAAAACAAGGACAGATCAACTAAAAATACCTCGCAATTCTTCAAAACTTTATGTTCGAGAGCGCAATTTTTCACTCTGCAATATTCTCAGCAATCCGAATAGAATCAACCATTTTCTGACGGTTGAGTATGTGGCTGGTAACCACAAGGTCGGAGGTTCAAGCCCTCCTTCTAGTGGTTGAGTAGACCTAATGTTTGATAGAATCACAGGTCTATGTTTTCACTTCTACAAGAGTTACAGGTATGTATGCGCGCCTCCATTTCTTTTTTTTTATAAAAATTGAATATGTAATTTCAATAAAAACATATATTATATTTATTTTTAAATTAGATGTATCTGCAAATCGGATGTGTTAGTTTGCTTATCAGTGAGAGTGAGACTGTAGAATTTTTCTAATAGAAAAACAACCATTTCCATTTAAAAAAAATATTTGTAAAAAAAAAAGACTTTGTATATATATATATGATTGCACACACACCCCCATATATTTACCCCCGAATTATTAAAACTCCAAACATACGCATTTTCTTGGTTTGAAGGTCGTGTATTACTATAAACATGAATTTCACATCTAGGGCAACTAAAATGCATAAATTTATATTCAATTTTATTTTAGTTTTTATTTTTTTAAAGCAAGAAACATTATTAGTACAGGCCGCAACAATAACAATATTTCTTATAGGTGAGGCTATTAGGTGGGTTTCAAGGTCCAGATTTTGAGCTTAGGCTCTGATACCACATGTGAGGCTCCGTCCTAGGGTCCTATACTAGAACTAAATTCTCTGATTTCAAATACAATAAATGGGCAATAATTTATTTGCAACTTTTCAAAAAAAAATTACCATTTAAATTTTATTTCCTACAATTAAATAGTAAGCATTTCATTTAAATCACTTACCTGAGTAATCTATAAATGGAGGAATACCTGTCCCGATAGCCTGGTTGAGATGACCCTGAGCTCCTGATCCTGATGAGATGCTCCTATTGACTACCAACTGGATTTACCCCCAGCCAACTAGGAAGTATTTCCTAGCCCATAAAACCTCCATAGGTTCCCTAGCCCTCTGAGCCCAAGTCCAACCAGACGTAGTGTGTGTCCAAGACAAACAATACTCTCCTTCTCTCCCTTCTCCCTTATCCACCTTCCTCCCAAAACAAATGCTCCAAAACCACAACCAAACCAAAACAAAAGCAAGACCAAGGATCCCCCTCCTCCCCTCATCCTTCCCCTTTTATGCCTCCTTCCCCTCTCCACCTCAACCACCTCTCATTAATGTCATAACTTCTCCCTCATCCTTATATTTGACTTCTCTTCTCCCAAGTAAACATGAGAGGACATTTGGGGATGTGATATGAATATAAAATTGGGTAATTAATTGGAGAGGACCATGTCTTCTCCCAAGTAAATATTTTGGGGATGAGAGATGAATATATAGATTGGTAATTAATTGGAGAGGACCATGTCTTCTCCCAAGTAAATGTGAGAGGACATTTTGGGGATGAGAGATGAATATATAAATTGGTAATTAATTGGAGAGGACCATGTCTTCTCCCAAGTAAATATGAGAGGACATTTTGGGAATGAGGTATGAATATATATAATTTGGTAATTAATTGGAGAGGACTATGTCTTCTCCCAAGTAAATATGAGAGGAAATTTTGGGAATAAGGTATGAATATATATAATTTGGTAATTAATTGGAGAGGACTATGTCTTCTCCCAAGTAAATATGAGAGGACATTTTGGGAATGAGGTATGAATATATATAATTTGGTAATTAATTGGAGAGGACTATGTCTTCTCAAAATTTAAAAATTTTGGGTGGTAAATTGGGCATAGTAACAAAATTTATATCAGTACTAAATTTACAGTTTCACCAGTGTAGGTATGTACCAATATTTCTTGATAATTATAAGTCAATATTTTAAGGTGATTTAAACCCTAGTAAAATTTTCATGATAAGATTAAGTAGGCATTACATTGAGGTCATGTGAATTGGCCCAAGCCCAATACAGTTACAGAGCTAAGAATCTTTCTTGGGGCAACACAATATTGAAGGAAATTTATTGCTAATTTTTCTTCCATTGCAACTCCACTACATGCATTGAATTGTGTCAAAAAAGTCTTCCATTGGGGAGATGTACTGCATAAAGTATTTGATTATTTAAAATAAAAGATTAGTTCAGCACCGGTATTGGCTCTTCCGGATCTTAGACAACCATTTTAGATTCAAACAGATGCTAGTGATTGCGCCATGGGAGCAGTTCTTATGTAGCATGGTAAGCCTGTTTCATTTCATTCTAAAACTTTTAATGGTGCTCTGATTAACTATCCCACTTATGACAAATAACTTTACACATTGGTACAGAGTCTTAAAAAATGGAAACACTACTTGATGGGGAAGGAGACCATTATCCATACCGACCATCAACCATTGCAGTACTTACAGTCACAGTCAAAGTTGCAACAATCATGAGACTTCAAATGGATGGGTTTTCTACAATAGTTTCATTTGGTTATCAAGTACAAAAAGGGAATCTACAATAAGGTGGCTGATATGCTTTCTAGGCCTATTGTAAATTCATCTATTATACTCCAGCACAATTTTGTTTTACATGAAAGTTACATTGAGCAATATGCATATGATAATGACTTTCAAGATGTGTATGCAAGCTTGAGGCAAGGAAACCAAATTGAAGAGTTAGATTACCATGTACACAATAGTTTGTTGTATCACTTGAGAAAGTTATGTATTCCATAGGGAGAAAGAAACAATATCATAAGGGAGGCACACACTTCATTGATTGCTGGACATTTTGGTGTAGGAAAGATAGTAGTGAATCTCCAAAGGTATTATTATTAGCCATGCATGTTTGATAATGTATCTCGTTTCATTAGAGGATGTTCTTCGTGTGAAAAAAGTAAGCCTAGCAATAGGAAAGTAGAATTGTAAACTCCCCTTCCGGTACCTTCACCTCCATGAGAGAGTATCTCAATGGATTTTGTAGGAGGTCTTCCATTGTCAAGGAAAGGTCATGATTACTTGTATGTAGTTGTAGACAGGTTCACCAAGAAGTGTATTCTAACGCCATGTAAAAATAAAATCATGGCTCAACAAACAGATCATCTTTCTTTCAAAATATTTGGGTTAATTTTGGTCTTCCTACTTCCATTATAAGTGATCGAGATTCTCGATTTTTTTGGAATTTTTGGTCAAATGTGTGGGACATGATGGACACTAAGTTGAAGAAGAGTACATCCTTTCATTTGCAAACAGATGGACAAACCGAGGTGGTCAACAGGACATCCATTCATCTTCTTAGAGGTTATTGCAGCAAACATCCCAAGTTGTGGGATGAACAATTGCATTACACACAACATGCATACAACAGGGAAAAGAATTATTCCACAAACACATCGCCATTTGAGGCATGTTTTGGGTACTTTCCAAGATCACCATTGGACTTCATCTTTGAGAAAGATGTCACCATCGATGGTCATAGCGACATCGATACGGCAAGGAATCTCATTGAGGAAATTCAATTGATACATCATAGAGTGCAAGAACAACTTGAAAAGAGTCAAAGCAACTACAAGGCAAGGCATGACAAACATTGTGTCGATCATAAATTTCAAGTTGGAGACGAAGTTTGGTTATATATTAGCAAAGAGAGACTTCAAGGTGAAGGTAAAAAGATGAAGCTAATCCATTATGGTCCTTTTAATATTCCAGAAAAGATTGGTAACAATGCATTTAAGCTATATTTGCCTCCTTATATGCAAATATACTTTATTGTTAATGTTGAGAATTTGAGATTGTTTGAGCCTCCTTTGATTGATGATTAAGGAAAGCATGTTCAGCTGCCATCAATAGATGATTTCTCACCAGAATATCTTGATGAAATTCAGCAAGATCTCATACTTGATAGAATAATTAGAACTTCAAAGAGAGGGAATGTCAAATACCTTTGAGTCAGACTCAAGGGACAAAATCCTTCTAAGGAAAAATGGACACAGATCAAGAAGGTGAGGGAGTTGTACCCTCACTTGCGGAACAATTGATAGTATCTTTTGGGTTCAAAATGGATTCCAGTGGGGAGGAATGATCAGGTGATCAATACTTAGCTCAAAAATCAAAGTGCTCATAATTGATCAAAACCTGAATGTCTGCGTCCATCTCAACGATACGATCCCAATGCAACTGGTTTCACTCAAAACAGAGCTCTTATGAGGAAGATATCGCGTTATGTCCGCTTAACCAAACAAATGAATTTTGCAAAAAAGGGTACAGTCACTGCATAATCAGTAGTCCATACTGCTGATGTGGTAGGTGATTGGGCAGGTCAAAGGGTTGGTCAACATCTAATGGGGTCTTGCCAAGTGGCTCATTCTGGTTAGTTTATGGTTTGGTGAGTTGGTATTTTCTTATTGGTAGGAGGAAGGACCAAAGAAGAGGAGACATGTGGCAAGCCCGAAGGCTGTCATGTGTCCCTCCCCAAAGAACTGGCATCATCGACGCGCAGTGTAAAATCATTATGGTAGGTCAGCGGAGTCGAACCCGCGACCTTGCTCGCATAATGCCCACATCTTACTATTCTAATGCACCAATATTTATTACAATACTATGGTCGCAAAATATATTTGTTATGATATACGTTGGCGGGTGGGGGGAGGAGAAGGCCAACCCCATCCCATGTGACCACACCATGAAAACTGACGGCCAACACAAATCATAACTATGCACCATTAACGCACCAACTGTAGATTAGTGCTTAATTAATCTGATATTATCCTTAATTAAAGTGCAGTTAAGTTGGTGACATTTTTGGCAGTCGCTTAAATTCAGTGCTAACTCTAGGTTTAGCGGAGTTAACTGGAGTTTCTCCAGTTTTAGTGGAGTTTTCATAGGGGAAACTATTTTTGCCATAACTTTTGCAATTTTCGACCAAATTGGGCTAAAAAAAAGTCATTCCTAGATTATTTTGATGTTCTGAGCACATTGAAGCAGGTTTCAGGAGTAGTAGATCATTGTAAACAACACCTTTTCCTATTTTGAGATAATATAGAGGCCCAAGCCATGGAAGCTAAACCAAGGAGATGTAGCCTAGGAGGGGTGAACTCCTTTATCAAAACACTGTGTTAAGTGTTCATTTTGAGGGTTCGCTATACCTTTGTTTGTTGTTGTTCAACACTTAATTACATGCTATTTTGATCATGAATTTGACATAAAACTTGACAAAATTTACCTGTTCATTCACAAACACCATAAAGGAAACATATGCACATGAAGCAAATGGTGATCAATTGTTTTTAATTGCTCATGAATTTGAAATAAAACTTGACAACATTTACCTATACATTCACAAACACCATAAAGGAAACCTATGCACATGAAGCAAATGATAAGAAATTGTTTTTAATTCTGAAGGTGAAATTAGCACAAAAAAACTAACATTCAACAACAGATCAAGTTGGTATCAGAGCCAAGGCTATGTTTTTGATTGCTTGAGTTTTGTGCAAATAGGGTTTTAATGGTTGCTAATTTGTGATGCTTACAAGGTTAAATTTGTAGAGAGGAGAAGGGAAAATATTGGTTGCAAATCCTGAGGTAATGCCTAGAAGAAGGAGAGCCACAAGGCCACAATCTCCACCCAAAGTTTCAATCCCAGCTGCACTTGAAGCACCTCAAGTTTTACCTTCAGTTGAGATTGAGGATGTACAAGTAGTACCAGAAGTTGAGCTTCAATCCAAAGCCATCATGTCTAGAGCAAGAGAGACTGAAGGTATTTCAGAAGAGGAAGCATTCAATAAATCTTTCTATGATTTTCCTGACATGGTTAGAGTCCTCTTTGAAGAGAGGAATACTAGAATGGCTGGAGAAAGTTCTAAGTCCCCACATGGAGAGGGAAGATCAGATGATAAAAAAGATGAAAAGAAGGATTCAAAGGGTAATGGAAGAAATCCTCCTCCATCTCCACCATCTTCATCATCCTCATCATCACAAACAATATCATCTTCCACTTCCACCACTAAAACTTTTCATACTCATTAAAAAATCCTAAAAGAAAAAACTCCCTTTCTCAAATTGGACATCAAGTTTGAACTTCCCATGTACAATGGCGAGGTAAATGCAGAAAGTTAGAAAATTGGATTCGATAATTGGACGTTTATTGCAGAATTCAGAACCTTCAAGAAGATGACATAAAAATCCAGTTGGCTTCATTAAGGCTAGAAGGAGCAGCAATAGTTTGGTGGGAATCAAAGACTCGAGTGGAAATGTGAATTCATGGTAAGATATCCATCTCTTGGGTTGAATTTTTTTCTTCAATTGAAAGACAGTTTTATCCTTTAGACTATATGAAAAAATCCATTATGAGTTGGAAAAGGTTTAGGAAACTCAAGGGCCAAACAATTCAAGACTATACCCAAAAGTTTAGGAAAAAGGATTTGTTGTTAGGAGTAAACTTGAATTCCCAAGATATTCTCTTGAAATATATTGGGAGTTTACATTCCTACTTAAAACACACTATCCTTATGTTCAATCCAAGAAATTTAGATGAGATTTGTTTGCAAGCCACACACCTTGAAGCAAGAGGAAAGAACATTCAAGAAGACAGTAGTAAGAAGAAGCCATTCAAGGGTAAGGAGAAATAGAAGGGTGGAGAATGGAAAGGAAAGACGAATGCAAGTGTAAAGAAAGAAGCAGATAAAACTATATGCAAACATTGTTCCAAAGTGGGGCATGATGATACCCACTGTTGGAAACTACATCTCGAACTAAGGTGTAAGAAACCAAACAATAAGGGGAAACAAAATATGACCACTACCACACAACATGATCTTGGATCTGATTATGGTGATGAGACGAAGATTTCAGTCATGGTCACAAAAGGAAAGGAAGCTATAGCAAGAACTAGTTCCTCACATAGTCACAACAACACTCCAAATGAAGAATCAAGGATAGAATTGTTCCATGTAAGGGTAATTTCAAATCATACAAAGATTGATGCATTATTTGATAGTGGGTCACAATCGAACTTAATTTTAGAAGACTTGGTCAAAAAGCTTAACCTTGAAACTGTACCTCATCATAAGCCATATCCCTTGGGTTGGATAGTCAATAATGCAAATTTACAAGTTACAAGGAACTTCTTATTCAGGTTTGCCATTACTGAAAAATTCATTGATGAAGTTGAGTTAGATGTACTTCCACTTGACATCTCAGGAATCATTTTGCAAAGCCGATATTTTTATGAACTTGACATCTCAGGAATCATTTTACAAAGCCGATATTTTTATGATAGGAAAGTGGTATTTTATCGCCATGAGAAAAAATACCAATTTCTCAAGGATGGAGTGGAGTATATTGTTAGATCCCATCGCAAAAAGTTAACCATTTCTTTGGTTAATGCAGGGTAGATGAAGAGACTAGTAAAGGCAAGTAAAACTTTTGTGATTCTTATGATCAAGAAAAATAATGATATAGATTATGAATCTTTTGAAGGTTGTGATGATAAGTTAAAATCTAATTTGTTTGATGTGGTAAGCTAGCATGGCAAGATGTTTTAGGAGCCAATGGGTTTACCTCCCAAGAGGGGAATTCAACATGAGATACCATTGCAACAGGATGTTCCACTTCCAAACATTGGCATGTATCACATGTCGATCATGAAGAGCATGGAAATCAAGAAGCAAATGCAAGAATTTCTGAACAAAGGTATCACACACCCATCTACTTCACCATGTGGTTCACCCATTGTCTTGGTGCCAAAGAAGGACGAGACTTGGTGCATGTGTGTGAATTTCCGTGCACTGAATAAAATAACGGTAAAAAATCATTATCCACTCCCAAGAATTGATTATTTTCTTGATTAGTTGAGGTATGCAAAGTATTTCACTAAGTTAGACCTATGAAGTGGTTATCATCAAGTTAGAATAGCTGAAGAGGACATTTGGAAAACTTCATTTAAAACTAAACAAGGATTGTTTGAGTGGCTTGTTATGCCTTTCGGTCTTATAGATTCTCCAGCTACTTTCATGAGAATTATGAATGATGTATTGAGACCTTTTCTAGATGATTTTGTCATTGTTTACTTAGATTATGTTCTCATATTTATCAAATCTAGAGATGAACATGTCATGCATGTGAACAAAGTACTTGATGTATTGAGAAAAGAATAGTTGTTTTTAAAGATGTAAAAGTGTGAATTTGGCAAGAATTCTTTAGTGTATTTGGGACACATTGTTGGATGAGGTGAGCTGAAGATAGACCCCTCTAAGGTTGATGTCATTGTGGATTGGCCCAAGCCCAATACAGTTACATAGGTAAGAATATTTCTTTTGGAAACACAATATTGGAGGAAATTTATTGCTAATTTTTCTTCCATTTCGGCTCCACTACATGCATTGACTAGTGTAAAGAAAGCCTTCCATTGGGGAGATGTACAACAGAAAGCATTTGATGCTTTAAAACAAAAGATCAATTCAACACCAGTATTGGCTCTTCTGGATCTTAAACAACCATTTGAGATTCAAACAGATGCTAGTGATTATGCCATGGGAGCAGTTCTTATGCAACATGGTAAGCCCATTTCATTTCATTCTGAAATTGTTAATGGTGCTATGACTAACTCTCCCACTTATGACAAAGAAGTTTACACATTGGTACAAAGTGTTAAGAAGTGGAAACACTACTTGATGGGGAAGGAGACCATTATCCATATCGACCATCAACCATTGCAGTACTTATAGTCACAGTCAAAGTTGCAACAATCATGACACTTCAAATGGATGGGTTTTCTACAACAGTTTCATTTGTTTATCTAGTACAAAAAGGGAATCTACAATAAGGTAGCTGATATGCTTTCTAGGACTATTGTAAATTCATCTATTATACTCAAGCACAATTCTGTTTTACATGAAAGTTACATTGAGAAATATGCATATGATAATGACTTTCAATATGTGAATGCAAGCTTGAGGAAAGGAAAAAAAATTGAAGAGTTAGAATACCATGTACGTAACAATTTGTTGTATCACTTGGGAAAGTTATGTATGCCACAGGGAGAAAGAAACAATATCATTAGGCAGGCGCACACCGCATTGATTGCTGGACATTTTGGTGTAGGCAAGACAAAAACGAATCTCCAAAGGTATTGTTATTGGCCATGCATGTTTGATAATGTATCTCATTTCATTAGAGGATGTTCCTAGTGTGCAACATGTAAGCCTAGCAATAGGAAACTAGGATTGTACACTCCACTTCTGGTACCTTCACGTCCATGGAAGAGTATCTCAAGGGAGCTTATTCCATGTCCAATGTCAGTTTCTTGAGGGCTATCTCCATATGGCTCATCCCAGCCTCCAAAACATCTTCCACAACTTGAATCTCCATCACTACCTTCAAATCTAAAATCATACCTCTCAAAGTGAACACCTTTTCCATTACTCAAGCAATTTCAGTTTGAAGGGCCATCAACTTGTTAGAGAATCGACATGGGAATGAGTCACTTGAAGGAACTGCACTTGAAGGTGGTAATCTACCTGTAACAAAGCCTCATGTGACTCCCTACAATGAGAACATAAACTCTTTAGAAGAGGAGGAGCCCAAAGTCACATCTGTGTCCATTTGAAAACTTAAATTGCTCATCTGGGCTCCCCTAAAGCTTATCACAGACATATGGAGCCAAATTGTGTTATAAACAATATCAAACTCAAATTGATGGGGCCAAAATAGATCCGTCGATCCAAAAAAGAAGTTGCACTATCCTCACGATACCCTTGGTAGAGGAAAGAAGTTTCCCAACAAACCTAATTTTCCACTGACTTTCCCTCTTTTGAAACACAAAACGAAACAGGTTTCCTAGGAAGAAATGCCAAACCAAATAAACATACCAAATTATTTTTGGTGACCAAGATGCTCTGACAGTGAGCCAAAGAATGATGAATCTTTCTAGCCAACCAGTCTTTGACTATGTGAACATGCCCAATTCAAACCTTTGCACCTGAGATGACACCAAGGGAATTCAATCACCCAAAAAAAAAATTCCCACACTTTCCTGTGACATTTTTAGACCCAATCCTTCACTTAAGACATGCCCCTGGGCAACTACATGATGAAATAATTTGGCAAACTTTGATATAAATACAAAACCTTCCCTATCCTTGCATCATGTCACAAATTTTCTCACACAAACTCCAAATTCTCTCGAACAGGCTCCATTGTACCCACATTAATTTTCACATAGGATTAATGAAGGATTTCCATCATAAAATAATGAAATACATGAGACTAGACCTGTGTATTAATGAATATTCCATGTGAATTCATGGTCTTCATTCATGCATGACAGTAGACCCTATACACTACCACATTTTCGTGGTTGAGCCCACAAACCACCATCATATCAATCTTCAAGCCATTCATAATTATAATGATCCCACGCTCCAAGGTTTTAAATGCCATAATTAACCCACACGAGGCATGCATGGGAGTTTTGTAAGACACCCACTCAGGTTTGTGCAACAACCAAACCATTTAAATTTTATTTCCTACAATTAAATAGTAAGCGTTTCATTTAAATCACTTACCTGAGTAATCTATAAATGGAGGAATACCTGTCCCGATAGCCTGGTTGAGATGCCCTTGAGCTCCTGATCATGATGAGATGCTCCTCTTGACTACCAATTGGATTTACCTCCTAGCCAACTAGGAAGTATTTCCTAGCCCATAAAACCTCCATAGGTTCCCTAGCCCTCCGAGCCCAAGTCCAACTAGATGTAGTGTGTGTCCAAGACAAACAATACTCTCCTTCTCTCCCTTCTCCCTTATCCACCTTCCTCCCAAAACAAATGCTCCAAAACCACAACCAAACCAAAACAAAAGCAAGACCAAGGATCCCCCTCCTCCCCTCATCCTTCCCCTTTCATGCCTCCTTCCCCTCTCCACCTCAACCACCTCTCATTATTGTCATAACTTCTCCCTCATCCTTATATTTGACTTCTCTTCTCCCAAGTAAACATGAGAGGACATTTGGGGATGTGATATGAATATAAAATTGGGTAATTAATTGGAGAGGACCATGTCTTCTCCCAAGTAAATATTTTGGGGATGAGAGATGAATATATAAATTGGTAATTAATTGGAGAGGACCATGTCTTCTCCCAAGTAAATGTGAGAGGACATTTTGGGGATGAGAGATGAATATATAAATTGGTAATTAATTGGAGAGGACCATGTCTTCTCCCAAGTAAATATGAGAGGACATTTTGGGAATGAGGTATGAATATATATAATTTGGTAATTAATTGGAGAGGACTATGTCTTCTCCCAAGTAAATATGAGAGGAAATTTTGGGAATGAGGTATGAATATATATAATTTGGTAATTAATTGGAGAGGACTATGTCTTCTCCCAAGTAAATATGAGAGGACATTTTGGGAATGAGGTATGAATATATATAATTTGGTAATTAATTGGAGAGGACTATGTCTTCTCAAAATTTAAAAATTTGGGGAGGTAAATTGGGAATAATAACAAAATTTATATCAGTACTAAATTTACAGTTTCACCAATGTAGGTATGTACCAATATTTCTTGATAATTATAAGTCAATATTTTAAGGTGATTTAAACCCTAGTAAAATTTTCATGATAAGATTAAGTAGGCATTACATTGAGATCATTGTGAATTGGCCCAAGCCCAATACAGTTACAGAGGTAAGAATCTTTCTTGGGGCAACACAATATTGAAGGAAATTTATTGCTAATTTTTCTTCCATTGCAACTCCACTACATGCATTGAATTGTGTCAAAAAAGTCTTCCATTGGGGAGATGTACTGCATAAAGTATTTGATTATTTAAAACAAAAGATTAGTTCAGCACCGGTATTGGCTCTTCCGAATCTTAGACAACCATTTGAGATTCAAACAGATGCTAGTGATTGCGCCATGGGAGCAGTTCTTATGTAGCATGGTAAGCCTGTTTCATTTCATTCTGAAATTTTTAATGGTGCTCTGATTAACTATCCCACTTATGACAAAGAACTTTGCACATTGGTACAGAGTCTTAAAAAATGGAAACACTACTTGATGGGGAAGGAGACCATTATCCATACCGACCATCAACCATTGCAGTACTTACAGTCACAGTCAAAGTTGCAACAATCACGACACTTCAAATGGATGGGTTTTCTACAATAGTTTCATTTGGTTATCAAGTACAAAAAGGGAATCTACAATAAGGTAGCTGATATGCTTTCTAGGCCTATTGTAAATTCATCTATTATACTCAAGCACAATTCTGTTTTACATGAAAGTTACATTGAGCAATATGCATATGATAATGACTTTCAAGATGTGTATGCAAGCTTGAGGCAAGGAAACCAAATTGAAGAGTTAGATTACCATGTACATAACAGTTTGTTGTATCACTTGGGAAAGTTATGTATTCCATAGGGAGAAAGAAACAATATCATAAGGGAGGCACACACTTCATTGATTGCTGGACATTTTGGTGTAGGAAAGATAGTAGTGAATCTCCAAAGGTATTATTATTAGCCATGCATGTTTGATAATGTATCTTGTTTCATTAGAGGATGTTCTTCGTGTGAAAAAAGTAAGCCTAACAATAGGAAAGTAGGATTGTAAACTCCCCTTCCGGTACCTTCACCTCCATGGGAGAGTATCTCAATGGATTTTGTAGGAGGTCTTCCATTGTCAAGGGAAGGTCATGATTACTTGTATGTAGTTGTAGACAGGTTCACCAAGAAGTGTATTCTAACGCCATGTAAAAAGAAAATCATGGCTGAACAAACAGATCATCTTTCTTTTAGAATATTTGGGTTCATTTTGGTCTTCCTACTTCCATTGTAAGTGATCGAGATTCTCGATTTTTTGGGAATTTTTGGTCAAATGTGTGGAACATGATGGACACTAGGTTGAAGAAGGGTACATCCTTTCATTTGCAAACAGATGGACAAACCGAGGTGGTCAACAGGATATCCATTCATCTTCTTAGAGGATATTGCAGCAAACATCCCAAGTTGTGGGATGAACAATTGCATTACACACAACATGCATACAACAGGGAAAAGAATTATTCCACAAACACATCGCCATTTGAGGCATGTTTTGGGTACTTTCCAAGATCACCATTGGACTTCATCTTTGAGAAAGATGTCACCATCGATGGTCATAGCGACATCGATACGGCAAGGAAGCTCATTGAGGAAATTCAGTTGATACATCACAGAGTGCAAGAACAACTTGAAAAGAGTCAAAGCAACTACAAGGCAAGGCATGACAAACACTGTGTCAATCATAAATTTCAAGTTGGAGACGAAGTTTAGTTATATATTAGCAAAGAGAGACTTCAAGGTGAAGGTAAAAAGATGAAGCTAATCCATTATGGTCCTTTTAATATTCCAGAAAAGATTGGTAACAATGCATTTAAGCTATATTTGCCTCCTTATATGCAAATATACTTTGTTGTTAATGTTGAGAATTTGAGATTGTTTGAGCCTCCTTTGATTGATGATTAAGGAGAGCATGTTCAGCTGCCATCAATAGATGATTTCTCACCAGAATATCTTGATGAAATTCAGCAAGATCTCATACTTGACAGAATAATTAGAACTTCAAAGAGAGGGAATGTCAAATACCTTCGAGTCAGACTCAAGGGACAAAATCCTTCTAAGGAAAAATGGACACAAATCAAGAAGGTGAGGGAGTTGTACCCTCACTTGCGGAACAATTGATAGTATCTTTTGGGGTCAAAAAGGCTTCCAGTGGGGAGGAATGACCAGGTGATCAATACTTAGCTCAAAAATCAAAGTGCTCATAATTGATCAAAACCTGAATGTCTGCGTCCATCTCAATGATACGATCCCAATGCAACTGGTTTCACTCAAAACAGAGCTCTTATGAGGAAGATATCGCGTTATGTCCGCTTTACCAAACAAATGAATTTTGCAAAAAAAGGTACAGTCACTGCATAATCAGTAGTCCATACTGCTAACATGGTAGGTGATTGGGCAGGTCAAAGGGTTGGTCAACATCTAATGGGGTCTTGCCAAGTGGCTCATTCTGGTTGGTTTATGGTTCGGTGAGTTGGTATTTTCTTATTGGTAGGAGGAAGGACCAAAGAAGAGGAGACATGTGGCAAGCCCGAAGGCTGTCATGTGTCCCTCCCCAAAGAACTGGCATCATCGACACGCAGTGTAAAATCATTATGGTAGGTCGGCGGAGTCGAACCCGCGACCTTGCTCGCATAATGCCCACATCTTGCTATTCTAATGCACCAATAGTTATTACAATACTATGGTCGCAAATATATATTTGTTATGATATACGTTGGCGGGTGGGGGGAGGAGAAGGCCAACCCCCTCCCATGTGACCACACCATGAAAACTGACGGCCAACACAAATCATAACTATGCACCATTAACGCACCAACTGTAGATTAGTGCTTAATTAATCTGATATTATCCTTAATTAAAGTGCAGTTAAGTTGGCGACATTTTTGGCAGTCGCTTAAATTCGGTGCTAACTCCAGGTTTAGCAGAGTTAACTAGAGTTTCTCCAGTTTTAGTGAAGTTTTCCTAGGGGAAACTATTTTTGCCATAACTTTTGCAATTTTCGACCAAATTGGGCTAAAAAAAGTCATTCCTAGATTATTTTGATGTTCTGAGCACATTGAAGTAGGTTTCAAGAGTAGTAGATCATTGTAAACAACACCTTTTTCGATTTTGAGATAATATAGAGGCCCAAGCCATGGAAGCTAAACCAAGGAGATGTAGCCCAGGAGGGGTGAACTCCTTTATCAAAACACTGTGTTAAGTGTTCATTTTGAGGGTTCGCTATACCTTTGTTTGTTGTTGTTCAACACTTAATTACATGCTATTTTGATCATGAATTTGACATAAAACTTGACAAAATTTACCTGTTCATTCACAAACACCATAAAGGAAACATATGCACATGAAGCAAATGGTGAGCAATTGTTTTTAATTGCTCATGAATTTGAAATAAAACTTGAAAACATTTACCTGTACATTCACAAACAACATAAAGAAAACCTATGCACATGAAGCAAATGATAAGAAATGGTTTTTAATTCTGAAGGTGAAATTAGCACAAAAAAGCTAACATTCAACAATAGATCAAGTTGGTATCAGAGCCAAGGCTATTTTTTTGATTTCTTGAGTTTTGTGCAAATAGGGTTTTAATGGTTGCTAATTTGTGATGCTTACAAGGTTAAAGTTGTAGAGAGGAGAATGGAAAATATTGGTTGCAAATCCTGAGGTAATGCCCAGAAGAAGGAGAGCCACAAGGCCATAATCTCCACCCAAAGTTTCAATCCCAGCTGCACTTGAAGCACCTCACGTTTTACCTTCAGTTGAGATTGAGGATGTACAAGTAGTACCAGAAGTTGAGCTTCAATCCAAAGCCATCATGTCTAGAGCAAGAGAGACTGAAGGTATTTCAGAAGAGGAAGCATTCAATAAATCTTTCTATGATTTTCCTGACATGGTTAGAGTCCTCTTTGAAGAGAGGAATACTAGAATGGCTGGAGAGAGTTCTAAGTCCCCACATGGAGAGGGAAGATCAGATGATAAAAAAGATGAAAAGAAGGATTCAAAGGGTAATGGAAGAAATCCTCCTCCATCTCCACCATCTTCATCATCCTCATCATCAAAAGCAATATCATCTTCCACTTCCACCACTAAAACTTTTCATACTCATTAAAAAATCCTAAAAGAAAAAACTCCCTTTCTCAAATTGGACATCAAGTTTGAACTTCCCATGTACAATGGCGAGGTAAATGCAGAAAGTTAGAAAATTGGATTCGACAATTGGAGGTTTATTACAGAATTCAGAACCTTCAAGAAGATGACATAAAAATCCAGTTGGCTTCATTAAGGCTAGAAGGAGCAACAATAGTTTGGTGGGAATCAAAGACTCAAGTGGAAATGTGAATTCATGGTAAGATATCCATTTCTTGGGTTGAATTTGTTTCTTCAATTAAAAGACAGTTTTATCCTTTAGCCTATGTGAAAAAATCCATTATGAGTTGGAAAAGGTTTAGGAAACTCAAGGGCCAAACAATTCAAGACTATACCCAAAAGTTTAGGAAAAAGGATTTGTTGTTAGGAGTAAACTTGAATTCCCAAGATACTCTCTTGAAATATATTGGGAGTTTACATTCCTACTTAAAACACACTATCCTTATGTTCAATCCAAGAAATTTAGATGAGCTTTGTTTGCAAGCCACACACCTTGAAGCAAGAGGAAAGAACATTCAAGAAGAGGGTAGTAAGAAGAAGCCATTCAAGGGTAAGGAGAAATAGAAGGGTGGAGAATGGAAAGGAAAGAAGAATGCAAGTGTAAAGAAAGAAGCAGAGAAAAATATATGCAAACATTGTTCCAAAGTGGGGCATGATGATACCCACTGTTGGAAACTACATCTCGAACTAAGGTGTAAGAAACCAAACAATAAGGGGAAACAAAATATGACCGCTACCACACAACATGATCTTGGATCTGATTCTGGTGATGAGACCAAGATTTCAGCCATGGTCACAAAAGGAAAGGAAGCTATAGCAAGCACTAGTTCCTCACATAGTCACAACAACACTCCAAATGAAGAATCAAGGATAGAATTGTTCCATGTAAGGGTAATTTCAAATCATACAAAGATTGATGCATTATTTGATAGTGGGTCACAATCGAACTTAATTTTAGAAGACTTGGTCAAAAAGCTTAACCTTGAAACTGTACCTCATCATAAGCCATATCCCTTGGGTTGGATAGTCAATAATGCAAATTTACAAGTTACAAGGAAATTCTTATTCAGGTTTGCCATTACTGAAAAATTCATTGATGAAGTTGAGTTAGATGTACTTCCACTTGACATCTCAGGAATCATTTTGCGAAGCCGATATTTGTATGATAGGAAAGTGGTATTTTATCGCCATGAGAAAAAATACCAATTTCTCAAGGATGGAGTGGAGTATATTGTTAGAGCCCATCACAAAAAGTTAAACATTTCTTTGGTTAATGCAGGGTAGATGAAGAGACTAGTAAAGGAAAGTGAAACTTTTGTGATTCTTATGATCAAGAAAAAGAATGATATAGATTATGAATCTTTTGAAGGTTGTGATGATAAGTTAAAATCTGATTTGTTTGATGTGGTAAGCTAGCATGGCAAGATGTTTCAGGAGCCAATGGGTTTACCTCCCAAGAGGGGAATTCAACATGAGATACCATTGCAACAGGATGTTCCACTTCCAAACATTGGCATGTATCACATGTCGATCATGGAGAGCATGGAAATCAAGAAGCAAATGCAAGAATTTCTGAACAAAGGTATCATACGCCATCTACTTCACCATGTGGTTCACCCATTGTCTTGGTGCCAAAGAAGGACGAGACTTGGTGCATGTGTGTGAATTTCCGTGCACTGAATAAAATAACGGTAAAGAATCATTATCCACTCCCAAGAATTGATTATTTTCTTGATTAGTTGAGGTATGCAAAATATTTCACTAAGTTAGACCTATGAAGTGGTTATCATCAAGTTAGAATAGCTGAAGAGGACATTTGGAAAACTGCATTTAAAACTAAACAAGGATTGTTTGAGTGGCTTGTTATGCCTTTCGGTCTTATAGATTCTCCAGATACTTTCATGAGAATTATGAATGATGTATTGAGACCTTTTCTAGATGATTTTGTCATTTTTTACTTAGATTATGTTCTCATATTTATCAAATCTAGAGTTGAACATGTCATGCATGTGAACAAAGTACTTGATGTCTTGAGAAAAGAATAGTTGTTTTTAAAGATGTAAAAGTGTGAATTTGGCAAGAATTCTTTAGTGTATTTGGGACACATTGTTGGATGAGGTGAGCTGAAGATAGACTCCTCTAAGGTTGAGGTCATTGTGGATTGGCCCAAGCCCAATACAGTTACATAGGTAAGAAGATTTCTTTGGGAAACACAATATTGGAGGAAATTTATTGCTAATTTTTCTTCCATTGCAGCTCCACTACATGCATTGACTAGTGTAAAGAAAGCCTTCCATTGGGGAGATGTACAACAGAAGGAATTTGATGCTTTAAAACAAAAGAGCAATTCAACACCAGTATTGGCTCTTCCAGATCTTAAACAACCGTTTGAGATTCAAACAGATGCTAGTGATTATGCCATGGGAGCAGTTCTTATGCAACATGGTAAGCCCATTTCATTTCATTCTAAAATTGTTAATGGTGCTATGACTAACTATCCCACTTATGACAAAGAAATTTACGCATTGGTACAAAGTGTTAAGAAATGGAAACACTACTTGATGGGGAAGGAGGCCATTATCCATATCGACCATCAACCATTGTAGTACTTACAGTCACAGTCAAAGTTGCAACAATCATGACACTTCAAATGGATGGGTTTTCTACAACAGTTTCATTTGTTTATCAAGTACAAAAAAGGAATCTACAATAAGGTAGCTGATATGCTTTCTAGGACTATTGTAAATTCATTTATTATACTCAAGCACAATTCTGTTTTACATGAAAGTTACATTGAGAAATATGCATATGATAATGACTTTCAATATGTGTATGCAAGCTTGAGGAAAGGAAAAAAAATTGAAGAGTTAGAATACCATGTACGTAACAATTTGTTGTATCACTTGGGAAAGTTATGTATTCCACAGGGAGAAATAAACAATATCATTAGGCAGGCGCACACTGCATTGATTGCTGGACATTTTGGTGTAGGCAAGACAAAAACGAATCTCCAAAGGTATTGTTATTGGCCATGCATGTTTGGTAATGTATCTCATTTCATTAGAGGATGTTCCTTGTGTGCAACATGTAAGCCTAGCAATAGGAAACTAGGATTGTACACTCCACTTCTGGTACTTTCACGTCCATGGAAGAGTATCTCAAGGGAGCTTATTCCATGTCCAATGTCAGTTTCTTGAGGGATATCTCCATATGGCTCATCCCAGCCTCCAAAACATCTTCCACAACTTGAATCTCCATCACTACCTTCAAATCTAAAATCATACCTCTCAAAGTGAACACCTTTTCCATTACTCAAGCAATTTCAGTTTGAAGGGCCATCAATTTGTTAGAGAAATCGACATGGGAATGAGTCACTTGAAGGAACTGCACTTGAAGGTGGTAATCTACCTATAACAAAGCCTCATGTGACTCCCTACAATGAGAACATAAACTCTTTAGAAGAGGAGGAGCCTAAAGTCACATCTGTGTCCATTTGAAAACTTAAATTGCCCATCTGGGCTCCCCTAAATCTTCTCACAGACATATGGAGCCAAATTGTGTTATAAACAATATAAAACTCAAATTAATGGGGCCAAAATAGATCCGTCAATCCAAAAAAGAAGTTGCACTATCCTCACAATACCCTTGGTAGAGGAAAGAAGTTTCCCAACAAGCCTAATTTTCCACTGACTTTCCCTCTTTTGAAACACAAAACGAAACAGGTTTCCTAGGAAGAAATGCCAAACCAAATAAACATACCAAATTATTTTTGGTGACCAAGATGCTTCGACAGCCAAAGAATGATGAATCTTTCTAGCCAACCAGTCTTTGACTATGCGAACATGCCCAATTCAAACCTTTGCACCTGAGATGACACCAAGGGAATTCAATCACCAAAAAAAAAATTCCCACACTTTCCTGTGACATTTTTAGACCCAATCCTTCACTTAAGACATGCCCCTGGGCAACTACATGATGAAATAATTTGGCAAACTTCGATATAAATACAAAACCTTCCCTATCCTTGCATCATGTCACAAATTTTCTCACACAAACTCCAAATTCTCTCGAACAGGCTCCATTGTACCCACATTAATTTTCAAATAGGATTAATGAAGGATTTCCATCATAAAATAATGAAATACATGAGACTAGACCTGTGTATTAATGAATATTCCATGTGAATTCATGGTCTTCATTCATGCATGACAGTAGACCCTATACACTACCACATTTTCGTGGTTGAGCCCACAAACCACCATCATATCAATCTTCAATCCAATCATAATTATAATGATCCCACGCTCCAAGGTTTTAAATGCCATAATTAACCCACACGAGGCATGCATGGGAGTTTTGTGAGACACCCACTCAGGTTTGTGCAACAGCCAAAGCATTTAATACCTGTGAACTAAAGCTAACATTAGTTTGCGGTTGGAAAATATGAATGACACATACAAGCTAATCCATGCTTATAGCCTCCCCACCTGGAGAAGAGGCCAAATAAGCTGATAATTAACTCTATTGGTCCTAAGAAATCAATACATAAATTTTATAGGCTCCAGTATGCTCGACAACTAAAAAATTTAGGTTATTGTCATATGGACTAATGCTATGGAACAATTTCCAATTACTATAGTCCCATGTCTATTGAACACAACTAATAATGACAAGTCCATTTCCCAAAACACCAAAACATTTGACATTTTAAAAATGGCCACATAACCCATTCGATATACTATCTCATTAGGTCCATATACTAAGACATAATATTGTCCTATTGCAAAATAAGACATATAATGATATATAGGATTGTTAAATAAGACATATATGGGATGGTAGTGGGGTAGAAGGATTTGGATACTCAAAAGTGACCTTGAATTGGATTAGACAACTTTCTCTCTTCTTCTAGTTGCAACACATCAAATCTCTAACAAGCTCCTTTCAATCTATTTCCTTAAATCTGATAAGCTCCTTTTCAATCTATCTCCTTCACCCATGTTTATAGGGAAAAGAATCTAGAGGTTGATTCTTTATCTAAAAAGGGATGCAACCTCCTGCCAGGAAAAATTTTCACTCAACCTTCGGCAACAACTTTCTCTACAGCTGGGGTCCTTCATCCTTTGAAGAATCCCTGATCAACTTTCTATGGTAATTCCTCCAAAGATGTCCTAGCTTTTTCTGTTGTTTTCTATCTACATGCAACAATTTTATCGTTAGCAGTTCCTCCTATAGTTGAGATCAAAGAATTTGGAGAAATCATGTTTCGTTGTTTTAGTTTCACAAGAGATCCACTAGAAATAGATCTTTTGTGGTCTAATCCAAAACTTTTTTTTTTGTGGTCTGATCTGGTTGGAATCCCAACAATTTGAGAACTTTCCTGCAAATGTATATACTTTTATTAATAAACATATGATGTTTTTTTAGTGGGGTCAGCTCATTTGGTTAATCTAAGAAATGTGAAATTGTTGAAACTATGGGGAGGAGGACATATTGTAGGCCCCCAAAGGTTTACTGGTAGTTACCTATCATGAGTCTGTTGGGTTCCTCTGAATAAAAGAAGAAAGAAAGAAAATAAATATGATGTTTTCTTCTCTCTGAAAAAAAGGCGGAGTTAAAAGTTCCAACTAATGGCTTGAGCAATTATCACGATACACTGACGCTTGATTTTAATTAATTAAATGCAATAAGTAGTTAATTTCATCATCTTCACTCACAAATGCCACTATGAATACCCTATATGTAATCAATAAGCATCTTTTTTTTTCTTCAATTTTTTACTCTAAATATTATCAATATGCATCTCGGTATTTTTCAAAATATTTTTTGAAGAAGTGGGAATGGAGATAGCCTTAGGTGATACATGCCTATTGGTCAATTTTGAGAGTTGACGCACATAAACAAAATACATACAACGGAAAAATAAAAATTCAATAACACCAAACAAAAAAAAGACATACAATGGAGAAATCAAAATTCAATAACACCAGACAAGTGAGTGATTGAGGTGAGTTAAGAGCCATTGAGGTGAACTAAGAGGGAACATGGAGGATTGAGAAGCCAGAGGATTGCATTCATCCCTACCTCATTGTGGGTATGATATAGGGAATCACAAGAAATATATTGCAAGTAGGAGGTGGTGTGAGTGTCGATCCTTAGAGGCCTCAGAGAGGGGGAGCTCAGTAAATTTCATTAATCGCCCAATATTCCCTTAGAAGATGTTGATTTTCCCAATTTGCAATGACATAATAAATTGTATGAAAACTAAATGTTTGAAAACAAAATTTGTAAAGATATGAAACATATTTCGTGGCAGTGGGATTGTGAGTGATAATAAGATGTATAGTCTTCTGTTAATGAGGAGTTATAGGTTCTCATTATATCAAAGTTTTTCTTCAGATTTCAATTTTGATAAACAACTTCAAAATGAGGAAATATATAGTTCCAATGTCTTCTGGGTTCTACCAATTTTTTATATGTTTGTAGATATGCATTCCCATGTCAGCGTGTTATAAAATCAATTCCATATACTAATATGAATGATAGTATCATGACAGTATTATAATATTGATACACATTGACATATATTTTTATAGCGATCAATCATACTAAGATTGTTTAAATCTCTCCATATTTAATGACGTGGATAACTATATTTTCCTTCCTCCCCAACCTAACATACCAAATTTTCACTCAAGTAATGATTGTTACTTTACAACTAATAAATATTCATGTTCACATCTTAAGTTCAGAAAATGGATTAGTTGATGCTCATATTATGAATGTCTTTTATGTTCTTGTATTTATCATAATGGTTTTCTTTTCCAAATTTGGAATAGAACCTCTTTGAAAATAACATGTATGGTCTTGAGTAGATAATGTTATTGAGGTGGTTGCTATATTAGAGGGATATTTTTTATGTTGATTGTAGATTCCAGGATATTCTTGAAATTTGACAGTCGTGAGGAAGGTCAATTATTTGACCTCCATATTGATGGTCATATTTCAGGATATTCTCGAAATATGCAATCCACATAAGTTCTGAAATATTAGAGAAACCACTATAAAAAACTTAATTAATAAAAAAAGTTTATCTCTATTTATTTTATTTTTAATAATTTTTATGTCTTAGCATATAGATGATATGTAGACAACCTAGAGTATTCCCTAAAACGACTTGTAGATAGGCCCGTGAATAAACTCCACAATGGAAAACTGATTGCATTCATGATGAGAACTTCATTTCTACAAATGTAAGATAGGTTCGAGATAAAAATGGCTTGATAACTTATTAATGGAAAGTAAAAACTAACAACCAATTACTATTTTACAAACATAATCTTGAAGGATTAGTTAACATTCCCCCCTTAATCCAAAGGGACATCTGACATGCCAAGTAACATTCTGAACTTTTCAAAGTTTTCACGTCCAAGTGCTTTGGAAAATATATTTGTGATCTTCTCTGAAGTAGGACAATATGCCAGATGAATGAATTTGGCCTCAACGTAATGTCCAATCAAGTGATATTTGGTGTTAATATTCTTGCTTCGATCATGAAACTTGGGATTCTTCGCCAAATGAATTGCAAAAGAATTGTCAAAAAACAACGGAGTTGAAGCTTTTTGTTTCTCTTGCAAGTCTTCAAGTTTTTTGCAAAGCCAAATGATTTCTTTTGTAACTTGATCTGTTGTAACATATTCGACTTGGGTGGTAGAATAACCAAGAACAGACTACTTGTGTGATTCCCAATTGATGGTTGCTGATCCAAGAGTCATCGAATAACTAGAGGTAGAGACCTCATTCTCCTTATCTCCATCAAAATCAGAATTTGAATAGCCGGTGAGATGGAAATCTACAATTTTAGAATATTTGATGCTATATGTTCGAGTTCCTTTCAAATAATGAGCACTTTCTTCGCTGCATTCCAATGTCCTTCACATGGCTGATGCATGAACCTAGGAAGTATCCCTACAACAAAATCTATGTCAAGTCGAGTAGCAGTTAGAAAATTCTAACTTCCAACAAGTTGCCTCTACTTTGTTGGATCCTCAAACGTACTTCCTTTAGTGGAAGTAAGCTTCAAATTTCACTCCATAGGAGTAGAAACATGGTTACAATCCCGCATCCCAAATCTTTCCAATAACTGTCCAATATACTTTTTCTGAGAAATAAAAATATATTTGGGATTCTAATCAACTTCAATCCCTAAATAATAATGCAATAAACCCAAATCTGTCATGTCAAAAATTTTCACTAACTCTCTTTTGATGGACGCTATATGGTCATCATTATTTCCTATAACCTTCAAATCATCTTCATAGACAACCAAATATACAATCAACTTTCCAACTTTCTCAACAAAAAGAGTTGCATCATCTAGATCAAACAATTTATAATTTAACTTGAGAAGGTGTTCAATTAGTTTTTGATACCATGCACGGGACACCTATTTCAGTCCATACAACACCTTTACCAACTTACATACCTTTTTCTCTTTACCTTTAATAGTAAAACCTTCACACTGAGACACATAAACATCCTCCTTCAAATCAACATTCAAAAAGGTTGTTTTAATGTCCATATGGTCTATCTTCTAGCTATTTTGAGTTGCAAGAGAAAACTTAGTTCTAATTGTGCCCTATTTTGTTGTAGGAGAAAATATCTCTATGTAGTCAACATGTTCCTTCTGAGCATAACATTTTTCTATATGCCTTGTGTTGTATTTATCAAGAGAACCATCTTCCTTGTACTTGATCTTATACACCCATTTACAAGAAATAGGTTTGACACCAGTAGGAGGATCAAATAACCTCCAATTTCCATTCTTAATAAGTGCATGATACTCCTTTTTCATTGCATCCTCCCATTCATCACAATTAGAAACTTCTTCAAAAGAATTAGGTTCACTAATTGTAGAATGATTAAATTCACAGTCATGAGAAACGTTACCTGAATCACCTTTAGAAGAACTTCTTGTCTCAAAATCATCATACTTGCTTGGAACTTTTTGAACACATGTGGATCTTTGTAAAGGTTGCAGAAGTGGCTGTGATTGTTGCTCATCCTGAAGTGTAGGTTCTTCAGGAACTCCTTATGACCCTGCAAAAACAATACTATCTTCCAAATTTTCTTCAACAATAAAATCCTCATCATTCTCATGAGTCAAAGATGGAAAAACCACAAACTAATCCAGAATGGAAACCACCCCTTCAATATGTGGAACATTATTATTAGAGTTAAAATAAAACTTTTTGGATGCAAATTTCTCCAAATGATTGAGCTGTCTATCAACAATGGAATTATCTTTATCACATTCAAGAAAAATAACAAATACGGAAAGAATAAAATTATTGTTCTCCTCATCATACAACCTGTAAGCTTTGGAAGTAGCAAAATATCCCAATAAAATACATTTATGACTCCTGGAACCCAACTTGTTGTTGGAAATAATACTGAGAGGGGGGGTGAATTAGTATTATCAGATCAATAAAACTTTTTCATTTCCATACTTAGATACATATACGCTACTTCAGTTAATAGAACCCGCGTGTATACGCAACTGTGTCTAATGCAACTAGCGTATATCCAGAATACTTATAATTCAGTTATTCCATTAGATGTTGATCTTTAGTTAGTGCATCAGAACTTAATTAACCATATGAACAGTAAGCAAGTGCAATAAAACAGAACAGATCATCACACACGAAGCACACATGAACACCATGATATAAGGTGGAAACCCAATGTGGGTGAAAACCACCTGCTGCAAGTCGTCTCTATCTTCTTTCAATAAGAAACTTCATTTTACAATATTTTTTACTGGTGCAGTCCTTTACCAGTACGTAGGCTGCAACCTGCAGAGGGCTACAACCCTCTCTCGTTTTCCAGACTCTCCTGGATGGGAGCCACAACCCCCTTAGCTTTTGTACTAGCTGATCCATTTACTAGTATGTAGGTGCCTGCCTACTGAATGCTCCAATCTTCACTTGTTCTCTAGCTGCTACTAGAAGGGAGCTTCTACCCCCTTTGCTCTTGTACTAGCTGATGTACTAGTACGTAGGCGCCGACCTACGATCTCCTTTCATCCTCCAGGGACCACATTTCATACATTTTCAGACTGGATACTCTTGAAGCACAACACTACAATCTGAAGGCCACGTTTCATCAAATTTTCATACTGGACCCATAAATATCATTGAAGCACAAAACAATCAAATACTAGCATCATCAATCTCTGAATTACTGAAACACTGAAACCCTGTCAACAACACAGTCACCAGAACACAGAGCAGACACAGAGCTCTGCAATAACAATCAGACACATCTGCAACTTCAAATATCATACTTTACAATGTATACGCTACTACGATGAATCAAACCAGCGCACATACATGCTTTTTCCAGGGCCAACCGCGTACAGATCTAAAATATTTTTCTTATAACTTTGCAGCTGTACCAGACATCAGTCATAATCATAACATTTATAGAACATTACATGCGTCAGTATGCAGATCTAGAATAAGCATAATCAACCAAACGAAGATAGTTCATGTCAAACCATTCGATCCCGATCTCTCCTTAGATCTTGTTCTCCATCAATCGGTGAGATCCCTCCTTAGCTCAGATCAAGCAATGCATCATCAACCCATAACCTGCATACTGGATCTCATCCTTCCTCAGATATTCAGAACTTTTCCGATCCTTTTGCCTAATGATCCTCTTCTCCTTTTATAGTCTTAGGCCTTGCTCAATACCATGGTCCAAAACCATAACAAATCAATACCATGGACCCAATACTTGGGGTCAACGCATCTGACGAGATACTATGGTCCAAAACCATAGGTTCAAATACCAAGGACTAACTACCATAGACCGAGGGTAAGTTCTCCAACATATACGCACTTTTCCTTGCATGAAAGTGCGTGTATATGCATACGTGCCTTTGAAATGTCTAACCCGTGTGTATACGCGGCTTGATCACGATGAACCTGCATATCTATATTTTCTCTTCATTCTTGTAGTCTGATCATCAAATCTTTGTTGCTGTCCTGCTACACTATGATCTATCATCTGTGTGATTTGCCATCAAGGACAACACTTGTCTCATAATGCCAACAATCTCCCCCTTTGGAATTGATGGCAAAGCTAACTTGTCACACTTAGAACTATCATCTGATTCCTTTGAGCGTGTCCTGCATCTCATGCATTCAATCACATCTGAACTCTTCTGAAGATTCATCTAGTTATAACTAAGTGAGATGTTCTTCTATGAGTTGGTTGCCATCAAGTACAACACATGCATCATAATACCAAAAATCTCCCCCTTTGGACTTGATGGCAACAACACCAAATCACTCTCCCTCTTTGACATCAAGGGAAAAGGGCGGACCAAGATATTCTCTTTCCTTGATAAACATTCTGCTGTCCATAATCCCCCTGAGTACCTGTTGAAATCTCTAAATGTGCTCCCTCTTTGTATATGCCAAGGTGTACCAATCTGTCCATGCACCCTCTGAGTACATTCTGAAGGCTCTGCTCTTGTTGAAGTGTGTTGTTCATGCTCCCCCTAACTGTAAGCAAGGTCTGCAAAAATATGTTCTAAAAGAAGGAACATGACTCTATACATCATAAGTGACCTTCCTAGCACCAAGGACTCATACATACAACCATCTCCCAACCAAGTGGGGATATACCAAAATTTTACATATGATAACATAACATCATTCATCCCAGGCATAGTGGGGAAACCAAAATAGGTCGTTACATGACCTTGATAGAAAGAAGATATACATGACATAGAGACGAAATATCAAGACTATGTAAGTCACCAATAACTACTATCAGCAGCATCAGTCAATCACTGTACAGATCAGCAACCACGTTCTCTTTCTGCAGCTGATCCACCTGAACCAAAACAACTTGAGTACTTGAATCAAGAGCTTCTAAAGATATGCGAACAATGTATTATTAGAAGATTATTTGCTCTCCCTGAACCTGTGCCAGATGGTCTCTATCAGGCCCAAATTAGACAAACTTCAACGAGAGCCTGTCCCTACTGATATCCATCAAACCTCCATATACGCGATTGTCTCTGCAAAAACCGGCGTATGTACGCGGATCCTCCTCAGTCAACTCATGTACACCCATTTTCAGATCAGCAACCTCTAAACATCTTACAAGAATCAAAACTATTTCCACACATCCTCAGCAGACTGTAACTATTAATCCAATAGAGAAAATAATGGACTGAATCATATCAGATCCTTTTTCTGAACCTGTCCCCACTGCTTTTCCTCAGACTGACATATACGCGACTTTGCAGTGTCTAACTCGCGTATATACGTGACTTCCCTTTAAGAAACTTGCGTATGAGATTCAGGACACTGAAGTTTTACACTTTCAGCTCCCCCTGATTCTGTTATGTCTGTGCTGTGCTGTGTCTGATTATATTGTGTTGTGCCACATCTTTCTGACTGTACTTCCTTCTTCTTCCATATCTTCAAGCGTGATGATGTTTTCTTCTTTTGGTATGGTGCCCGTACTTTGTTTCTACATTCCTTTGTTGTATGTCCAAGCTTGTTGCATGCATAACATCTTACATGTTTCATATTCCTCCTGTAGCAATCAACAGCTTTGTGACCAAACATATTGCAAGAAAAACAATATCCATTAAAGTACCTGGAATGTGATGATCTTTCTGTGTGATGATCTTGAACCATTCTTCTTCTACATCTAGCTGCAACATGTCCAAGATTATGACATTCATAACATTCAATATTATTCATCTGAGTAAATAGCCAACTATTACTTCCATAGTTAGGAGTAAAAGATTTTATTTGAAGAATCTCTTTCCTTGATTGTTGATGGGGTTGACCTCTCATCTCTCTTATCTCCTTGTTGATCATTTTAGATTTCTCTTTAGAGTTCCTTGCCTCACCTTGTGAACTAGATTCACCTTCAACAGATTCATGAAAACCAAGACCAGTCTTGATAGCAAGAGACCTTTGACTACTAAGAATATCATCCAAGGCTTTAGTACTATCTTGAAATCGCAACAGTTTATCCTTTTCTTCTAATTTACCTTTCAAGATATTTACCTCAACTTGAAGTTGTTCTTCCTTTTCTAGACATTGCTTCTTCATGTCTTCTTCAGCTTTCCTTCCTTCTTCCAACTGATGCCTTAGTTTGAGAATCTCCTTTTCTTGTTCTTCATTCAGATCCTACTGCATTTGACGAATTCTGAAGGCACATTCCAGCTGAGATTTTAAGCTGATAACTTCGTTTACCTGTTTTTCAATAGCTTGGAGTAGATCTTTATTCTGCTTCTTTGATTCTTCAAGATCTTCCTTTAGCGAGCGGATCGTAGCTTCAAGACTTTCATAGTAACTGGATCTATCTTTGAGTTTCTTGATGGTTGTGCTTCTTTCATTGACTTCATCTCTTAGTGATGTTGCTTCATCCTGCAACTTTTGATATTTGTCCTTGAATAACTTCCTTACCTTGTTTCCTTCCTCTAGTTGGGCCTTTAGTTTGGTAGCTTCTTCTTTGAAGTCACATTCCCTTTTGTTCAAAAGATCTTGTTGATCTTTGATTTTATCTGAAAGCCTTTCAATTCTGCCTCTATTTGATATCTTTCTTGTTCACCCATCAAAGCAAATTCAGTTGTTTCGCTATCACTTTCATCTTTTCCAAATGGATAGATAGCTGGAACATCAGAGGATAGAAAATTCATACCTGATAGTTCATCTTCATTCTGAAATGATTCTGAATCTGAAGAGCTTCTTACACCTAATCCCCAATCGATTCTCCCACTGTCATAGTTCTTCTGAGATGTCTTCTTCTTCTTAGGTGCTTTCTTCTTAAGCTTCGTTCCCATAGTTCCACGGATCTCCTTCAAGCGATCAAGCTTCTACCAAAGGACCTGCTCTGATACCAATTGTTGGAAATAATACTGAGAGGGGGGGGGGTGAATCAGTATTATCAGATCAATAAAACTTTTTCATTTCCATACTTAGATACATATACGCTACTTCAGTTAATAGAACCATCATGTATACGCAACTGTGTCTAATGCAACTAGCGTATATCCAGAATACTTATAATTCAGTTATTCCATTAGATGTTGATCTTTAGTTAGTGCATCAGAACTTAATTAACCATATGAACAGTAAGTAGGTGCAATAAAACATAACAGATCATCGCACACGAAGCAAACATGAACACCATGATATAAGGTGGAAACCCAATGTGGGTGAAAACCACCTGCTGCAAGTCGTCTCTACCTTCTTTCAATAAGAAACTTCATTTTACAAAATTGTGTACTGGTGCAGTCCTTTACCAGTACGCAGGCTGCAACCTGCAGAGGGCTACAACCCTCTCTCGTTTTCCAGACTCTCCTGGATGGGAGCTACAACCCCCTTAGCTTTTGTACTAGCTGATCCATTTACTAGTACGTAGGTGCCTGCCTACTGAATGCTCCAACCTTCACTTGTTCTCTAGCTGCTACTAGAAGGGAGCTTCTACCCCCTTTGCTCTTGTACTAGCTCTTGTACTAGTACGTAGGCACCGACCTACGATCTCCTTTCATCCTCCAGGGACCACATTTCATACATTTTCAGACTGGATACTCCTGAAACACAACACTACAATCTGAAGGCCATGTTTCATCAAATTTTCATACTGGACCCATAAATATCATTGAAGCACAAAACAATCAAATACTAGCATCATCAATCTCTGAATTACTGAAACACTGAAACCCTGTCAACAACACAGTCACCAGAACACAGAGCAGACACAGAGCTCTGCAATAACAATCAGACCCATCTGCAACTTCAAATATCATACTTTACAATGTATACGCTACTACGATGAATCAAACCAGCGTACATACACGCTTTTTCTAGGGCCAACCCGCGTACAGATCTAAAAATATTTTTCTTATAACTTTGCAACTGTACCAGACATCAGTCATACTCATAACATTTATAGAACATTACATGCGTCAATATGCAGATCTAGAATAAGCATAATCAACCAAACAAAGATAGTTCATGTCAAACCATTTGATCCCAATCTCTCCTTAGATCTTGTTCTCCATCAACCGGTGAGATCCCTCCTTAGCTCAAATCAAGCAATGCATCATCAACCCATAACCTGCATACTGGATCTCATCCTTCCTCAGATATTCAGAACTTTTATGATCCTCTTGCCTAATGATCCTCTTCTCCTTTTATAGTCTTAGGCCTTGCTCAATACCATGGACCCAATACTTGGGGTCAACGCATCTGACGAGATACTATGGTCCAAAACCATAGGTTCAAATACCAAGGACTAACTACCACAGACCAAGGGTAAGTTCTCCAACATATACGCTCTTTTCCTTGCATGAAAGTGCGTGTATACGCATACGCGCCTTTGAAATGTCTAATCCGCGTGTATACGCGGCTTGATCACGATGAACCTGCGTATATATATTTTCTCTTCATTCTTGTAGTCTGATCATCAAATCCTTGTTGCTGTCCTGCTGCACTATGATCTGTCATCTGTGTGATTTGCCATCAAGGACAACACTTGTCTCATAATGCCAACACTTGTTGCATTGATGGTTAGGAATCAATGCATAACCTAGATAACTAAATACTTTAAAATGTTGAAAAACTAGAAGGCGTGTATACCATATTTCATAAGGAGACTTATTATTGATGAAAAAACAAGGACAACGATTGTGAATATATGCTTCACAAAGCACTGCTTCTCCCCAAAACATAAACTTAACATTCTTAAAGAACATCATGGATCTAACCATATTAAGAAAAGTTCGATTCATACGTTCTGCAATGCTATTCTGTTTTGGATTGTAAGATATGGTAGTATGATGTTTGATTCTGTTGTCCTTAAATAGTGTTCAAAATAATCATAAGTATATTTACCACCATTATCAGTTCTGAGAATGCCAATATTCAATTGAGTTTCATTTTTGACCATTGAATGAAAATTTCTAAAATTTTCAAATACTTGTGACTTATCTTTCAATAAATACACCAAACACATTCTTGAATAATTATCAATACATGTCAGCATATATTTATTACCTTTGGCAGTTACAACAAGCATAGGACCACATAAATCTGAATGTATGAGACCTAATTTTCTTGAAGCTCTAGAAGAAGAACTATGAAAATGTTTCTTAGAATGTTTCCCCAAAATACAAGCATCACATGATGTAAGCTTTCTTGGAATTGTAGGAAATCCTTTTATACCTTGTTGTCTCATAATTCTAATACTATCATAGTTAATGTGACCAAAATGAGCATGCCATAATAAACTGGAAGATAGAGTATCATTTTGTTGTGCTAAAAGAGCAGAACTATCATGAGAATTCATTACAGTAGATGATGTGCCATTCAATTTTAAAAGCATATCTTCTTCAACACTGGTCATAATGACTGCATGATCAGATGATCTACGTATCTCAATGATGCCATTGAAGATATGTATGGAATTCCCTTGCTGTCGAATATGTATAAGAGACATTAGATTTCTTTGAAATTGTGGAATGTAAAGGACATCTTGTAGAACATAATCTGCAATCTTTGGTATCTTCAAATGAATGGATCCAATTCTTGAAGGCTTAACTTGAGATTTGTCAAAAAAATATATTACTCCATCAACTTGGTCACTGAATGTTTCAAAAAAATCTCTCCTAAAAGTCATATGACATGTGGCTCCTGAATCGAAAATCCAACTATCTTTCCATGAAGAAAATGTAGTACTAAAAACATCATTAATATTAAAATTGAAATGACCAACAATGTAACATATAGTGTTGCACAAAATATTGTCACCATGACATTCTGCAATCAGTGTGAGTCTATCACCACTCATACTTTCCTCCTATGCAAGTCTTAAACCTTAGCTCTTCATGTCAAGCCTTGAAAAATGAGAGAAAGTCCTTAAAAATCTCTAAAACTCTGGTTCCGCACTTTCTCTTAGCATTACCTGCGGTCCCGCACCCCTTGGTCATGTCCCCTGCGGACCTGCCCGCTCTGTTTCTGTGTAATGGGTGCGGACCCCTGTAAAAGTCAAAAAGGCGCAAGTACATTCTTAAAAACTCACTTTGGGTTATTTCTGGAAGCTTCTAGAGGGAATCTTGAGGTGGCAAGTTCGCTCCTTGGTGGTTCATGCATCCCATAACTAAAGGAGCTAACCCCTTGATGTGAGGAGCTTATCCCTTTGAAGGAGGACTCTATCCCTTCATAGGTGGACCTGGTAACTTCCTTCCTCTGCACTATAAAATGAGGCATTGGGCTAGTTACTAGGGAGGTTGAAAACTGAATATTTTTGAGGGTAAATGCTGTTGGAATTTAGACTTCCTAATTGAGCTTGAGAGGAGAGATTACATACCTTTTGATCTCATTGGGAAGAGTGTGAAGCTTGTCAAAGTAGAGGAGATTCTTGCTTGGACCCTGGGAGGAACTTGTACAGCATCAAGGCACCAAGGTTGTAAAGTTCTTCTTTGTTTAAAGTTAATACAATCAAGTTTATTTTTCTCAATAAGCTATCTCTTATGGTTTATTTCATGGATTCCTTGATCACCATGATGAATATGATTTATTATATTGGCTATGCAGGTGTTATTTGATGTGTGCTTGTTTGTGTTTGCAGGTTCTTTAAAGGAAACTTGCTTGAACGGTCGAAGCGTGGCTGCCACAAACTAGCGTTGGACTTAAGGTAGGGTCTAAAACACCTCTTGGTTTTTTATTTATAAATCGCAATATCTAGAGAAAGGTAGATTTTCTTGTTCTGCTTGTCGCTAGATATCAGTTGATACTAGGGAGATCGATCTTGTCCGCAAGAATGATTTATCCGGCCGACAAAATGGCAACTCCAGAGCGGTACCACATTTGGTTATACCAGACGCCTGCGGACCCTGTCAAATTTTTGAAAAACCTAAAATCTATTCATCCAGTTAAGCTTAGGATTTGTTTATGTTTTTTAGCCTCTGCCCAGATCTGCATGTGTCTTGTCAGAAACTTCTTGTAGGTGAGTTCCATTAGCATTTTGGTTTTAGGTGATTTTCTAGAAGTTTTGCGTGCCTGGCTTGATTTTCATTTGGTCTTGTAGTAACTTAGAGTTTAGAAGCCTAAGAAACCTCAGATTACCCTGGTGCTGGTCTTCTTAATGAGTCTGGCCGATTTGTGAAATCTTCCTTTGGTGAGAAATAGATCTCATTTTCTCTTTGCAAAGCTTTGAAAGAACTTGTTTTGAAAGTTTTGAATTTCATTTTTAAAAAAGAAAACATAAGATGGGTGTTTTTTGATTAATTTGTTATTCTGAATGAATTAGTCCTTAGTTTGCTGAATAACTAAGTAAAACGTCCTCGAAAAGAAATTTTGTAAGCTTTTACTTCAATTAGGTTTTTAGAAATTGTAGATCTCAAGATTAGATTTTTTATATTTTTGAGTGTTTTCTAGAAATTTTAAAATCTCTTTTGAAAAGAATTTGTTTTCTGTAGTGTTTGAGTGTTGAAAGGAAAGGGATATTTTTCGTGAGCATAATTAGTAGTCTCGTTTTTGAGTTTATTTAAAAAGACAAAAAAATTTTTCTTTTCATTTATATGTTAAGGAAAGATTTGTTTTTCAAGCAATTTCATTCTCAACTCTTTCTTTAGCTAGAAATTCATTGAAGAAAAATGATTGTTTATCATCTTAGGTGCATTTTTAGTGTTTTGGAGTCGAGTCTTCACACCATAAAGTTTCATCTCCACACCTTTTGACTTAAGAAACAACCATAAAAATAATGCTTAAAGTAAAATTTATCTAGCAATCTTTTTATTTCTAGGGCTCTTTATCACCAACATAGCTTAGGCTAGTATCTTGGAGTAGGGAGTAATTAACTCTCCAAGATAGTTAAAACAAACAAGTAGCTATATCTTGCGGTAGGAGATAAATTCCAATTGTTACATCTATGCTCTAGGAAGCTCCTCTTAAAGGAGTCAAGCATGAGATCATATCCAAACTAGTGGGGTAATCAATCCTTCCTCATTGGGAACGATAGAAGACATACACGTATTAAAAACGGTAAGCCTCGGATTGACCATTGTCGAGGAGCCTGGGGTCACTTGTTGGTAAACCTTGGATTATGTCAAGGAGCCTTCAAGGGGATTGAGCTTTGCTACTCTGCCCTTGCGTGTGTATCGGATCACAGACTGTTCCCCTAGGTATATTTGTTTCTGTTGGTAACCATAGTGACCATAATCTATAGGATTCTTTCCTAAGGTGACGGTGGAGGGAAGATCCCACTGTACTTGGAGCAGACATCGACTAGACTCACTTGGACTCTCTTGGGGGTTCTCTTCACTCGAGACGGTTTAGTGAAGAAACTTGTGCCAGTTTGTTTCATTAAGCAGGTTTTCGGGGTAACTGTTCCAACTGCCATTTCTGTATTGAATTCTGCGACGTTGGATTTCATCACCAACTAGTGTTTTCGGTACGGAAAGTTACTGTTTGTGTGTGGTTTGAACTCCTAGATTTTTTAGGTGTATGATTCAAATTGTTTGGTTCTTTAGAGACTTTAGGTGGTTTTATTGAGATTTTTCTTTGTTTTCGTGTGAAGTAATTAAAATATTTAATCGTGGCTGAATTACTGAGACAATCCCGTAGACTTCGGGGGAAACCTCCTGAGTATTCACCAAGCCAGCTTGAAGGGCTACGAGCTCTTGTAACTCCTAGTGACAGTAGAGTTGGGTCACCAGAAGAAAGAGAATCTTCTTTAGTTGTTCATCCTGATTATCAAGTTCAAGCAACAGAGTATATTTCTGAACCAATTTCATTTTTCGAAGTTACTGGTATTTTTTCTTCTACTAGTGAATTAGCTAAAGAACCTAAAATTTTTGAGCCTGAAACTGAACCTGCTGCTACTCCATCGTCAGGATTTGCTTCTCCAACTTCCAGTGGTCCTGGTTCACCCAGGGTAGGAAGGATCATTACCCAAAATCTTCCTTCTAGACTTATTGCTATTGAAGCACTCGTTACTCCGGAAGAAGGTATACCTATCCCTGAAAATCAACCAACTATAGAACTTAGGGAGCGTGAATCGATCTTTTACAGTCCACTAAGGAGGGACGCTTGGTATCTTTCATTGACCAACTTTTTAGAAAATCCGGGTCACAGTTTTTCATCACCTCGCATTCCTTTTCATCCAACACCTAGAGGTTATTATCCTCCTTTGAATATGTCAAGATAGTCATCCATGTTTTCTCAATCTTCGGAGACATTTTTGTATGGCGGTCCTTGTGTTCCTTCTAGGTATCAGTCACTTACTGGTACTTTTTCAAGAGCATATCCTCAACCTGTTGAACATGGGTTATCAACTGGTAATGGAACTAAACCATTGAGTGTAGAAGATATTCTTATGATGTCAGGTACCATTCCAAATCTGCAACCTCAAGGTAGTCAGTTACCGCTTGGGGGCAACCTCAAGGTACTCAATTATCACCTGGGGGCAACCTCAAGGTACCCAGTTACCGCCTGGGGGCAACCTCAAGGACAGTACATATCTTCGGGATAGTACATTCCTCAAGGTCAACCCCAGACTCAGTATGTACCTCAAGGTCAACCCCAGTATCAATATATGCCTCAAGGTCAACCCCAGTTTCAGTACGTGCCTCAAGGTTATCAACCTCAAGGTCAGTACCCAACTCAAGGTTTCCAACCACCTTCAGGTCAATCATTTGTCCAAGGAGCTGGAAATGTACCTTTGAATTATCAACCCTACCCTCAACCTGGTTATGGTCCTTAATATGCTCAACCTTCTATGGGTCCATACCCCAGAATGAACATGGTGTGGGATCCATCTCAATCTCAACAGATCTTGCAACCAAATGTGCAGTTGTCATCTCAATCTGGACAACCTTTGGTTTCTGGTTCAACCCAGCAACCTATCCAGCCTACTATTCAAACCTCTGCACCTGGTGTAGCTCATCAGTCTAGGCCTAGTTCACCTTGAACTCCACCTCAAACGAATGCTGCAACTATTGCAGCATCTGTTCAATCTACCCCACCTACTTCTGGAGTATCGGCAGCTCCGGTTTCTACTGTTCCTGCATCAACTCCTCAAGCATCTTTACCTCAGTCTGGACCTATAATTCAGACTTCGGTTCAGATGCCTGTAGGACAACCTGGTCCAAGTACGGTTGTCACAAGTCAACCTCAATTTACTTATCAACCGTACCAGGGACAGTACCAATTCGGTCCTGCTGTGCAGAACCCAGTCTATCAGTATCAACCATACCCTGGATATACTTATCAACAACCTCAACAACCCTAGTACGGTCCGGTTAATCCTGGTTTTCCAGGAGGATATAATATCCCAAATGCAATTCCAATTCCAAGTTATCCTGGATATCCTCCTCCTGGGGCTGGTCTTATGACCCAAGGTTTTCGAGACCCTAGTCGTTAGTTACCGTTCATTGCAACTTTGGACTTGCCTGATTTGTCGTGCCTTACGAACGATCCGATTAATTATCTTCCATTTTGGCCGCCCATGCCGAATAAGTTTCCAAGTGATATCCCAAAGTTTGAAGGTAAATCAGGAGAGGATCCGTCAAACCATGTGATGACTTATCACCTTTGTGTGCATCTAACTCCATTATAGATGATTCAATTCGTTTACGTCTTTTTCAACGCACTCTCATTGGTCTTGCGGCCAAGTGGTACATTGAGTTACCGCGAGCCTCTTTTTATAACTTTAGTCAGCTAGCTACTTCATTCTTAACTCATTTTCAATTGCCTATCAGATATGACAATGGCGTGGAATTATTAACTTCATTAAAACAGTCAACGTCCACTTACATTTCGGATCATATTCATGAATGGAGGCGTCGACGACGTTTAGTGAAAGATTTTATTCTGGATCAAATCTTAGTTGAATGATTTGTTAAATCATTATTACCTAAAATCACTGAGGATGTAGCTAAGGTAGGAGTTGTTACTGAAGAGCAAGTAATTGCTCAAGCTCAGTATCTTGACCTCGTTTATATGCAGTCGGGTACTTTACAAGAGAAAATCCCCGACCTTCCGAAACAAAATCAAATAACTGTAGCTCCTTCAGGGTCTCATGCCGCTGACGGTATGATTGGTTCAGTTAATACCAAAAGTAAGAAAAAATCTTCAAAGAATTCTTCTCCTATCATAACTTTACCAGATTCCCCTACAGGAGACTCTTCCGCGGAAATTCCTGCCGATATCCATGTCGTAGAATCATCTACGGCCAAATCAAAATCCGGCAGTAAAAAGAAGGGGAAGAAGAAAAATAAACAAAATTCGAAAGAGAAATCAGATAAAACGGAATCTACTGACGAGAAATGTAAACCTCGTTATCCTTGTCTTATTTGTGATGAAGAGCATTTTACAAGAGACTGTCTTCATCGCGCTGAGGTTGCGAAAATCGTCAAAGGTTCTCAAATGCCTGTTGTCTTGAAGGATCCTTTTCCTAGTCAAGATAGTAAGATGATCGGTTCTTCTTCAAATGCCTCGGAAGAACCCATAATGATGATGTCCCATGTTAGGATTGCGACACGATTGCAAGATTATGGAAGTAAAAGTGTTGTTGATGGTAAGGAAGAAGAATCTTCTAATTCGAACCCATCAACTTCAACTCCTGGTTCTGATCCGCTACAGATCGAGAAACCTAACCCAAACTTAGTAATCAAACCACCTGCTAAAGGTATACTTCGAAAGTCATCTTTCAATCTGCATGCGAGAGCTGCTCAGAACTATAACATTGTTGAAGATTTAGCTATTTCCCCTTCAGCAATGTCGGTTTTGGAGGTGCTGCAATCATGTCCAGCATAGCGTAAATTACTTTGGTCGGCTATAGGAGCTGTTGATATTCACGACTCGAACCTTATAATCTTCGATTTAGAAAATAGTACACCTTGCTTACCTCATCAAATGGCTTTCCAGATTTCAGTGTTAGTAAAAAACAGACCTTGCTTTAGGATTGTGATTGATGAGGGAGCTTCAACGTGTATTATGTCGATCTAGTGTTGGAGATCTCTTGGTTATCCTACACTTAATCAATCCCCGACAATTCTAAAGGCTTTTGATGGCCGTGGGTTCCATCCTTTTGGAATTTTATAGGATTTACCTATAGGGGTTGAAGGCAAAACTGTTAATCTAGATGTGGAAGTGGTTGATGCCCCTCTAGATTAAAACCTTCTCTTGGGTTGTAGTTGGTCTTATGCTATGACTGTTGTTGTTTCATCAGTCTTTTGGCTTATAAATTTTCCTCATAATGGAAATATCATAACTATAGACCAGCTAACTTACTATTCATCCGACCCAGCCTGTTCTGAAAGTATCCAGCATGTCGACAAAACAACTATCCCTTACAAGGATGTTGGAGTAGGATTAGTTAAAGATTCTGGTTACTAGGAACTTTCTCCTTTCCTCCTCCTAACGTATCGCCTTCTACTGCAACCATTCGTATGATTTCATCAGACACCATTGTTTATAATGATCCTTGGATCGTACCTTCCGAATCTGGGATGGATTCATTAGGTGAAGCTATGCATTTGAGTCCCTATGAAATTGCGTATCAAGATGTACAATCGCTTTCCGACCCTTCTTCAACCGAAATTGATCTAATGAATGTTATCCATGAAGAATCACTTTCAACATCAAACTCAGATTCAACAACTTTTTCGAACTTGTTCATACTAATGAGCAGATTCGTGAAATTTTGTCTGTTGATGACTTACCATGGGAAGATCTTCATCATAGATCTTCGTTCTTACCTGATATTGATCATTTTGAAAATGATTTTTCATCTATTTTTACTACTGATTATGTCAAAGAACCACAAAATCCATTGCAAAATCGTGATTTTGAGTTAAAATTGGGAAATATTTCTCGAACGGTTCCTATTGACATTTTAGTTAAACTTGGAATTGTTGAAAACATTCATATAGGTGTCTCCTGTACGGAAAATGAACTTCAAACTTATAAGGCCCTATTTCAAGAATTCCACGACGTGTTTGCTTGGTCATATGAAGAAATGCCAGGAATTGATCCAGCAATTGTTGTTCATGAAATCAAAACTTACCTGGATGCTAAACCCGTCCGGCAATGTTTGCATCAGATCCATCCGCGAAAAGCTGCTGCTATTAAAGCAGAAGTTGAAAAATTACTTAAAGCAGGTTTCATTTATCCAATTCCCCTAACGGATTGGGTATCGAATATTGTTCTTGTTAACAAAAAACAAGGAACGATAAGAATATGTATCGATTATAGGGATATTAATCGAGCTTGTCCCAAAGATAATTACCCAACTCCCTATATCGATCAAATCATTGATGATTGTGCCGGCAGTGAAATTTCTCCTTTATAGATGCTTTTTACGGTTACAATCAAATCAACATTCTACCTGCAGATCAACCAAAAACGGCTTTTATTTGTCCATGGGGGACATTTGCTTATTGCAAATTACCTTTTGGATTGAAAAATGCCAGAGCAACTTTTCAAAGAGCTATGTCTTACGCGTTTCATGACATCAAGCACATTGTGCAACCTTATCTCGATAATTTACCTGCTCATTCATTACACAGAGCCGATCATCTCACTCATTTAAGAGCAATCTTTATGAGATGTAGGCATTATCGAATTAGGTTGAATCCACACAAATGTGTTTTCTGTATAGAAACAGGTCGTTTACTGGGATTTGTTGTTTTGAAAGCCGACATTCGTGTCGATCCCTCGAAGGTTGAAGCTATTGTCAAATTGCCTCCTCCTTCGACTCTTCGCCAACTCCAAAGTTTGCAAGGGAAAGCAAACTTTTTACGTCGATTCATTCCTAACTACGCCGAGATAACAAAGGGTTTTACCAGGTTGTTGAAACAGAGTACTCCATTCTTTTGGGATGAGATAACTAACAAATCTTTTGATGCACTTAGACAAGCGTTGGCCCATGCACCGTTATTGCATCCTCCCAACTACAACCAGGATTACTTCTTGTATCTCGCCGCCTCTTATTCCACCATTGGGATGGTGTTAGTTCAGGAAGATGAACTCGGTAGTGAACATGTGATTTACTACCTTAGTTGAACTTGGAATCCGACTGAGTTAAAATATTCACATGTGGAGAAATTGGCCTTGGCAGTTGTTCAAGCTGTCCAAAGATTTCGTCATTACATCTTACTACACAAAACTACTGTAATTTCTGACTGTAACCCTATGATCTATATTTTGACCAAACAATTGCTAAGGGGCAAGTATTCAAAATGGATTGTTATCCTGCAGGAATTTGACTTGGAATTTGAAAAATCTAAGTAAAAGAAATCTTTAGTTTTTGCGGAGTTGATGTGTGACTTCCCGAGTGCTGATACTGAAACTGTGGCGGAAGAGCCCATTGCAGACGAATCCTTGTTTCTTATGAGCACTCTTGATCCATGGTATGGAGATATCATTGTTTATCTCCAAACCCAATCTTTTCGGCTTGAGATTTCACGATCTCAGCGACAGAAAATACGTTTCCAATCCCAGCAATACAAGATCATTAGAGATACACTCTATCGTAGTGGGGTGGACTCTGTTTTCCGACGTTGTTTAACGCATGAAGAAGCTGAAAAGGTTTTAAATGACTGTCACTTTGGAGCGTGTGGCGGTCATATGTCTGGGTATGCCACAACCCAAAAGATATTGCACGCTGGCTATTTCTGGTCGTCTTTGTTTAAAGATTGTATTTACACGGTCCGAAAATGCCACAATTGTCAAATTTTTGATCGAAAGATGCGTGCTCCACCTGCTCCTCTCCACCCTATAATTGTCGTCGGTCCTTTTGCAAAGTGGGGTATCGACTTTATTACATGTAACCCTCACTCGGCCGGGGGGCATGCGTATATCATCCTTACGGTAGATTATTTTACCAAGTGGGCCGAGGCGATGCCTACATTTTTGGCAGACGGCAAAACTGCTGCAATTTTCGTTTTCAATCATATAATTGCTAGATTCAGTGTTCCACAAGCGATTATCACTGATCATCAACGTCATTTTCGAAACATCATGATGACTAAACTAACAGATCAACTTGGCCTGCGTCACGATAGTTCTACTCCATATTACCCATAGGCTAATGGAAGAACCTTATCAGGCGATGTATCCGGAAGATCTACATAATAAAGTTCTAGTCATTATGATCTGACGAATCATTGGTATTCATAGGTCGAATTGGCATAACATGTTATTTTAAGTGCTTTGGGAATATCGAACCTCAGTAAAAACATCAATTGGTTTCACTCCTTTCCAACTAGTTTATGGTTTGGAAGCTGTGTTACCCATTGAATGCGAAATCCCATTATTGCAAATAGCCATAAAATTACTTCCAGCCACTTCCGAAGAGAAGAAACATTTGTTGTACTTAGCTCAGCTAGATGAGAATCGACGTGATGCTGCACTAGTAATCGAAACTCATGCCAAACGAATTAAAGCTCGGTATGATCGAAATGTTACACCTCATAATTTTTCGGAAGGAGACCTAGTATTACTATACGATCAAGCAAATGATAAGCTAGGGGCTGGAAAATTTGTACCTATGTGGCATGGTCCTTTTATTGTTAAGCAAAAGTTGGCAAAAGGGGCCTATGAATTGGTAGATTTTGACGGTGCCTCTTTAGGTAAGCCCAAAAATGGTTTTTATCTAAAGAGATATGATGCTTAAATCTAGGTGTGGAGATTTTTAGTTAGATTACTTTATTTCTAGCTGGTATGTTTTAGATTAGACTGGGTCACCACGATAATCCATCCCAGCATAAGGAAAATCCTGAATCGCGAAAACTTGGTTCTCCAACCAATGAAAATACTCAGGAGGAAATCGAACAACCTCTGAACCCTCCTCAGGATGACGGGCCATAACTGCAACCCAACGCATCAGCTTGGGCTCTCGGGGAAGTCCAACTCCAACGGAAAGATGCTGTGGGACCAACATCGGGACCCTCTCTAGACCAAAGCTCACAACTAAGAAACCATATCCAAAGTTTTTTAGTTGTCCATTCTTTGCTCTAGTCAGTTGGCCTTTTACATTAGCCAACACAGCTTCGCACCAGTTGAAGATGGTGCCTCGATAGCAGTCTACTGCCATTCGCATTTGGGATCCAGTGGCTACATGCAGTGCTGCGCTTCCACAGAGTCTGGTGATAGTAAATGCAATCACTTTGAGTTCAGGATGGGAGATGGTTTTGATATCAATCCCTTTGTCCTTAGTTTGGTTGTTACAAAACTCTAGCTAGAGACTATCGACAGATTGGCCACCTGGCCTAGTCCCGAATAGAGTCAAATGTTCACCTCTCTTAGGAAAACCAGTCAAGAAGTAAATGTCCTTTGGCTCCATTTCGAGCTGGTGGCCACCAATAATGAAGCACTGGTCTTGTATATTCCATCTATCCACTAGCCACTCCAAAAAGTCTACCTGGGCCCTCATGCAAGGTATGGCCCAGAATTTGAATAACCCGCATGTCTTCAATGCATCTATTGAAGGTTGATGATTAATTGCGGCAAGGTACACATCTTCATGCTCCCGTTCCTGCCAACTGAGCATTGTGTATATCCTACATTGAAAGAAAAGGCGGATTAGAACATTTTAATTCAAAGTTTTTGGGCGGAAATTGATAAATTTGAAGTTGTAAAACCTATGTCGCGGGGTCGCACTCTCCAGTTAGGGACAGTGCGTAGGTTCTCACTCTACCCAAATAGCAGGTGCAGGCCCCTGGCTTTTTCCTTTGTAGGAAAAAGTCGGGGTCCGCAGGTTTCACATGCTACGCCTGCGGACCCCCGCGAGCGGTCTTTAAAACTAAATTTTGCATAAAAATCAAAATAGAAACCTAAAAACAAAATTTAAACTGTTGAAATGAAATATTAAAGTGATGTGAATTCCCTGGAGGTGACGGTTTTCGATTCCAACGGACGGATTTTCCGCAATCTTCACGGGAAGTTTCTTACCCAAAAGCTCTCTTTTCTCACTCTGAAGTCAAACGGTAAAAATGAATTTACAAAAGCCCTTTTTATAAGCTTTTTTGAATAAATGAATTTTTAATTTGTTTATTTTTCACTTTAAAAATGTAACTTTTTGATGCATTTTTATTTATTTTAAACAGGTATGAGTAATGTTTGAGTTTTTGTGCAGAATATCGGATTTTTCAGGCAAAATTGATCATTTTCAACAAAAAACATTAGAGTCATCTTTAAGCTCTTTTCTGACTCCTAAAATATGAAAATATTGCTGAGTTTTTCTTTTTAAGCTCGTTAAAATGGAATTAAAAAGATGGTCCACTTACAGCTCTTTTTTGATCGTATAAACATGAAAAGATTGCCGGATTTTTGTCGTTTCAAATTCGATATTGGTTATAAAACGACGTGTCATTGATTACTTTTTTACTTTTTCGGATCAGAGACACTAATTATGAAAATTACTCCTTGATCGTAATGGTCAAGCGGTTCTCTCAAGTATTATTTTATACTTTTTCGGGCTTGGGAGACACAAATTTATGAAAAAGGACAACCATGGAGTTTTCTTAAGTTTTTCTTCTGACTCCCTAAAATTGAAAAACACCGAGTTTCTCTTATACTGGACTCGTTAAAATTTAACAGTAAAGGATCTGTTCAATTACAAACAGGAACAGACCACTCCTTCTTAGGGTTCGAATTTTAAACTAAGTTGGACTCATCCGAAGGATGAGCTTATAACCAAGCAAATGTTATCCTCCTCAAGCTTGTCAAAAATAAAGAGGTACTTGCCAGAAATGGTGGGGGAAAAGAGAGGAAAATGAACCTATTTGTTATACTTTGTGTCTCAGAAAAGCATTCAACCACTCTTGAACACGACACTTTTTGTTCACCTGGGTTGGGAAATCCTTTGCCTAACAGTTAATCAAACCATATTGAAAGTCTTCAGTCGGTTTCTGGGTATTAGCTTTGGGTCAATTGTCACCAAACCATCTGCAATGTCGTTATGTGTTCAAGAGGTCAGTGTAAATAAACCATTCATCCGCAAAATATCTGTCATCCATCTTAACCATCCCTGAGCCAGTCCTTGCAAACATATTTCTTCAAACTTGATATATGATTTCGTGTTGTGGGCTTGCCTACGACGGATCGCTTTCTATCGACTTCAGCTCATTATCTAGAAAGATGATCTAGGAATCGTCAGTACCTTGGAATTTTCATGCCTCAATGGTAGGTTTCTCGCCTTCAACGACAGGTTGCATCATTGACCTTCGATCAATGGATTTCGTGACATGTTCGACATCAACTCATCTATTCACATTTCATGGATTGTACTGAGTACTTTGAGAGCTATTGACATTACTGGTGGTTTCTCTCATACTTGTTAACAGTTTACATCATTGACTGGTAATCAAGTGGTTTCTACCATGTTCGACTTCGACACATTCATTCAGATGGATAGAATCGTACTATTTCGGGAAGTAGAAATCAAGACCCTGGATCTAGTTTCCACCATCCAGGCTACGAGGAATTTTTTAATTCATTATACAGTGGACTATTCATAAACAGATGGCTGCGCCCATACTGTGTCTACATATGTCTATACTTGTGATGTATTACAAGATCATTCCTATATCAGAGCAGTTTAGTTAGTTTTCTAGTCAGTTTTGATCTGAGTATGGGAATGCCTACCTCAGTGATGATATGATCACATATATATATTTTGTATTGAATGTTTTTACAGGTTCCAACCAGGCTCTCCACAAGATGATCCTCGAAATGATAAAGTACTTCACTCTTCTTAGATGACAAATACTATCTATTACAGACTTCGCACTTTAGGGGGCAATCTGTTGCACAAAATATTGTCACCATGACATTCTGCAATCAGTGTGAGTCTATCACCACTCATACTTTCCTCCTATGCAAGTCTTAAACCTCAGCTCTTCATGTCAAGCCTTGAAAAATGAGAGAAAGTCCTTAAAAATCTCTAAAACTCTGGTTCCGCACTTTCTCTTAGCATTACCTGCGGTCCCGCACCCCTTGGTCATGTCCCCTGCGGACTTGCCTGCTCTGTTTCTGTGTAATGGGTGCGGACCCCTGTAAAAGTCAAAAAGGCGCAAGTACATTCTTAAAAACTCACTTTGGGTTATTTTTGGAAGCTTATAGAGGGAATCTTGAGGTGGAAATTTCACTCCTTGGTGGTTCATGCATCCCATAACTAAAGGAGCTAACCCCCTTGATGTGAGGAGCTTATCCCTTTGAAGGAGAACTCTATCCCTTCATAGGTGGACCTGGTAACTTCCTTCCTCTACACTATAAAATGAGACATTGGGCTGGTTACTAGGGAGGTTGAAAGCTGAATATTTTTGAGGGTAAATGCTGTTGGAATTTAGACTTCCTAATTGAGCTTGAGAGGAGAGATTACATACCTTTTGATCTCATTGGGAAGAGTGTGAAGCTTGTCAAAGTAGAGGAGATTCTTGCTTGGACCCTGGGAGGAGCTTGTACAGCATCAAGACACTAAGGTTGTAAAGTTCTTCTTTGTTTAAAGTTAATACAATCAAGTTTATTTTTCTCAATAAGCTATCTCTTATGGTTTATTTCGTGGATTTCTTGATCACCATGATGAATATGATTTATTATATTGGCTATGTAGGTGTTATTTGATGTGTGCTTGTTTGTGTTTGCAGGTTCTTTAAAGGAAACTTGCTCGGATGGTCGAAACGTGGCTGCCACAAACTAGCGTTGGACTTAAGGCAGGGTCTAAAACACCTCTTGGTTTTTTATTTATAAATCGCAATATCTAGAGAAAGGTAGATTTGGTTGTTCTGCTTGTCGCTAGATATCAGTTGATACTAGGGAGATCGATCTTGTCCGCAAGAACGATTTATCCGGCCGACACACAGACTCTAATGATTTTCCCTTATTTGGTGGTGGCTCGACTTTATTTCATTCAATTGTTCTCTCCTTTCATTGAATTTCTCCTAAGGAATTCTACAATTACTAGCAGTGTGACCAATTTTACCACATCTAAAACACTTGAAAATTGATTTATCATTAAAATTTCTTTGTTGTCTATCATTTTATTGTTTGTCTCCCTAATTATGTTCTCCCCCTACCTCTATAATTTCTTCTACCACAACCTCTAGTACTTTTATCACCTCTAGAAGTTTCACCATGAGACTTCTGATCTTTTTGTGCAAGGCATAAAGTTTCTACGTTAGAATTGGGTGGAGTCTCTTTCTTTCCAAAGGCATTTTCTCTCTCAGCTATTTTGTTTACTAGTTTATCAAATGTAATGTCTTTTAACTACCCACTAGCTTGGAGAGATTCCAAATAGTGTGAATAGACAGGGCGAAGGACTTTTATAAAAGCTATGAGGTGTAAATCTACTTCAATTCTAGTGGCTTTTATATCATGAAAATGACTTTTATTTCAGAAGCACTTTTCAATGGATCATTATTTTTCATATTCAAATTAAACAATCTCAATGGATCATTATATTTCATCTCCAAATTAATCAATCTCAACAACAACTGAATAATTTCAAGTTCTGAGTGCGATTCATACAGTTCTTTCAACTTATGTAATGTTTCGAATGCAGTATCACATGAAACGATATATCGACTTACCTCTTTTTCCATCGATGCAGTTATTAATGCATATGCATTGTTGTCTTTTGTTTCCCAAATTATACGTTGCTTCTTGTTATCAGGTGACCGCATTGTAATTTCTTTTTCGTCCTTATATTTTCTGCCTTGGCAAACTTCCTACAAATCATTAAAAACAAGAGCACTTTTAAGCTTTCTAAACCACTCTTGATAATTTTCCTTTCCTCTAAGCACAACTCTAACTATGGAGACTATTAAAGTCAATTGTTTTGAGTCCAAATAGTATCTTCAAACAAATAATTTTCAAATTTTTGAAATATATGCAATACTCCTGTAAAAAATATAAATCCTTTTCTCCTTTTGTTTTAAATAAAATTGGCTTAGTGGTTTGATGGTGAGCTTCAAAAATAATTTTGAAGAGAGCTGGGTTTAAACCTCATTGTTTATGTTTGAAAGCTTCGCTAATATTCAATGTTATTTTATTCACGGTCGATTCACTGCCGGTTGTGCCAACAATACAAGTTACTCTTGGATAACCACTTTTACCTTGGTTGTTTTTAACTTTATTTCCAGAACCCCTGCAGTCTTTATCTCTCACGTGTCTGCAAGAAATGCGCTCATCAAAATGCATTTTATGAAATTGATACATTCTTCCCTCCATAAAATTCAAACAAAACTTCCTCAAAAACAAACTCAGTAGGCATGGAGTTTATAATCTCAATTGTTGCTCTAATACCATTGTAGACAAGCTTGTGAATAAACTCCACAATGGAAAACTGATCGCACTCATGATGAGAACTTCATTTATACAAATGTAAAGTAGGTTTGAGATAAATATGTCTCAATAACTTATTAACGAAAAGTAAAAACTAACAACCAATTACTATTTTACAAACAAAATCCCGAAGGATTAGTTAACATTGCTTATGCCTATTTGTTTTATTTTTAATAATTTCTATGCCTTAGCATATAGATGATTTGTAGGCAGTCTGGAGTATGCCCTACAACTACTTATGCTTGGCTAAGAGCTCATCTTCCTCAAATGTAAGGAAACAAGTTAACAACTCAAGACCCAAAGACATCAAGCAGGAATTAAAGTCTGCCCCCCTATTGACCACTAGTGATAATTCTAGGTGGCCTGGATGTGAATATAAAATATAATGTTATTACATTGATAAGAAATTTACATTTCAAAGTAATACTTTATAATTTAGCTATGTTGCATGAGTTTATGGAATGTGGGAGTGTTAGGAACTTGGGAATGGCTAGAGGTTTCCCCAAAATTTACAGGAAATAGCTAATCGGCAGCGGTAATATTATATAATAAAAAAATTAAAAATTAAAAATTAAAAAAATAAATATATTTTTCTAATTATATAATTTATATAATAATCAAAATTAATATTGATTCAAAATATTCAAATATTCAAATTAGTTTAAATATATAAATAATAAATATATAATTTCTATTATATATAAATATATTCTCTTGGTGTCTCTCTCCCTGAATCTCTCCCTATATATATATATATATATATATATATATATATATATATATATAAAATGTCAAGTTCATTATCAGTTCTGTGACATGTTTCTCTAGTTATTCTTACGAGAAAAAACAAATCTAATGTTTAAGCATTCACTGTGACATACAATATGCACACGCTCATCAGTTCTCTGACATGTTTCTCTAGTTATTCTTACGAGAAAAAACAACTCTAATGTTTAAGCATTGACTGCTACATACAATAGGCACACACAATCTTCTGCAAATATATACATAAACAAAAAAGAAATAGTCATCACCTTGACATCCTAGATATCGCCCTTACATCGAGGTGCCACATGCTTCCTTAACCTATCAAGAGATTGCTCTAGTTTCTCAATTAAGGATATTGGTGTTAAAGATGTCTTTGGCCTTTCTTCCTGGGAAGGTTTCAACATAGGCTCATGTTTTGTGGGTAGTTCAACATATTTCTCTACAGGCTTTGTATTCCCGAGCCTTAGGGAATATTGAAACTCCAAAAAAAACATCCTTCAAAGCTCCCGGAACTTTCCCATGTTCCTGTTGAAGCTCCCACTGAAAAAGTAATGTTCCCATACAGTTCCAAAGTTCCTGGGAGTGTGAAAACCATTGGAACGGGTTTCCCACCTCTCAGGAACAGTTTTGGAACAGGTTTCCCACCTCTTTGGAACAGTTCTATGTAACAAAATAATTTAGCCATATTTCAACAATAATATTATGTATGACATGATTTCTTATAGAAAATTTTAACAACCTTCGAAATTTAAATTTGGAAACCTTCTAAATTTTTCTAAATCAAATGAGTTTTGTCCTCGGGATGGATAAAAATATATGTTAATGATATATTAAATTGAAACTGTTTATGAGGAAAATCTGTTATAAAAAAGGGAGAGAAAGAAGATGTTGTTTCATACAGTGAAAAAGAAGCAAAAGGAGAGAACAAAGATGATGTTTCATACAGTGAAAAAGAAAAAAAAAACTTGACACTATAGTGGGCAGATATTGTAATTTGGATTAGTCATTTGCGTGATGGTTATGTTCATTGCATTGGATATCTTAATGTTATATGTATTGTGCTAACCTACTTTGACCTATGGAAATGGTTATGGTTGCGATATTTAGGTATGCTTTTTCAGATAGGTTTTCAACGATAATCACATCAGAATTTGATCTCTCTATTTAACTTGTTGTCTTGATCTGGTTCTTCATCTTGTCCTGACGATGAACCACACTTGCTGGTTCGAAACACGTTGGCAAATGAATTCTGATGTGATTATCGCTGAAAACCTATCTTAAAAATCTTGATATGGATCACATAAGCCTTAATTCCATAATTCAGGTATGAGCCGAAATATTTGTGATATGGTGTCATACTAATTTAGATTGATCGTACATATGCTATTTTTATGCATGAATGACAAATTCTTATGAGCTTATGATGTGAACATGTTAGTTAGTTACTGTTATGGATATCATGATTTATGTTTGAGTTGATATGTTTTGAAGTTGTATCATGGTAACCTAGATTGATTGTGGAGACAAGATCGCCTCCTCTGAGATACATTAAGGTATGAGTTTGCTTATGTCGTATATTTGGTGCTTGACTGTTTGATTATGTCGTCTAGTTAATTTATTTAACATGGTATGTTGCAATTTGGTTGAATGTTTGAAGAATTGCATAATATGAGTATGTGTTCAAATGATCTTGTTTTAAGATATTTGTACTTATACATATGTGTTGAGACAGTTGATATGTACTTGAGTGTAGTAGGTGACAATTGTAACATTATGTATAATTACTATGAGTTGGCTATGGATTATGACATGATTGTTAATCTTGGTAAAGGTTTATTTCAAATTGATAAATATTATTGTATCGATATTTGGAACATGTGGTTGACATGTGTGAGAAGTTGCAGGGAACATGCTTGATTTTAGTGTGACAAGGTCATAGTTCATGTGTTTATATAACTAAGCCCCCAATTTCAACAAGGTAAAAAGGTAAAAGCAAGGAATTGAACAAGAATTCCTTTGGCTATGTTTGGAAACCCTAATTCCAAATGAATGAGTGCTTTTCACATAGGAAGTCTTCTTAACCTTGATTTGTTTGAAATTATGTGGATATGTGCTATATTCATGGACATATATTTCGCAGGTATATTAGCTAGTCTCTAGTTACAGGTGTATTTTTCAAGGGGATTGGAGTCCCTTGAGAGATGGCATGGACATGTTCACTACAAGGAAACATGCTTGGCGTAACATGATAAGGGATAGTTATTTATGCACTGATAGTTATATGTTTATGGTGGTATGATGCAGGGGATTGCATGGAAAAGAGACTACCATGAAAGCTTGAAGAAGGCTCAGGTTGAGATTTCCTTTGGAATCACTGGGAACCATGGGGATTGAGTCGTGGTGTCTATTGTTAGTCTTATTCTTTTGGTTTTTTGTGATTTTCTTGCGCTTGATTTGCAGTTTTGTTATGTCTAGTGCATGATCACGCCACTTTGTTTGTGGTGTCGTATTGTTGTTGGTTTTCTATGTTTTTCTTCTTGGTATTTCTTTTATTGGTTTGAGAGTCTTGGAAATTGGTTGGGAAAAGAGGAAATTAATGGAGCTCGGGGAGAGTCGTGTGGTACCTAACAGGTAATGTAAGACTTAGATGAAGCTCTATGCATGAGTAAGCACAGAAGAAGGTAAGGCTATGACAGTCAATTGGACTGGCTGGGTCCATTGTGGTAAATGGATGGTGGTAATAAAGTCATGAGAAAGGCAACCAAAAAGGTTAAGTAAATGTATTTGAAGCGTCAGATGCCTTGGGTATGTTGGGAAGGAATATTCTTAATATTGTGCATGTGTTGCATGAATAAAGGAAGTTATCTGAACCCTTGAACTTGATATCTGGTAATTATGTTATGGTCATGATTATGCTGATTTTTATATATGTATACATGTAGGTGTGTATGTATGTCATGTTTGACAAGGTTGTCATGGATCATGACTATTAACGCTAACATTTATGTGGATATATATGTATGTATGCATATCATTGTCTGACAGGATCATGGTTGTTTATGCTAATGTTTACGTATATGTATGCATGTATCCATGTATCTATGTCACTATCTGACAGATCATCAAGAATCATTCTTGTGGCAGAATGATTGCTTATGCATGGAAATGGTATGAAGCAGTTCCTGGATATGAGGAATCAAATGGGAAGAGTAGTCATGAAAAATATATGAGGTCAGTATCATGTGAATATGAATTTATATTATATGCTTTTATTATGCCTATGCTTATGTTATAAACAAGTTATACTGAGGGATACATCAACAAAATGAAACTAGTGTGGTCTGCGACATGTTATGATAAGCATGTATAGGCCATTGGAAGCAAGGTTTCTTGGTAAGGACAATGTGGTTTTGGATGTGTGGTACTATTGTTGTGCATTTGTTGTATATGTTGTACATGTTGCATCTATGATGTGTGGTACTATTGTTGTGCATATGTTGTATATGTTGTACATGTTGCATTTATGATGTGTGGACATGTGGTGTTGTGTATATATAGTGTGTATACATGTTGTTTATGAAATGTTATGTACATGATGGTATAGATAGTGTTGTGCAAATATTTCATATGGTGTTTTGCGCATGATTGTATATGTAGTGTTGTATACAGATGATGCTATGTACATGTTGGATATGCAGTGCTATGTATAGGTGGTGTTGCGTGTATGTTGTATGATCTGTAAACCACCGTGGATATTCCACTAGATAGTTTGTCACAACATATATGATAATATTATATTAAAGATATGAGATTCTACACTATTACAATTTTATTTAATTTCTAGATCTGTAAAATTAACTATAATTAGTGCATGCATGTAAAAGTAAATCAAGCAGAAAAATGGAAAACGAAAAAATAATCCCACACACACATAATACACAAGATATACTCTCTGGGAAACCATTTCGGGAGAAAACGCAGATGGAAAGTGAGGTCGCTTCGCTCTCTTTCTCTGTCTAAAAATATGACTCCAGATACAAAGAAGTAATGTTTGTGACTTGTGGGATTCTATAGTACACAGATCATCTTTGTGTGATCTACCTCCTATATCTCCTGACTATCTTTGCTCAACTATGGAACAAAATACTCTTGAAAGAATGGAATGCCTCTTCCTCCTAGTGGCCCGGTTATAACACAACCTAATAGCCTACTAGTGGTTAAGTTTGAATACATCAACTCTTAACTAGAGTCACAAAATAGAATATTCTAGAGTATTTTACATCAAAAACATGTGGCTAGCCCCATTTCCATGAATAACGAGGGCTGACACGACATCCTCCCGAACTATAGATGTGAAAACAGGAAGGTCAATTTTTAAGTGGCATAACTTTTGCATACGGGCTCCGATTGACACAATTCTTATGTCGTTGGAAAGATTTTTGTGTGTAGAATAGCATTCAAGTGTGCGGCGCTTAAGATTTTTTTTTTTTTACCTCAATAAAAGGTCATTTGATACCTCAAAATGCTCCCGTAAGGTTTCAAACCCTTTTTCACCAAACTGGGTCCCGCTAGTAAAAACAGTCTCATGAGCTAAATCCTCCACTTTTTCCACTCCAAATGCATCCAGATGGATGAAAAACGAAAACTATTAACATTATTTTAGAAATAGTATTGAAATACTTTATTCATAAAGCAAATTTGTTCCAGAGAAATTTTGCCGTCAAGTTTAAGAGATATTCTCAGGAAAAAGGCCGAATACAATATCAACCAAATGAAAAAGCAACCTGTCTTATAAACTATATTTTTTTCTTTCTCCAATGCCACAAAATTTGGAAAAAGAAAACCTCATAATCTTTAAAATAATTTTCTTTCTTTCTCCAATACAACAAAATGTGGAAAAACAGAGATAATAAAACGGAATTGTCTATAATGCGACTTTTTGGAGATTCCGGTGACGGAATCCTGTAGAAGAAATTGAGGTTAAATCTTGATTTGTTGCAGTTAAAATGGTTTTTTAACTGCATATTTGGATTCAGCACCCTGAAAAACCCTTAGGACGCTTTGATTGTGCAGAAACTAGCTATAAAACTTGCGATTCCAATAAATTGATGCCGGATTTTGACCAGAAAAACCCACCGGAAAAGCTTCCAAAAAATTGCATTATAGACAACTGCTAATAAAACCAATAATAACATGCCCAAGCCCGTAAATTTCCGGCAAAAGCTCCGTCCGAAAGGCCGTGAAAGAGAGCGAAGGCACAGCCATTTGCTGGTTTCTGACCTGAGAAAGTTTTACTGGTCGTCAACGAGATAATGATGAACGGCGAGGGTTAAAATCCTTTGCTCGCCACCTGTAAAGGTAGCGCTACCAGGCTACAGCTGCGGTGAGAGAGTATTGCCACGTGGCTGAATCATTCTGTGGCTACTTGTCCACGTTTTTGTGGCCGACAGATGAGAATATTCCATCCACCTATTCAAATTGATGGCCACAAAGATAACCAGTGGTGATGTTTTGTCTTTCCCGAGCAAAATACTGCAAATCCGATATTAGTGTGACAATGTGAGGCCAACAAGAAACAAATTTGCGTATGTTTTATTTTAAGCGAATATGCATTTAGGTTATTTCAGATTTAATTATAATAATACTTTTAAGGAATGTCAGATTTATTCTTTTATAATTTCATCGTTACAATAATGTTTTGCTAGTTTTATTATTATTTTTTATGTCTTTTCTTTATAGTCATCTGATTTGATATGGTGTATGATTATGCCAATAATAAGTTAGAGAGTAGGAAACCAAGATATTTATATACATATTTTCTTCTATATTTGTAAGGGTGTGGTTTATTGTTGTGAAAATAAATAAAGCAAAGGAAGCTAAAAAGCATTTTCAATTAAATGCAGTGGTAATCATTGTTTGATAAGTCTTGAAGAGAAATTTTTATGTAATTATATTTATAAATTTATTTATTTCAAATTTATGCTTCTGTGATTTATGATATATTGTTCAGATTTTCAAGAAAATTCACATTGAAAACAAAACAATATTGATTTTTTGTTCTCAATGTGATTTTACCTATTTATTTTAGAACAAAATTTATGTATTTTTTATTTTCAATAATATGAATATTTAATGTGATTTTCCTGAAAAATTTGAACAATAAACCTATTGATTTTGAACAAAATTTATATATTTTTCATTTTCAATAAAATGAATATTTAAGATTTCACGCCAACAAATATTCTTCACGAGGAGGGATGATATCTCATGCCCATTGCCATATTTTACGTTACAGTTTGATTTAATAATTTTTTAAATAATTAAGTGATTGTGGGTTCATCAATGTTGTATGTTGGGGAGTTTCTATCCCAGGAGTTAGGTAGCAACCCTAATCATTTCAGTTGTGTTCACTATTGGTTCTATTTTATTGCTCACAGCTTCACATTCTTGGCGCAAACCACTTTTGATTCCCAAATCGGAAGCATTCAATCCAGAGAGATTTGATCCTGAGTGCAAGTATATGCATTGGTATGTTATAATCTGCCTAGACTAAAAACAAATTTCCGATAAAATGGCATGCAAAATGAATAATAACAATATTAATGGCTATGTTTTTTTCAGAGAGAAAAAGCTATATTGTATTATATAGAGGATATATAAAAAACTAGATAGTTACAGAAAAAAACAGTCTTTTGAAGCTGTGAGATCATGATCATGACAGGGACAGTCAACAATGGACCATCAGAGCTGTTCAAGAAGGAAACAGTAAGCAGAGCAAAAGAAAAACATATACATCATCTATGAGAAAAGCATATAGAACTAGAATCATGGAAGATTGACATCCTAAAACACCAGAATATATACTAGTATTAAGAACAGAAGGGAGAAACTAGAGAAAGGGAGGGACAATCATAAATCTGGAATAGAGAAATCCTGGATAAAGCATGAGAAATCTCCATATATAACCTTCATGGAGCAAGCGCCAGGTTCAAGTAGTAGGCCCTCCTTCTACAGTCTGTCTGCTTGCTAATTCTGAGCACGGAAAATGTGGTGTATGGAGCAATCCCTCAAGAGACCCAAAAGAACTTGATTCTGTCCACCCAACCAGCCAGATGAGGGGCCAATAAATTGTAGGATCCTTTGACAAGATCAATCATAGATTTGGAGTCGCCAAAGATCGAAATAGACTAGCTATGTTGTGCAGGTTAACTATGTCTTTCCTTTCCATTGAACAGCATACAACTATCATGCTTGCTTTTCTGTCTTTGACCTTGAAATGTATCGATAGATCAAATGTCTCTCATAATGTTAATCATTGGAATTTTTTTTTTTCACTGTGCTGCAATATTAGATTTATTGCTGATGGAGCTGGTTTCCTATCAACCTCCAAGATTGGGTGCCCACATGCTAGTTTACACATTGTTCAAGATTCGTGAGTTTCAGTCCATCGTTCTGCAACGTGATCAGTTAGAGTGAGCTTGAAAAACTGGAAGAATCCTTCACACAATTTTTTTTTCCAGAAACTGAGATGGATTGTCTCTCTTGGAGTAAGAGAATAAAACGATGTAAATATTTGTCATTAATTTAAATTAAAGCCTTTAAAACCATGCACTAGCGAAAATTGGACGATGTTTGTTGCAAATATGTCTCATCTAAATAACGTTCAAATCTCAGTTATGCACAACATTTTTATTATAGGTGATCAGAGCAATTTCAAGTTGTGATCTGAAGAATGGGAGGCTTCTCAACTCCATGAAGATCATAAGTACACCAATGTGAATGAATTCTGGGATACTTGTTTTGCATCGACATCCGAGACTAAACTTACTTTGTTTTTGGGATCATGGACCTATCTCCACACAAACTGATTTGGCTACTAAGTCTATGCAGGCATACATACTCTACCCCCTTTGGTTTTGAACTTGTGACATCTTAGGAGAAAAATCATGCTCTTAACCATTAGTCCCACTCAAGCTGTATTAGAGAACCTTAGTGCAATAATGTTTTGAGGTGTTTTCAAGTCATTAATATTATCAAAATAATATATATTTTTTTTAATGATGAAGACATTTTCCCTATATTTATTGAAACATGCATTATTTAAAACTTGTCTATTTTGAAAGTGTAATATATTATTTATATTAAAAAGTTTGTCAATTAAGCTATTAGATATAATAATAAAATATTTAAGATATAATAAAATATAATATGAATATTATTAAAACATTAATTTATTAATGCATATTAATATATTATTAATATTTAATTATGACACTAATATAATATTGAATTATATATAACATTATTAACACATTATTATAATATCAGTCTACACATTTATAATGTCTTAATTATTAATGTGTATAAATTAATCTATATATTAACACATGTTAAATATGCCTATCATAGTCAACAATAGTCAACATGACTACTATGGTGAACCATACTTACCACAAACGTCATGGTCTATCTGTAGGTGACCTATAGTGAACCATAGTGAACTAATTGAACTATCGTGGATGGCCATCGTTGACTATAGAGGTCTATAGCAGATGGTCAAGGTTAACCATAATCAAACCATGGTTAACCATCAACAACCACCATTGTAATAGTAACCATAGTCAAATCATAGTCAACTATAGACACAACATAGTCAAAATATGATCAACCATAGTTAAACCATATTCAAACCATGGTCATCTATAGTTAATCATAGTTAACTGTGGTTGAACATAGTTAAATCATGGTCAAACAATGGTCAATCATAGTGAAACCATGTTCAACTATAGTCAATCATGATCAACAATAGTGAAACCATGGTCAACCATAGTCATATAATTGCTAATCATAGTCATTCATAGCCAAAACATAGTGAGCAATGTTTAAACATGATGAACATGGATAATTATAGTCAACCATGCTCAACCATAGTCAAACAAATATTAAACATAGGGATGTTCACCCATAGTCAATGTTTATTGTTTAATTAAAATGTTTAATAATATTAATATTAATATGTTTAAAACACATTGCTTTACTAATGTGGTTGACTATGTTTGGTTATGTTCAACTATGTTTGATTATGTTTGACAGTCGACATGACTTTGAGCAAACATAAACGTCTATTATTATTATTGATTAACAATAATAGTCACACAATCAACCACAATAGTCAAACAAAGTCAACCTTTATAATCAATGTTTAAACAGTTGACGATGATCAACCTTAGTCAACCCTATCTTTACCATATTTAATAATAATCAACCTTGTTCACTCATAGTCATCCTCAGTCAATGTAACTCAACCATATTCAATTACAGTCAACCATGGTTGACCAAAATTAAACATTGTCAACCTTAGTAAACTAAGGTCATCCTTAGTCGGTCACAATCAAGATTTAAAGATGTTTAATAATAAAAATAATAATATTAATAACATTCACCAATAATATTAATGTAACAACCATGGTTAAAAAAAAACTCATGTAAAAATATATAAGACCATAGTTGATGGGACATGTATTCCAAGTTGAATGTTAGGCAGGACATCTTGGTGTGAGTCTTAATTTGGTTGTTTATAGCTAAGGAAATTGGAAAAGGAAATGGCTAAGGATTTCGAAAGGAAAAATGACATTTTTGGTACATACATTTATGAAAATAATGGAAATTAGAAGAAAAGGAAGGTGAAAGGTCATAGGTTGCATGTGAGGAGGAAATGGAAGGAAAATAATGGAAAATGAAGAAAATAGAGGACTCATTCAAAAAAAGGCTTCTGAGGATCAGTTGGCAAGCTCTTAGTCAGTGTAAGCTCTTAGCTCAAGTCTTGCTATGATTATGCATGGGATTAAGAAAGGGAAAGAAGGCAAGAGGAAGAAAAAGATCAAGCAAGGAAGAGAAGGATCAAGCAACTATATCAGGATGCTTTGTAGATATCGATTTGCATGTGTGTTTTCCTTGCTAGATTTGGCATGCATGGTATTGGATGTGGTTCTTTTGTTGTTGTGGCATGAGTTTTTCCAAGTGTAACAATGTTTTCAGCCTAGCCTTTCCATTTCTGGATAGCCATGGTGTGATGGGGTTCTCATGTTTTGGTTGAGCTGGATTGCCGGAAGGATTTGAAACTGAGTGGGGTGGATCTCTAATGATAGAGCACATGGCCTAGTGGTCCCTGAACCGGACTGTGGATCACGGTAAAGCCACTGGACTAGTGACCCCTAAGCTAGACTATGGGTTGTGGTAAAACCAGGGTTGTATTGCCTCGGTGGGCTTAGGAATCCTTGCCGGTGAATGGCAGGATATACGGTAAATCCAAGAGGTGGTTTTCCCTCCATTGGGCCTAGTAATCCTAGGTTTGGGATATGTGATAAAGCTTAGAGAGTGGGTCTTGGTTTAGGGCCTAGTGATCTGGTGTCGATTGCAGAAAAGCCTGAGAGACTCAGGTATCAATTTAGGACCTAGTGATCCGAGTTTGGATTGCGGTAAAGCTTGAGAGACTAGGAGACAGGAAAATTCCTCACGACATAGGTGGAGAAATCCGGTGGCATCCATGCATGTTTGGCCTAGTGATTAGGTGGAGATCACGGTTAATCTTGTTATGATGTGTTCATTATGTTGGCCTACAGATTCAGGATCGATTATGGTAAAGCCTGGTTTATATTGATGAGGGTGAGGTGGTTTAGCCTCAGTATGCCCTAGTTGGTTCTTTTCGTTTGAGTCCCACATTCATGCTTGGAATATGGTATGGGGGTGAATGATTGAAGAGATATTTTGCTTAGCCATTCTATGGTCGAGTGGAACGTGGTCGTCCCATCTCCAATTGGTTTATTGAATTCATTAATGAGAAATTCATTCCCTTGATTTTAATGTGTAAATGTAATGATGTATATGTGGATTTCATGGTTGATATGCTTATGATATTTATATCCCTATTATGTTGGTTATATGTATGTTTTATGACAACAATTATGAATGGCTCTCAGCATGTGTTTCACTTGTAAATGAATGCATAATTTATCTATGGCCTAATATATGATAATGCAACAAATGACATGAGGGAAAAAAGGATCATATCAATTCTCAGATAAGTATGAGATCCCTACACTTAATTCTGTTGTTTACACCTGTAGGTTACATGTTAATGATATGTTTGACGAAATGCCTGGCATGGCTAGTAGGGGTTTGATTAAGGTCTTGTTCAACTTATTGTTTTTGCATCATTATTTCTCTGTTATTTTATGGTTCCTGAGTTATCATTCCATTCTGTGCAGTGACCTGGGCTCTAGGCCTGAAAAAGTGGCTGAAATCCCAGAGTCATTGGTATAACACTAACAAATTTAGTCTCTGGTCACTGGCAGGCAAGCCTATGAGAGAGACTTTGGGTTTCTGGATGCTCTCTTACATATATCATAAGAGTGACTTAGGCCTAAGATGTCCATAACATCAGTTTGACCCAGGTAGAGGATGTCTAAGTGGATGAAATGTCTCTTGAGGGTTATTTTGCTGATGTGGATAGTTTGGTTGATGTGTTCCGTCGATTCCACTTCCTTAAGGTCACATAGGAGTTTGAATCCAATCATAGTAGCCTCTCGTCACATGTTTATCCGGTTGGCATGGTTACTTGGGTAGATGTGGGAGGAAGTGTTATAGAGTGGTATTAGAGCATGGTTCATCCTCAGACTGGATGGGCGGTGTGCATTGGTCATGCATGCATGTCAGTTGCATGTGTGTCTCTTACACTTGCATTCCATGTGCTTGTTTCATTGCATAATGTTGATCATGGTTGTAGTAAGGTTGTCATGAAGATGTTGATGTTGATTTCGTAGAATGCATCTTCATGAGTATGTGACTGGTTACATATTCATTTATGTCACTTACATGTTGATTATATGCATCTTGATTACATCCTTGTATGTTAGGTTTCATTCTTGGTTGTTTGATTACATGTATCAGTCTTGTAGGTTGGTTACAAGTATTGATCACTTATGCTTGACTACATGCGTTCATACATATGTGTAGTTGATTAGTTATTTCTTATGCATGTTGATGGGTGCATGTGGAAATGTGTAAAATGGAGTAATGGTTGTTTTCGTGCATGAGGTCATGGTTTGTGTAGTTGATATGGTCATGCATTGATGACTGGACTCTAGCTAGAATGAGGTGTATATGGTTTGGTACTCATATGTTATATTCCTATATGAAGTTGTTATGAATGTATGGTCTTGGTTATAATTATGGATGAATAGTAGGTAAAACATGCCTTATGAAGTCATGGTATGCAATTTAGGTCATCAGGGTGATATTGGTATGTTATGATGCTAATGTGTTGGCTGAGATAAAGAAGGAGATGTAGATCATCATAATGAGGTAGAAGCATTGGACTTTGGAGTCAGAGCCTATCGTCATACATGTATTATATGTTTGGCATGAAGGTATGTAAGTCAAGGATTGTTATATGAATTAGGTTTATATATATTATGTTTATGTATATGTCTTTTGATGTTATGGTTATGCACATGATAGATGATAGTTCATTAGCATAGTCATATGCACATGAGTCAGATAGTCAAGAATGATGGTAACCCATGGTTGTATGCATTGTTATTATTGTTTTATGTTAGATAACTTGATGATTAGGTTATATGTTGTTGATGAGCATGATATATAGCTTGTTGTTGTTATATGCTATTAACTTGACGATTAGGGTTATTTCATTGAGATCTTGATGTTGTAATTTGGATTAGTCATATGTGTGATAGTTATGTTCATTGCATTGGATATCTTGATGTTATATGTATTGTGTTAATGTACTTTGACTTATGGAAATGGTTATGGTTGCGATATTTAGGTATGATTTTTAAGATAGGTTTTCGGCAATAATCACATTAGAATTTGATCTCTCTATTTAACTTGCTGTCTTGATCTGGTTCTTCATCTTGTCCTAACGATGAACCACACTTGCTGGTTCGAAATGCTCGACAAATGAATTCTAATGTGATTATCACCGAAAACCTATCTTAAAAGCCTTGATATGGATCACAAAAGCCTTAATTCCATAATTCAGGTATGAGCTGAAATATTTGTGATATGGTGTCATACTAATTTAGAATAATCATACAATGTTATTTTTATGCATGAATGACAAATGCTTATGAACTTATGATGTGAACATGTTAGTTAGTTACTATTATGGATATCGTGATTTATGTTTGAGTTGATATGTTTTGAAGTTGTATCGTGCTAACCTGGATTGTTTGTGCAGACACGATCGCCTCCCCTAAGATACATTAAGGTATGAGTTTGCTTATGTCATATATTTGGTGCTTGACTATTTGATTATGTCATCTAGTTAATTTATTTTACATGGTATGTTGCAATTTGGTTGAATGTTTAATGAATTGCATAATATGAGTATGTGTTCAAATGATCTTGTTTTAAGATATTTGTACTTATACATATGTGTTGAGACAGTTGATATGTACTTGAGTGTAGTAGGTGACAATTGTAACATTATGTATAATGACTATGAGTTGGCTATGGATTATGATATGATTGTTAGTCTTGGTAAAGGTTTATTTCAAATTGATAAATATTATTATCTCGTTATTTGGAACATGTTGGGTCCCTATAATACTAGTGATTACCCCATTACTATTGTAGTTATACCCCTTATTTATATTGTTGTGCCCCTATTACCCCCATATTGTTATTTCTGTGCCCCATAGAATCCCTCTATTGTTATTTTTGTGGCTTTATATTATTATTGTTAGGTCGGCTGGATTATATTGCGACTCCTTAGACTCCTATATATAGAAAGGAGGTTTTGTCATTTGTATCATCCAAGAATTGTTCATTTATGTAATGTAAAGGAGGTTGCCCCCTCGAAGAGGCTAAATTCTAAGGCGTTGATCTATCTTTTCTATCTTTTCTTGAGCTGGTTTCATAACATTTGGTATCAGAGCTTTGGATTCTAGGGTTTCGCTGCTCCAAACAGGTCATCGTGGCATTTTCGCTATAACTTTTTTTTCTGTGAAGTCACAAAAAAAACCCATTTGAGAAGAAATCGCGCTGAACCTTGGGTCCAAATTTCAGAGCTTTTCGAGCGATATTTGCGGAGATATGATCTAAGGAAGTTGGTCTTTTTGCAGACTCCTGAATTACATTAAAAACAAGTGACCTAGGGAAAATCGTCATAACTTTCTGTCTGGGGATCAGAATTAAATTTCGTAAGAAGGTATAGAAAGAGGACAGACTGTAGTTTCTTGTGTGTGTGTTTCAGATTCAAAGGTTGAAACAGTGACTCGTGGCACGTCGTACAAGTTCGCTCTGCTGAACTAGTCTAAAAGCGAGTCGCTGTGGGAGATTTCACATAACTCTTCCTTGGAGAATCCAATTTGGCTCAGAATTGTGGCATTCGAAAGAGGACGCAGAAGGCTACTACAGGTACCAATTTCAGAACTGGATGATCTGAAATTACAGAGATACGTCAGATTCAATATCAGGCTTCTATAAAGTGAAAAAAGGTGTGTAGTTTTTTTTTAAATTTTTGTGTAAGCTTGGTTTAACGGAATTCAAAGGGCATAGTAAAGCATTATTATCGGTAAGTGATGCCCTGAGGAAAGAAAATGCAAAAACCTAGTAAGGAACCTGAAAGCTCTAGCATGACTCATGAAGAAGAGGAAGAAATGCTACATGATATATCAAATTACAAGAACAAGTGCAACAAATGTCACGCTCACAAAAGCTAATAGAAACTAAGATAAGTGGCGTGGAATCTAAGGTAAATGGCGTGGAATCTAAGGTAAATGGCATGGAATCTAAGATAAAGGGCATGGAAGCTAAGATGGATGATTTGAAGATAGATTTGAAGACAGACATGGAAGAATTGAAGAAGTTGCTACAAGAAAGGGTCACTAATGGTGAAAAGGTAGTAAAGGAAAATCATGATGAGAACAAAAGAAATGTTAATCATGATTCCATAGACGCTAATGTTGGATCGAAGAATCACCATATTCCAAAAATCGATATGAGGAAGTTTGATGGCAAGGATCCCGCCACATGGATATTACAGATGGAGCAATTCTTCGATCTCAATAATGTGCAAAATGCACAAAAGGTACGTATGGAAACTGTATATTTGGAACCAAATCAGTTTGTATGGTATCAATGGCTTTGCTCTCGTAAACAATTTATCACTTGGGCAATTTTTACGGAAGAATTGATAGCACATTATGAAGATACAAAAAGCAACACTTTTTTTAGCCAATTGATAAGTCTCAAACAAAAGGGTTCAGTAATGGAGCACATTGAGGAGTTCCAAAAATTGAACATAAGGGTAAAAGATATTCCAGAGGAGCATAGGATTGATGTGTTCATAGGGTCTTTAAAGGATAATATCCAACATGATGTTCGCCTTTGGGAACCTGATTCATTAGAGAAGGCATTCAGGTTAGCAAGAAAAATGGAAAGCAAAATTATGGCAACCAGGAAGCATACCACTCACAACTATAAAGACGGAAGTGTTGTTGCCCCTAGTCTTCCACAACCTATAAGGTTGACACCACAACAATTGGAAGAAAAAAGAGCAAAAGGGCTTTGTTACAGTTGTGATAGCAAATACACTAAAGGTCATAAGTGTGCTGAGAAGAAATTATTCTACATAGATTGTGAAGAGGAAGAAGAAAAGGAGCAAGAAAGGTCAAAAGAAGAAGATATACTCCAGGAACAAAGCCTAGATGAAGAACAAATAAATCCGACCATATCTTGTAATGCATTGGCTGGAATTACCACTCCTCAAACCATCAAGATAGAAGGACAAATCAAGAAGAAAAAGGTAATAGTGTTGATTGATTCAGGAAGCACCCACAATTTTATTCATTGTAGGGTAGCAAAAGAATTGAATTGCTTCCTATATCCAGCACCAGAGTGTCAAGTGATGATTGCAAATGGAGGAACAATAAATTTCTCTGGAAAGTGCCATAATATCAAGCTATCCATGGGAGAATATGTATTGACTAGCCCAATGCTTTCCATTCCAATGGGAGGTGCTGATGTTGTACTAGGAGTCCAATGGCTACAATCCTTGGGTACAATAGCTTTTAATTTTCAAGAACTTTTCATCAAATTTTCTACGGAAGGAAAGGAAGTTGAATTAAGGGGTATTGCAGGGAAACCAGGAAAGATAATCAGCTCTAATGGCATGACAAAGCTTCTAAAAAAGGAGCAAAGAGGTGTAATTGCACAATTATGTTCGCTAGATGTTTCCACATTGGAATCATCTATTTCTCCAGATCTCCAAAAAGTCCTGGACAATCATTCCAAGGTATTTGAGACTCCAAAAGGTCTCCCACCTATGCGTGATCATGATCATGCTATTCATCTGATTCCAGGAAGTGTTCCTCCAAACATCAGGCCGTACAGATATCCCTATGTCCAAAAAAGTGAAATTGAACGTATGGTTGCAGAAATGCTAGAGGCTGGTATAATTCAACCGAGTCAAAGTTCTTTCTCAGCTCCAGTAGTATTGGTGCACAAGAAGGATGGATCATGGCGCATGTGTCCGGATTATAGGGAGCTCAACAAGCTCACTATTAAAGATAAGTTCCCCATTCCTGTTATTGATGAATTGCATGGATCAATTTACTTCACCAAGTTGGATCTTCGTTCGGGATATCATCAAATCAGAATGAAGATTGAAGACATTCCGAAAACAACATTTAGAACTCATGAGGGTCATTATGAATTTTTGGTCATGCCTTTTGGCCTTACCAATGCACCTTCAACATTTCAAGGTTTGATGAATTCAATTTTCAAACCATTCCTTAGAAAATTTGTGTTAGTATTTTTTGATGATATACTAATCTACAGCAAGTCTTGGAAGGATCATGTTGAACATGTTGACAGGGTGCTACAACTATTGGAGGAGAAACAATTATATGCAAAAAGATCCAAATGTTTCTTTGGAGTCCAGGAGGTGGAATATTTGGGTCATATTGTATCTCATGAAGGAGTTAAGGTAGACCCTAGCAAAATTAAAGCCATTAAGGAATGGAAAATCCCCACATCCATAAAGCATCTGCGAGGATTTCTTGGGTTGACAGGGTATTATCGCAAGTTTGTTAAGAATTATGGGAGAATAGCAGCACCTCTAACAACATTATTGAAGAAAGATTCATTTTCATGGACTCCGGAAGCAACAAAGGCCTTTGAACATCTTAAAGAGGCAATGTGCCAAGCACCGGTCTTAGCTACACCGGACTTCACAAAAACCTTTATTGTGGAATGTGATGCTTCAGGAAATGGAATTGGTGCTGTTCTAATGCAAGATGAAAGACCCATTGCTTTTGAAAGTCGTCCAATCAAGGGAAAGTTTTTAAGCAAAGCTATTTATGAGAAGGAAATGTTGGCAATACTCCATGCACTTAAGAAATGGCGACCCTACCTAATGGGAAGACACTTCAAGGTAAAAACGGATCATGATAGCCTTAAATACTTTTTAGAACAAAGATTATCCTCTGAAGAGCAACAAAAGTGGGTCACAAAGATGTTGGGTTATGACTTTGAAATCATCTACAAAAAAGGGAAGCAAAATGTGGTGGCAGATGCACTCTCAAGAAAGGATGAGGATGTGGAAGCATTGTTGTGTGCCATTTCTATTATCCAACCAGATTGGATAAACGAAGCAAGGGAGGAATGGAAGAATGACGAAGAAGTGTGGGCACTTATTCGAAAGCTACAACAAGATTCCAGTACTTCTGATACATTTAGCTGGCAAAATGATTCGTTATGGTACAAAGATCGCTTATACCTCTGTAAGAATTCCCAGCTAAAACAAAAGATTCTTATGGAATTGCACACTTCTCCCTTAGGAGGGCACTCAGGATTTTTAAAAACTTACCACAGGGTTAAGAAGGAATTTTTTTGGGATGGCCTTAAATCAGATATTCAAAAGTTTGTGGCGGAATGTTTGGTTTGCCAGCAAAATAAAGTTGAAACAATTAAGACACCAGGTCTATTACAACCTTTATCCATTCCAAGCCAACGTTGGGAGGAGGTTTCAATGGATTTTATCACAGGTTTACCCAAGTCTGAGGGAAAGAGTGTCATCATGGTGGTAGTTGACAGACTTACCAAGTATGCACACTTTTGTGCATTATCACATCCATTTAAAGCCAGTACAGTTTCTACTGCATTTATGGAAACAGTTCAAAAGCTACATGGAAACCCAAAGATTATTGTAAGTGACAGAGATCCCATTTTCACTGGAATTTTTTGGACAGAATTATTTTCTTGTCTTGGTACTCAGTTAGCTCATAGCTCATCTTATCATCCTCAATCTGATGGGCAAACTGAGATAGTAAACAAATGTTTGGAAGGATATCTTCGTTGCTTTGTATCTGATAAACAGACACAATGGGTCAAATGGTTGCCTCTGGCTGAATGGTGGTATAACACTTCCTTCCATACAGCAACAAAAATGACCCCATTTATGGCACTTTATGGGTATCAACCACCATCCATCACATCATATTTAAGAGAAAATTCTAAGGTTCAGGCAGTGGAACATCACATCGAACATCAACAACAAGTCCTCCAACTCTTAAAGGATAACCTCGTGTTGGCACAAAATAGAATGAAACAACAGGCAGATCAACATCGCAGTGAAAGAAGTTTTGATGTAGGTGATTGGGTATTCCTACAGCTACAACCATATAAGCAAATGTCCCTAAAGCAAGCTAAGAAGGATAATAAATTATCACCAAAGTATTATGGTCCGTACAAGGTGTTGCAAAAGATTGGTACTATGGCATACAAATTGGAGCTTCCTGCAGCTTCTCGATTGCACCCAGTTTTCCATGTTTCATGTTTAAAGAAGGTTATAGGTGACAAGCTCCCAATTCAAACAATATTGCCAGAACTTGACGAGGAAGGAAAAATTATATTGGAACCGGAAGCAGTCACAGAAACAAGAACTCGACAGCTACGAAATCGATCAATTTCAGAGTATCTTATCAAGTGGAAGAACTTATCCGCTGAAGATTCCACATGGGAGGATGAGAATTTTATGCAGAAGTATCCAGAACTACTCAAGCGTTGAGGACAACACTTTTTTGAAGGAGAGGGGCATGTTGGGTCCCTATAATACTAGTGATTACCCCATTACTATTGTAGTTATACCCCTTATTTATATTGTTGTGCCCCTATTACCCCCATATTGTTATTTCTGTGCCCCATAGAATCCCTCTATTGTTATTTTTGTGGCTTTATATTATTATTGTTAGGTCGGCTGGATTATATTGTGACTCCTTAGACTCCTATATATAGAAAGGAGGTTTTGTCATTTGTATCATCCAAGAATTGTTCATTTATGTAATGTAAAGGAGGTTGCCCCCTCGAAGAGGCTGAATTCTAAGGCGTTGATCTATCTTTTCTATCTTTTCTTGAGCTGGTTTCATAACAGAACATGTGGTTGACATGTGTGAGAAGTTGTAGGAAAAATACTTGATACTAGTGTGACAAGGTCATAGTTGATGTGTTTATATAACTAAGCCCCCGATTGCAACAACGTAAAAAGGTAAAAGAAATGAATTGGACAAGAATTCATTAGGCTATGTTTGGAAACCATAATTCCAAACGAATGAGTGCTTTACACACAGGAAGTCTTCTTAACTTTGATTTGTCTGAAATTATGTGGATATGTGTTATATTCATGGATATATATTTGACAGGTATATTAGCTAGCCTCTAGTTACAGGTTGATTTTTCAAGGGGATTGGAGTCCCTTGAGAGATGGCATGGACATGTTCAGCTACAAGGCAATGTGCTTGGCATAACATGATAAGGTATATGGTGTATTGTTATGTTTATTTATGCACTGACAATTATATGTTTATGGTGGTATGATGCATGGGATTGCATGGAAAAGAGACTACCATGAAATCTTGAAGAAGGCTCAGGTTGAGATTTCTTTTGGAATCATTGGGAACCATGGGGATTGAGTTGTGGTGTCTACTGTTAGTCTTATTCTTTCCGTTTTTTGTGATTTTCTTGTGCTTGATTTGCAGTTTTGTTATGTCTAGTGCATGATCATGCCACTTTGTTTATGGTGTTGTATTGTTGTTGGTTTTCCATGTTTTTCTTCTTGGTATTTCCTTTATTGGTTTGAGAGTCTTGGGAATTGGTTGGGAAAAGAGGAAATTAATGGAGCTCGGGGAGAGTTGTGTGGTACCCAATAGGTAATGTAAGACTTAGATGAAGCTCTGTACATGAGTAAGCGTAGAAGAAGGTAAGACTATGATAGTCAGTTGGATTGGATGGGTCCATTGTGGTAAATGGATGGTGGCAATAAAGTCATGAGAAAGGCAACCAAAATGGTAAAGTAAATGGATCTGAAGTGTCAGATGCCTTGGGTATTTTGGGAATGACTATTATTAATGTTGTGCATGTGTTGCATGAATAAAGGAAGTTATCTGAACCCTTGAACTTGATATCTGGTAATTATGTTATGGTCATGATTATGCTTATTTTTATATATGTATACATGTAGGTGTGTATGTATGTCATGTTTGATAAGGTTGTCAGGGATCATGACTATTAACGCTAACATTTATGTGTATATATCTGTGTATGTATGCATATCATTGTCTGACAGGATCATGGTTGTTTATGCTAATGTTTATGTATATGTATGTATGTATCCATGTATCTATGTCACTATCTGATAGATCATCAAGAATCATTCTTGTGGCAGAATGATTGCTTATGTAGGCAAATGGTATGAAGCAGTTCTTGGCTATGAGGAATCAAATGGGAAGAGTAATCATGAAAAATATATGAGGTCAGTATCATGTGAATATGAATTTATATTGTATGCTTTTATTATGCCTATGCTTATGTTATGGACAAGTTATACTGAGGGATACATCAACAAAATGAAACCAGTGTGGTTTGCAACATACTATAATAAGCATGGATAAGACATTGGAAGCAAGGTTTCTTGGTAAGGACAATGTGGTTTTGGATGTGTGGTACTATTGTTGTGCATATGTTGTATATGTTGTACATGTTGCATCTATGATGTGTGGACATGTGGTGTTGTGTATATATAGTGTGTATACATGTTGTTTAGGAAATTTTATGTACATGATGATATAGACAGTGTTGTGCAAATATTTTATATGGTGTTGTGCGCATGATTGGATATGTAGTGTTGTGTATAGATGATGCTATGTACAGTTGGATATGTAGTGCTATGTATAGGTGGTGTTGTGTGTATGTTGTATGATCTATAAACTACCGTGGATATTCCACTGGATAGTTTGTCACAACATATCTGAAAATATTATATTAAAGATCTGAGATTCTACACTATTACAATTTTTTTTAGTTTCTAAATCTGTAAAATTAACTGTAATTAGTGCATGCATATAAAATTAAATCAAGCAGAAAAATGGAAAACTAAAAAATAATCCCACACACATATAATACACAAGATATGCTCTCTGGGAAACCCTTTCGAGAGAAAACCCAGCTGGAAGGTGAGGTCGCTTCACTCTCTTTCTTTGTCTGGAAATATGGCTGCAAATACAAAGAAGTAATGTCTGTGACCCGTGGGATTCTACAGTACACAGATCATCTTTATGTGCTCTACCTCCTATATCTCCTAGCTATCTTTGCTCAACTATGGAACAAAATGCTCTCGAAAGAATGGAATGCCTCTTCCTCCTAATGGCCCGGTTATAACACAACTCGATAACCTACTAGTGGTTAAGTTTGAATACAACTCTTAACTAGAGTTACAAAATAGACTCTTCTAGGGTATTTTACATCAAAAACACGTGGCTAGCCCCTTTTCCATGAATAACGGGGGTTGACGCGACATCCTACCGAACTATAGGTGTGAAAACAGGAAGGTCAACTTTTGAATGGCATAACTTTTGCATACGGGTTTCAATTGACACAATTCTTACGCCGTTGGAAAGATTTTTGTGTGTAGAATAGCATCCAAGTGTGCGGTGCTTAGGAAGAAAATTTTTACCCCAAAAAAACGTCATTTGATGCCTCAAAATTCTCTCGTAAGGTTTCATACCTCGTTTCACCAAACTGGGTCCTGCCAGTAAAAACGGTCTCGTGCACTGAATCCTCCACTTTTTCCACTCCAAATGCATCAAGATGGATGAAAAACAATTTAATGATCCAATTCAAATCATTGTACATGTGGTGCTATGTACATATGGTTTTGTGTGCATGATTGCACAAGTGGTGTTGTGTACATGTTGTACAATTGGCGCTGTGTGCAGGTGGTGTTGCGTACATGTCGTGCATGAGATGTTGTGTACATGTGGTGCCATGTACCTGACGTAAACATCTATTATTATTATTGATTAACAATAATAGTCACACAATCAACCACAATAGTCAAACAAAGTCAGCCTTTATAATCAATGTTAAACAATTGACGATGATCAACCTTAGTCAACCCTATCTTTACCATATTTAATAATAATCAACCTTGTTCACTCATAGTCATCCTCAGTCAATGTAACTCAACCATATTCAATTAAAGTCAACCATGGTTGACCAAAATTAAACATTGTCAACCTTAGTAAACTAAGGTCATCCTTAGTCGGTCACAATCAAGATTTAAAGATGTTTAATAATAATAATAATAATAATATTAATAACATTCACTAATAATATTAATGTAACAACTATGGTTAAAAAAAAACTCATGTAAAAATATATAAGACCATGGTTGATGGGACATGTATTCCAAGTTGAATGTTGGGCAGGACATCCTGGTGTGGGTGTTCATTTGGTTGTTTATAGCTAAGGAAATTGGAAAAGGAAATGGCTAAGGCTTTCGAAAGGAAAAATGACATTTTTGGCACAAACATTTATGAAAATAATGGAAATTAGAAGAAAAGGAAGGTGAAAGGTCATAGGTTGCATGTGAGGAGGAAATTGAAGGAAAATAATGGAAAATGAAGAAAATAGAGGACTCATTCATAAAAAGGCTTTTGAGGATCAGTTGGAAAGCTCTTAGTCAGTGTAAGCTCTTAGCTCAAGTCTTGCTATGATTATGCATGGGATTAAGAAAGGGAAAGAAGGCAAGAGGAAGAAAAAGATCAAGCAAGGAAGAGAAGGATCAAGCAACTATATCAGGATGCTTTGTAGATATCGATTTGCATGTGTGTTTTCCTTACTAGATTTGGCATGCATGGTATTGGATGTGGTTCTTTTGTTGTTGTGGCATGAGTTTTTCCAAGTGTAACAATGTTTTCAACCTAGCCTTTCCATTTCTGGATAGCCATGGTGTGATGGGGTTCTCATGTTTTGGTTGAGTTGGATTGCCGGAAGGATTTGAAGCTGAGTGGGGTGGATCTCGAATGATAGAGCACATGGCCTAGTGGTCCCTGAACAGGACTGTGGATCACGGTAAAGCCATTAGACTAGTGACCCCTAAGCTAGACTGTGGGTTGTGGTAAAACTAGGGTTGTATTGCCTCGGTGGGCTTAGGAATCCTTGCCGATGAATGGCAGGATATATGGTAAATACAAGAGGTGGTTTTCCCTCCATTGGGCCTAGTAATCCTAGGTTTGGGATATGTGAAAAAGACTAGAGAGTGGGTCTTGGTTTAGGGCCTAGTGATTCGGTGTCGATTGTGGAAAAGCCTGAGAGACTCAGGTATCAATTTAGGGCCTAATGATACGAATTTGGATTGCGGTAAAGCTTGAGAGATTAGGAGACGGGAAAATTCCTCACGACGTAGGTGGAGAAATCTGGTGGCATCCATGCCTATTTGGCCTAGTGATTAGGTGGAGATCACGGTTAATCTTGTTATGATGTGTTCATTGTGTTGGCCTACAGATCCAGGGTGGATTACGATAAAGCCTCGTTTATATTGATGAGGGTGAGGTGGTTTAGCCTCAGTATGCCCTAGCTGGTTCTTTTGGTTTGAAACCCACATTCATGCTTGGAATATGGTATGGGGGTGAACGATTGAAGAGATATTTGGCTTAGCCATTCTATGGTCGAGTGGAACGTGGTAGTCCCATCTCCAATTGGTTTATTGAATTCATTAATGAGAAATTCATTCCCTTGATTTTAATGTGTAAATGTAATGATGTATATGTGGATTTCATGGTTGATATGCTTATGATATTTATATCCTTATTATGTTGGTTATATGTATGTTTTATGACAACAATTATGTATGGCTCTCAGCATGTGTTTCACTTGTAAATGAATGCATAATTTATCTATGGCCTAATATATGATAATGCAACAAATGACATGAGGGAAAAAGGATCATATCAATTCTCAGATAAGTATGAGATCCCTACACTTAATTCTGTTGTTTACACCTGTAGGTTACATGTTGATGATATGTTTGACGAAATGCCTGGCATGGCTAGTAGGTGTTTGATTAAGGTCTTGTTCAATTTATTGCTTTTGCATCATTGTTTCTTTGTTATTTTATGGTTCCTAAGTTATCATTCCATTTTGTGCAGTGACCTGGGCTCTGGGCTTGAAAAAGTGGCTGAAATCACCGACTCGTTGGTATAACACTAACAAATTTAGTCTCTGGTCACTGGCAGGCAAGCCTATGAGAGCGACTTTGGGTTTTGGACGCTCTCTTGCATATATCATAAGAGTGACTTAGGCCTAAGATTTCCATAACATCAGTTGGACCCGGGTAGAGGATGTCTAAGTGGATGAAATGTCTCTTGAGAGTTATTTTGCTGATGTGGATAGTTTGGTTGATGTGTTCCATCGATTCCACTTCCTTAAGGTCACATGGGAGTTTGAATCCAATCATAGTAGCCTCTCGTCGCATGTTTATCCAGTTGGCATGGTTACTTGGGTAGATGTGGGAGGAAGTGTTATAGAGTGGTATTAGAGCATGGTTCATCCTTAGACTAGATGGGTAGTGTGCATTGGTCATGCATGCATGTTAGTTGCATGTGTGTCTATTACACTTGCATTCCATGTGCTTGTTTCATTGCATAATGTTGATCATGGTTATAGTAAGGTTGTCATGAAGATGTTGATGTTGATTTCGTGGAATGCATCTTCATGAGTATGTGACTGGTTACATATTCATTTATGTCACTTACATGTTGATTATATGCATCTTGATTACATCCTTGTATGTTAGGTTTCATTCTTGGTTGTTTGATTACATGTATCAGTCTTGTAGGTTGGTTACAAGTATTGATCACTTATGCTTGACTACATGCGTTCATACATATGTGTAGTTGATTAGTTATTTCTTATGCATGTTGATGGGTGCATGTGGCGATGTGTAAAATGGAGTAATGGTTGTTTTCATGCATGAGCTCATGGTTTGTGTAGTTGATATGGTCATGCATTGATGACTGGACTCTAGCTAGAATGAGGTGTATATGGTTTGGTACTCATATGTTATATTTCTATATGAAGTTGTTATGAATGTATGGCCTTGGTTATAATTATGGATGAATAGTAGGTAAAACATGCCTTGTGAAGTCATGGTATGCAATTTAGGTCATCAAGGTGATATTGGTACGTTATGATGCTAATGTGTTGGCTGAGATAAAGAAGGAGATGTAGATAAACATAATGAGGTAGAAGCATTGGACTTTGGAGTCAGAGCCTATCGTCATACATGTATTATATGTTTGGCATGAAGGTATGTAAGTCAAGGATTGTTATATGAATTAGGTTTATATACATTATGTTTATGTACATGTCTTTTGATGTTATGGTTACGTACATGATAGATGATAGTTCATTAGCATAGTCATATGCACATGAGTCAGATAGTCAAGAATGATGGTAACCCATGGTTGTATGCATTGTTATTATTGTTTTATGTTAGATAACTTGATGATTAGGTTATATGTTCTTGATGAGCATGACATATAGCTTGTTGTTGTTATATGCTATTAACTTGATGATTAGGGTTATTACATTGAGATCTTGATGTTGTAATTTGGAATAGTCATATGTGTGATGGTTATGTTCATTGCATTGGATATCTTGATGTTATATGTATTGTGTTAACCTACTTTGACCTATGGAAATGGTTATGGTTGCGATATTTAGGTATGATTTTTAAGATAGGTTTTCGGCAATAATCACATCAGAATTCGATCTCTCTATTTAACTTGCTGTCTTGATCAGGTTCTTCATCTTGTCCTGACGATGAACCACACTTGCTGGTTCAAAATGCATCGGTAAATGAATTCTAATGTGATTATCGCTGAAAACCTATCTTAAAAACATTGATATGGATCACAGAAGCCTTAATTCCATAATTCAGGTATGAGCTAAAATATTTGTGATATGGTGTCATACTAATTTAGACTAATCATAAATATGTTATTTTTATGCATGAATGACAAATGCTTATGAGCTTATGATGTGAACATGTTAGTTAGTTACTATTATGGATATCGTGATTTATGTTTGAGCTGATATGTTTTGAAGTTGTATCGTGCTAACCTGGATTTTTTGTGCAGACAAGATCGCCTCCTCTAAGATACATTAAGGTATGAGTTTGCTTATGTCATATATTTGGTGCTTGACTGTTTGATTATGTTGTCTAGTTAATTTATTTAACATGATATGTTGCAATTTGGTTGAATGTTTAATGAATTGCATAATATGAGTATGTGTTGAAATGATCTTGTTTTAAGATAGTTGTACTTATACATATGTGTTGAGACAGTTGATATGTACTTGAGTGTAGTAGGTGACAATTGTAACATTATGTATAATGACTATGAGTTGGCTATGGATTATGACATGATTGTTAGCCTTGGTAAAGGTTTATTTCAAATTGATAAATATTATTGTCTCGATATTTGGAACATGTGGTTGACATGTGTGAGAAGTTGTAGGAAACATGCTTGACATTAGTGTGACAAGGTCATAATTGATGTGTTTATATAACTAAGCCCCCGATTGCAATTATGTAAAAAGGTAAAAGAAAGGAATTGGACAAGAATTCCTTGGGCTATGTTTGGAAACCATAATTCTAAATGAATGAGTGCTTTACACACAAGAAGTCTTCTTAACCTTGATTTGTCTGAAATTATGTGGATATGTGCTATATTCATGGATATATATTTGACAGGTATATTAGCTAGCCTCTAGTTACAGGTTGATTTTTCAAGGGGATTGGAATCCCTTGAGAGATGGCATGGACACGTTCAGCTACAAGGCAATGTGCTTGGCATAACATGATAAGGTATTTGGTGTATTGTTATGTTTATTTATGCACTAACAATTATATGTTTATGGTGGTATGATGCATGGGATTGCATGGAAAAGAGACTACCATGAAAGCTTGAAGAAGGCTCAGGTTGAGATTTCCTTTGGAATCACTGGGAACCATGGGGATAAAGTCTTGGTGTCTACTGTTAGTGTTATTCTTTCGTTTTTTTGTGATTTTATTGCGCTTGATTTGTAGTTTTGTTATGTCTAGTGCATGATCATGCCACTTTGTTTGTGGTGTCATATTGTTGTTGGTTTTCCATGTTTTTCTTCTTGGTATTTCCTTTATTGGTTTGAGAGTCTTGGGAATTGGTTGGGAAAAGAGGAAATAAATGGAGCTCGGGGGGAGTCGTGTGGTACCCAATAGGTAATGTAAGACTTAGATGAAGCTCTGTACATGAGTAAGCACAGAAGAAGGTAAGCCTATGATTGTCAGTTGGATTAGATGGGTCCATTGTGGTAAATGGACGGTGGAAATAAATTCATGAGAAAGGCAACCAAAAAGGTAAAGTAAATGGATCTGAAGCGTCAGATGCCTTGGGTATGTTGGGAATGACTATTATTAATGTTGTGCATGTGTTGCATGAATAAAGGAATTTATCTGAACCCTTGAACTTGATATCTGGTAATTATTTTATGGTCATGATTATGCTTATTTTTATATATGTATACATGTAGGTGTGTATGTATGTCATGTTTGACAAGGTTGTCAGGGATCATGACTATTAACGCTAACATTTATGTGTATATATATGTATGTATGCATATCATTGTCTGACAAGATCATGGTTGTTTATGCTAATGTTTATGTATATGTATGTATGTATCCATGTATCTATGTCACTATCTGACAGATCATCAAGAATCATTTTTGTGGCAGAATGATTGCTTATGCATGGAAATGGTATGAAGCAGTTCCTGGCTATGAGGAATCAAATGGGAAGAGTAGTCATGAAAAATATATGAGGTCAGTATCATGTGAATATGAATTTAAATTGTATGCTTTTATTATGCCTATGCTTATGTTATGGACAAGTTATACCGAGGGATACATCAACAAAATGAAACCAGTGTGGTCTGCAACATGCTATGATAAGCATGGATAAGACATTGGAAGCAAGGTTTCTTGGTAAGGACAATGTGGTTTTGGATGTGTGGTACTATTGTTTGCATATGTTGTACATGTTGCATCTATGATGTGCGGACATGTGGTGTTGTGTATATATAGTGTGTATACATGTTTAGGAAATTTTATGTACATGATGATATAGATAGTGTTGTGCAAATATTTTATATGGTGTTGTGCACATGATTGGATATGTAGTGTTGTGTATAGATGATGCTATGTACAGTTGGATATGTAGTGCTATGTATAGGTGGTGTTGTGTGTATGTTGTATGATCTGTAAACTACCGTGGATATTCCATTGGATAGTTTGTCACAACATATCCGATAATATTATATTAAAGATCGATTCTACACTATTACAATTTTATTTAGTTTCTAAATCTGTAAAATTAACTGTAATTAGTACATGCATGTAAAATTAAATCAAGCAGAAAAACGGAAAACTAAAAAATAATCCAATACACAAGATATGCTCTCTGGGAAACCATTTCGGGAGAAAACCCAGCTGGAAGGTGAGGTCGCTTCGCTCTCTTTCTTTGTCTGGAAATATGGCTGCAGATACAAAGAAGTAATGTCTGTGACCCGTGGGATTCTACAGTACACAGATCATCTTTATGTGCTCTACCTCTTATATTTCCTGGCTATATTTTCTCAACTATGGAACAAAATGCTCTCAAAAGAATGGAATGCCTCTTCCTCCTAGTGTCCCGATTATAACACAGCTTGATAACCTACTAGTGGTTAAGTTTGAATACAACAACTCTTAACTAGAGTTACAAAATAGACTCTTCTAGGGTATTTTACATCAAAAAAACATGGCTAGCCCCTTTTCCATGAATAACGGGGGTTGATGTGACATCCTCCCAAACTATAGGTGTGAAAATAGGAAGTTCAACTTTTGAGTGGCATAACTTTTGCATACGGGTTTCGATTGACAATTCTTACGCCGTTGGAAAGATTTTTGTGTGTAGAATAGTATCCAAGTGTGTGGTGCTTAGGAAGAAATTTTTTACCCCAAAAAAACATCATTTGATGCCTCAAAATTCTCCCGTAAGGTTTCATACCTCGTTTCACCAAATTGGGTCTCGCCAGTAAAAACGGTCTCGTGCACTGAATCCTCCACTTTTTGCACTCCAAATGCATCAAGATGGATGAAAAACAATATAATGATCCAATTCAAATCATTGTACATGTGGTGCTATGTACATATGGTGTTGTGTGCATGATTGTACAAGTGGTGTTGTGTGCATGTGGTGTTGTGTACATGATGTACAATTGGCGCTGTGTGTAGGTGTTGTTGTGTACATGTGGTGCCACATACCTGACGTGCGTGTGGTACTGTGTACATGTGGCATTGTGTACACGTTGTATAGAAATGCAGTGTAGATGTGGCGTTATGTACACATTATGCAGGTGGTGCTTTGTACATGTGGTACTAGTGTACATGTGGGATTGATTGCATGTTTTACATGCTATGTTGCAGGCATGCAGTACTATGTATCTACGTTGTGTAGTCATGGTATCATGACACATGAATTCATTATGTTGTGCTCTATATACATATTTGTATTGTATTGTACATCGGATGTAGGTGTATGTGTTTTATGTCAGGTGTAGGTGCATGTATTGCATGGTGTTGTATGTAGTGTGTGACTATATGTGTGTGATGCACACTATGTGTATGTGCACATGGTTGTGCAAAATGCACTAGGTGTTTTTCTAGTGTGGTAGCTGATCCAGAGTGTGTATAGAATAAAGACAAACCTAGAAGCTAAGGATTGATGAAAGGAAAAGTATCAGCATCTTATTTCAGTTTTATTATGCATATGGTTTATGACTATGGTATATGATGATTATATGTGATATATGATTCCAATTTATGATGGTTACATATGATTTATGATGTTGATCTATGATGGTCGTGTTTTGATCTAACGAGATGTGATATGTTTATACATGATGTTTTGATCAAACAATTAGTTTGACTTGTTGTGACAAGAAGCGAGTAGGATCGCAAGTGTACCTTATTGACGAGCTACCAATGAGGTATGATTTGAAGTTATTTCAATTTATTTTGAATCTAATGGAAGTTATGTTCTTGGAACAGGAATGCATGAACATGCCCGGTTGAGTGTTCAAAATCGACTGCAAGAATTAGTAGCAACAATGAAAGAAATCAGAACATGCAGCAGTATGTTGGTAAAGCACTTCAAGAGCAGAGTTGGGACAATGGTACCCAATAATGTCCTTTGATTTCCATGAGCATGCTATGACTGGTATGATGGTTTTGAGGGATGTATATGCCTTGGTTGTTTTAACTTCCGATGAGAGGAAGCCTTGCCAAGGGATGGATCACTCGAGATAGGGAACGTCGGAGAACTTGGAAGGTGAGTGATTGCACAGAAGGGGGTGACCGAATTTCCCGAGGGATTGAGTAGAAAAGAAGGGAAGTTCGTAGATATGTTGTTTTGGTCATTAGCATTGCCAGATGGAATAATATGCACATTGGGAGTGCGCCCCGGAATAATGAGCCGATAACCATTCGTTGAGAGGACAACTGGCACAGGGCTGTAGTGCCAGACATTGGATGCAGCTTTGACTGTGGCAGTGGATTCTAAACTTCCTAGGAAGGAAGTGAATCCTAGTATTACATTGAGGGTGGAGGTGTGAGCCTCTAGATTCCATTGTTGTGGATGCAGACATCATATCCTTTATTTACTAGTTTAGAAAATGTGCATATGTGTGTATGTGGTTATTGTAAATACCAAATGAGATGTGTTATAAAGCTCCAATATGCGGTATGGTTGTTATTTGGTCAATTGTCATGATGTTTTTCTTTTGAGCATGTCATTCATTGTAAATAATGTAATGAGATGTCTTATAAAGCTTCATTGGCATTATGTTTTGTTTTCAACAGTCTTGTTGGTTATAGGTGTCATTGAACACTGAGGGCAGTGTCCCCCAAGGGGGAGGGTTCTGTAACAACCTTGGTTAAAAAAAAACTCATGTAAAAATATATAAGACCAAGTATATGGGACACACATTCCAAGCTAAATGTTGGGCAGGACATCTTGGTGTGGGTGTTCATTTGGTTGTTTATGGATAAGGAAATTGGCAAAGGCAATGGATAAGGCTTTGGAAAGGAAAAATGGAATTTTTGTCACATTTATTTATGAAAAATAATGGAAATTAGGATAAAAGGGAGGTGAAAGGTCACAGGTTTCATGTGGGGAGGAAATTGGAGGAAAATAATGGAAAATGAAGAAAATAGAGGCTTCATTCATAAAAAGGCTTATGAGCATCAGTTGGTAAGCTCTTGGCTCAAGTTTTTCTATGGTTATGCATGGGATCAAGAAAGGAAAAGAAGGCAAGAGGAAGAAAAAGATCAAGAAAGGAAGAGAAGGATCAAGCAACTACATTAGGATGATTTGCAGGTATCAATTTGTATATGTGTTTTCCTTACTATATTTGGTATGCATGGTACTACATGTGGTTCTTTTTCTGTTGTGGCATGGGTTTTTCCAAGTGTAATAATGCTTTCAACCTAGCCTTGCCATTTCTGGATAGTAATGGTGTGATGGGGTTCTCATGTTCTGGTTAAGCTAGATTGCTGGATGGATTCGAAGCTGAGTGGGGTGGATCTAAAATGATAGATCACATGGCCTAGTGGTACCTGAACTATACTGTGGATCACAGTAAATCCACTAGCCTAGTGACCCCTGATCCAAATTGTGGGTTGTGGTAAAGTCATGATTGTGTTGCCTTGGTAGGGCTAGGAATCCTTATCAGTGAATGGAGGGATATATGGTAAATCCAAGAGGTGGTTTTCTCTCTATTGAGCCTAGTAATCTCAGGTGTGGGATATGCCGTAAAGCTTGGAGAGTGGGTCTTGGTTTAGGGCCTAACGATTCAGTGTGGATTGTGGTAAAGCCTGAGAGACTCAGGTCCTGGTTTAGGGCCTAGTGATCCAACTTTATATTGTGGTAAATCCTAAGAGACTAGGAGACATGAAAATTCCTCATGGTGTAGGTGGATAAATCCAGTGGCATCCATGCTTGTTTGGCCTAGTGATCGAGTGGAGATCATGATAAATCCTATTATGATGTGTTCATTGTGTTGGCCTAATGATCCAGGATGGATTACAGTAAAGTCTGGTTTCTATTGATGAGGTTGAGGTGGTTTAGCCTCGGTATGCCCTGGTTGGTTTTTTGGTTTGAGTCCCATATTCATGCTTGGAAAATCGCACGGGGGTGAATGGATTAAGAGAGATTTGGCTCAACCATTCTATGGTTGGGTGGAACGTGGTAGCCCCATCTCTAGTTGATTTATTGTATTCATTAATGATAAATTCATTCCCTTGATTTTTATGTGTAAATGTATTGATGTATATGTGATTTCACGGTTGATATGCTTATGATATTTCTATCCCTATTATGCTGGTTATATGTATGTTTTATGACAATAGTTATGTATGGCTCTAAGCATGTTTTCACTTGTAAATGAATGGGTAATTTATGTATGGCCTAATAGATGATAATGAAGCAAATGACATGAGGGAATAATTGATCCGGATTTAAACAAGAATGCAACAAATTACAGAGATAACCATAAACACAGAGATGCAGCAGAAATAATACTTCATTTCATTAATGTAAAATACTGAAATATGCTTACAAATAGCAATGGAAATAAACCAGCTAGGGCAATGGTAGCTTATCTCCGAGAAGAGATGCGGTGGCTACATGCCTATGAACTGTGTTACAATGAGGCTCGAAGGCCTACTTATTGTTGAGAAACAATGAAAAACCCTAAACATCCAAAAACCTAACCCTAGAAGATGAAACGTCAAACTGTGGGCCCCGTTTGGGTAAATTGGTACATCAACTTCCCGGGGTCATAACTTTGGCATACGATCTCTGTTTGATGCGCACAATATCTCGTTAGAAATATCTATCCGATATCTAGAACTTTGGGAAGAGAAACATCGGTCCATGGACCCATGTTGCTCCCAGTTTTCGCAAAAAACATCGTTCAGGGCCTCAAAACAACTCTGAAAGTTTAGGACCCGAAAAACTGCTAAAAATGGTAAACTGTGCTACAATTAAGGAAACTGAAAAGCTGAAACAAACAATGGTGGGGGTCCAAGTGGACTTGGCAAGTGGCCACCAATATCCACCTGGATCATTCCTTCCCCCTTAGGAAGCAATGGTCCCCATTGCGTTGAGTTCCTCCATGAGATGGGGAAACTTCTGCTGAACTTGGTTCTTGGTGAGCCACTTGCCCTAGTGAAGGAGTTGGCCTGCTTTGACAACTCGATATAGTTGGATATTCTACAGGTGAGTGTCCTTGATCTGTGTGTCCATGATCCAATCAGTTGCAGCTTGTTCCATGAAATCTGGATTTAACTCTATGGGTGTGAGCTGTTCTGCAATGTCGGATGTGTCTAGTAATGGTGGAAAGTATGGTTGAAGGTGTTCCACATTGAACAATGGGTGCAAGCCAAGGAATTGGGGAATGATGAGCTCAAATGCATTGTCTCCCATAGCCTTGGTAATGGTGTAAAGACCATATCAGAGTGGCCTAAGTTTCTGATAGGCTCTGGTAAGGTGTTCCTTTTGCAAATGCAACCAGACTTTTTCACCCACCTGAAACTTGTGTGGCACCCGATGTTGATCATGTTGCTGCTTGTACTTGGAATTTGATTTCTCCAGAATGTCATGGACCTGCTAGCGAATATGTTGGATGTGTTCAATGAAGCTATTTTCCTTATCTGTTTCAGACTGGACATGAGCCGAATCCGTGTGAGTAACTGCAAATGGCATGGCCACATCAATGGGACATAGTGGCTTGAATCCCAAGCCCACCTGAAAAGGGCTATGTCTAGTCGAGCTGTGGAGAGCCTAGTTGTAGCTGTGCTAAACATAGGGGAGCCTCTTGTCCCATGTGCGTGGATGCTTTGAGTTGTACATGCACATAATGTGTAGGATCATCTTGTTGACAACCTCTATCTGGCCATCAATTTTAGGATGGAAGGTTGTGGACTTAGTCAGTTTGGTGTCCTACATCGACCAGAGACTGGACCAAAATGTACTGAGGAACTTGATGTCCCGATCTAAGATGATAGACTGTGGGATCCCAAAGTGTACCCACACTCATTCAAAGAAGAGTTTAGCAATGGCTTCTGTTGTGATATTCTTCTTGCAGGCAACCATAATGGTGATCTTTGAGAACCTATTGACGACCACAAACATAGTCGTTTCCACGCTTAGTGGAAGGAAGGCTTGACATGTAATCCATGGAGATGGATTACCAAGGTCGACTAGGGGTAGGCAGCGGGGTATAGAGGCCTTCCTTCTTCATGGTCGGTTTGGCAATGGCACAGGCAGTGCATGATCTGATGTACTTCCCGACATCTTGTCGAAGATTCATCAAATAGAAATACTTCTGCAGTACTGCCACTGTTTTCTCGACCCTGAAATGTCTAGTAGCCCGACTGTAGTGTGCTTCCCAAATCATCTTGGCACGCTCGCTTGAAGGAACACAAAGGTGACCCAGGTGGCATAACAAGGCATCCTGGAGGTGAAAATCTGGAACATGCTGACCCTTCAAGAGTGTCTGGTATGTGTGGCCGACTTCTGGGTCGCTTTTGTAGAGAAGTGGCCAATCAAAAGTCTTGTGCCCACAAGAGTTAAGCGTAGTGGTTAATGCCATGATCGATGGTCGACTGAGGCAATCTACAACATTATTGGTGCTACCCTTCTTATACTTGATATTCAAATGGAACTGTTGCAGGTATGTGGACCACTTCTGATGGCGATCATTCTGTAATTTCCCTTGGGTCTGTATGAACTGCAGGGGTCGGTGGTCTGTGTGGATGACCGTTTCCTTCCCCAAAATGAAATGCTTCCATTGTCAGCAAGCCTGCACAATGGAATACATCTCTTTGTCATAAGTGGGATACTTCTGGACTATGTCTGCCAGTGTCTCACTGTGATATGCCACTGGATGCCCATGTTGAGTAAGGACTGCCCCAATAGCATAGTCAGAGGCATCTGTCTCGACCTCAAATGGTTGTTGCAAGTCTAGTAATGTGAGCACTGGTGCCATGTAGAGGTGATCTTTCAACTATATGAATGCCTTCTATTGAGATTCAGACCAAAAGAATTTTGCTTTCACTCCTCCCTTGGTGACTTGACTCAAGGGCTAAGTGATATGAGAAAATCCCAACATGAACCTGCGGTAGAAGTTGGCAAGACCTAGAAAGCTGTGGAGCTTTGTCAGAGTGGTTGGAGATGGCCAATCTAGAATGACTTGGATCTTGGCTGGATCCACATGCACCCCTTGTTCATCAATAATGTATCCCAGATACTGAACTTGGGTCATGCCAAAAGTGCATTTCTCCAAATTGGCACATAACTTGTGTTGCCGCAGTGTTTGGAGAACCTGTCGGATGTGGTGGAGGTGCTCCTCCCAACTCTGGCTGAAGATCAATATGTCATCCAAGTATACCACTACAAATGAATTGGTGAATGGCCACAATATGTCATCCATTAGCCTCATGAAGGTTGCAGGAGCATTTGTTAATCCGAAAGGCATAACCAACCATTCGAAAAGGCCCTCCTTGGCTTTGAAGGTAGTCTTCCACACATCGGAGGGTTCGATTGGTACCTAGTGATATCCTGACTTCAAATCAATATTTCTAAAATATTTTCCCCCCTTCAGTTGCTCCAAGAGGTCATCAATCCGTGGGATCGGGTACCTATTACGGACAATGATCTTGTTCAGCGCTCGATAGTCAATATTGAGTCTCCAAGTCCCATCCTTCTTGTGTACCAACACGATTGGGCTCCCACAGGGCGATGAACTCGGATGGATGTGACCTTTTTGTAGTAGCTCCTGAATCTGCCTCTTGATTTCATCATTCTCCAGAACGGAGCACCGATAGATTGGTCCATTGGGTAACGGCGCACTTGGGGTCAGATTGATGGAGTGCTTGACCAGACAGCGCAGAGGAATCCCTGTGGGGGAGGTGAAGATGTCCTCGTACTCCTCCACAACCTTGTCCATCTGTAGTTGTCGTGCGGAGGGGCCCTGTCTGGAGGTCGTGGCCACTATCTTCTTCTTTCCTTACAGGCATATCATCACGAAAACAAATTTCTTGGTTTTGGAAACGAGCTTACTGCATTGTTTTGCAGTAATCAAAGAGATGGCGGTAGGTGATGCTACCTCTGGTATCCTGTACAACTTATTTCCAAAAGTAAAAATAACAGCACGGGGCCTTGATTCATACACATCATGTCGTTTCCACAAGTATGGTTGTCCTAATAATACATCACAAACTTCAAGGGGAGAAATGTCACACAATACCTCATCCGTGAAGGGCTTGATGTTGTATGGAAGGCGACACTGCTGGCTCACGCGAAGTTCTCATCCTTGGCGAAGCCACCTGATGGTGTATGGTTGTGGATGTGTTGTGGTAGGTAATCCTAGCCGCTTCATGACCTCTGCCAAAATGAGGTTCTTTTGGCTCCCACTGTTGAAAATGAATTGTAGCAGGGAGCCCTTTACCCACATCTGGGAGTGGAAGAGACGCTCCTCCTCCTCTGGATCTTCGGGTTGCTCCTTCTAGATCTTCGTGGTGGCAACGGTGGCGTTGGGCTCCGCATAGATAATCTACTTCCCTTTTTCATTCCCCTTGTTGGGTTCTGACTCAGAGCCAAAACGTGCATCTGATTCTAAAACCTTTAGCTCGGCCTCCAGTGGCTGCTTGGCCCGACACTCACTTGTGTTGTGAGTGAAGCTCTTATGGAACTCACACCACTTTCCTGTGTCCTTTTTCGGCTTCACAACGTTGTTCTTTACTTGCAGCTTTGGAAATTTGTCTTGGGCCGCCCCCCTTGGATTTGTCCTTTGTTATGCAGTTTGGGGGCACCTTTCCCTTGCTTCGGAATCGTCGATCTAAAGTCTCACTTCTTCTGTTTAAACTTTTGCTCGACCTTGATGGCATATCGGTATGCCATGCCGAGCGAGGGGATGTTTAGGAATTCTATTTCTTCCTCGATGTACTTGTGCAGGCAGTTGTGGTATTTGAGTACCAAATGCTTCTCTGAATCCTTGATACCCAACTTTGTGGGAAGGGTATGGAAAATATTGGTAAACTCCAACACGTCTTGGTCCCTTCCCTGCCACAGCATGGTCCACTTTATGTATTGATCCTCATAGCTTCTGATAGGGTAGTACTACTCCTTGATGGCATCCTGGAATGAATCCCATGTGGGTGTGGCTAAAAATAATGATCCTATACTTTCATCCTTCTGCTCGCAGTAGGTTTCCCACCAGTCCTTGACGTGGGGGGTTGCTTTGAGAAGAGCGAAAATAATATTTTCCTAACTGGAAAAATATTGAACAAAAAAATAACCCTCTAGAAGATTTAACCATTTATTGACAGCATCTGCATCTATCTGACCCTCGAAAATGGAGATTTAAAAATTAACTTGTACCTTAAATGGTGTGGCATTTCTAGAGTAGCTGTTGGAAGCCGATGTGTCGCCCCTAGGTAGCCGCTAAAGGATCTGGGCAAAGTTGTCCATCATTGCATTCCTTTGTAGCTCGAGGGATTCTTCGAGCAAGATTTTGATAGGATCTCCTGCCCCCTCGTCTTTCTTTTCATCCACCATGGGAGGTCATCGAGATTTGCAAGGTTGGTATTGCAAGGTTCAACCGGTTCAAGCCCTAATTCCTTATATCCCGACCTCATTGGGGACATGCAAAGAAAAACAGAGAAAAAGCAGACCGATCTGATACCACTGATCTAGATTTAAATAGGAACGCAACAAATTACAGAGATAACCATAAACATAGAGATGCAGCGGAAATAATACTTCATTTCATTAATGTAAAATACTGAAATATGCTTATAAACAACAATGGAAATAAACCAGCTAGGGCAATGGCAGCTTATCTCCAAGAAGAGATGTGGCAGCTACATGCCTCTGAACTGTGTTACAATGAGACTCGAAGGCCTATTTATTGTTTAGAAACAAAGGAAAACCCTAAACATCCAAAAACCTAACCCTAGAAGATGAAACACCAAACTGTGGGCCCCGTTTGGGTAAATTGGCACATCAACTTCCCGGGGTCGTAACTTTCGCATACGATCTCCATTTGACACGCACAGTATCTCGTTAGAAAGATCTATCCGAGAACTACAACTTTAGGAAGAGAAACATCGGTCCATGGACCCATGTTGCTCCTAGTTTTCCCAAAAAACGTCGTTTAGGGCCTAAGCGGCTTTGGAAGTTTAAGACCCGAAAAATTGCTAAAAATAGTAAACTATGCTACAATTAAGGAAGCTGAAAAGCTAAAACAAACAATGGTGGGGGTCCAAGTGGACTTGGCAGGTGACCACCAATATCCACCTGGATCAACAATGGTTCATATCGATTCTCATAAAAGTATGAGATCCCTACACTTAATTCTATTGTTTACATCTGTAGGTTACATGTTGACGATATGTTTGAACAAATGGCTGGCATGGCTAGTAGGGGTCTGATTAAGGTCTTGTTCAAATTATTTCTTTTGCATCATTGTTTCCCTATTATTTTATTGTTCTTGAGTTATAATTCCATTCTAGAAACTGACCTGGGCTCTGAGCCTGAAAAAGTGGCTCAAATCCCGGAGTCGTTGGCATAACACTGACAAATTTAGTCTCTGGTCTCTGACAAGAAAGCCTGTAATAACAACTTTGGGTTTCTGGATGCTCTCTTGCCTATAGCATGAGAGCGACTGAGGCCTAAGATGTCTAGAACATCAGTGGGACCCAGGGACAGGATGTCTGAGTGGCTGACATGTCTCCTGAGGTTTTTGTTGTTGATGTGGATAGGTTGGTTGATGTGTTCTATCGATTCCACTTCCTTAAGGTCACATAGGAGGTTGAATCCAATCATAGTAGCCTCTCGTCGCATGTTTACCCTATTGGCATGGTTACTTGGGTAGATGTGGGAGGAGGGTGTTACAATTAATATTAATATTGTGACAAGGGAATGGTACAAAAATGTATCCAACATCTCAATGTAAAAACACTGTCACAATGTTACATTACATTGCAATTTATCCAATGTCAAAATCCAACATTACAAAATTAGTCAACCACATTTACTAATGTGGTTGACTATGTTTGATAGTCAACATTCTTCAACTTTGGTCAAACATAATCACTTATTATTATGAGAGCACATGGAAGACTTGACAAACTATTGGGATTTATTGGACATTCTCCCCAAATAAATAAAATGCACATGATTGAATTAAACGAGTGGAGAGCCATATAGAGCCCAGTTTGATCATTTTTTAATCCACAATAGTTGGCTTTTAAAAGGTTTGGATTTCTCTTCTTCAATCAAGACACAAAGAGCATTAGATCACCGTCTAAACCCATGGATGATGGACCAAATGGAATATTTAGGGCCAATCTTGTTTAGATTCAACGCTGCATGGTTGAAGCAAGAAGACATTGTGGAATTGATCAGACAATCGTGGAGGATCCCAGTTTTGGGATTGCCTGCCTATGTCTTGGGAAAAAATTTTAAATTATTGAATTGAGGCTTCAATGATCCATATCAGGTTTATGAGAGTATTCTTCAGCGAAAATCACATCATATTTAATTTGTCAACGTGTTTCAAACCCACAAGTGCGGTGCATCGTCAGGACGAGTTGAAGAATCAAATCATAGTTGCATGTTAAATCAAGAGAGCATGACCTCAAACGGTTAAATTTGATTGGGAAACGACTATAATTGATTGGACAACTAGATTGTACTAACGACTATTATGAAAGGCTAAGTTTGACTGGGCACCATGACTAAGAAATAGGGAGAGGAAAAATATTTATTAATTTTTTTTAGAGTATGAAATAATAATCTATTAATAGGTATTTTAATTAAATAGAATAATAGTTAGTAAGTTAATATAAGGGATATTATATAATATTTAATTGAAACTAATAAGAAATATCTTTAATTAGATAACCCATTAATTTTGTTAAATAAAGACCCCAAACTAACTAAATGGAATTCCACTAATTGGTCCATTAATAATTTATAACTACTTTATATATATATATATATATATATATATATATATATATATATATATATATATATATATATATATATATATATATATATATATATATATATATATATATATATATATATAAGTTAATAAAAATGATTACTTAGTGGGAAAAAAAATGTTAGGTTGGTTTGTTAAAATTGCTATTTTAAGGTAGAGCAACAATCTATTAATAGGCTTTATAGTTAAAACTAGGTATGTAAATAGTCGTTAATTTATTTATGTGGGTTAGCATGTTATAAATATTATAGTAAAAGTTTGAGTTTAATTAATAAGAACCGTAATCTTATTACTAAATACTATCCTAGTAATAAATTTTTACGAAATAATTTTTTTTAGATAACCTAAAAAATAGTCAAATAGTTACCTCAAACTAACTATAATTTGATTTTATCTCGATAAAATTAATATGTTAATTCAATTAGAAATAAGATAGAACTTATCATTGGTTAGTTAATATATTTATTTTATTTATATCTAAAGGGTTGGAAAGAAAAACCATACTATTGGAATTCTTCCATCCACGAGAAGGAACAGACAATGCTTGCTTCAATACCTTACTAGGTCACTAAAATCAAACCTAGACATTGAAAAAAAGGGTGCGGGGGGGGAAGTCGAAGAGGAAGAAAAGGAAACAAGCGGTCTCAAAGATGAGGGGGAAGACAAAGAAGATCGTAGTGAAGAACCACCCAAGGGGCGGGGGAGGGAAGGTGTAAGTTAGGAGGAAAGGGCAGGAATCCAACAACTGCTAATCTTCCAACCATCATCCCTATTGAGATTTCTCGGCCTTTTCTCAATTTCGATGGCTTCCCTAAATTTTCGGTGATGAAAGGGAGCAATCTTGGCAATGACCTGGGCCTCCTCAATGCAAATGTGATGCTTTGTTTTTTCCACGTGCTCTGCCAAGGTGGAAGACCGGGTCCTCCTATGTTTGATGTTAGCAGAGTGTTCATGGATCCTTTGATTAATAGAATGCCCCGTCTCACCCACATAGGGGGTCCCACAAGAACAAGGAATAACATAGACACCTTTCATGTCCTTGGGGTCAATAGGGTCTTTTACAGATCTAAGGGACCTACTGATGGTGTTAAGGGGTCTAAAGGTAGAGGGAATATTATGCTTTTTGAGGATCCTCGTAATCTTATCAGTGGTTCCTTGGACAAATGGTAGATGAACCTTTGAGACACGATCCTTAGTGTCTCCCTTAACTTTAGGATCTTTGTTGGCTTTAAGGAAAGCCTTTAGACCTTGGTGCTTACTATAACCATTATTTACAAACACGTTAAGGAGATGGGATTTCTCTCTATTGATGTTCTTTTCATCAGAGATTCTCAGTGCTCGAGTCGCATTCGTATTGAGGACACCCAACTTTTGAACAAGGAAATGATGGGAGCTGGCATGAAGATACTACTCAGTATGAGTTTTCTTCCTGAACACTTGATGGGAGAAAGAGCCGTCATCATTCTTAGAGATAAGGACATTTAGGAAAGGCAAACAACCATCAACTTTCTACTCCATAGTGAACTTTATGGATGGGGATTGATTGTTGAGATGCTGGTAGAAGAGTTCTAATTCCTCCTGGCCATGAGACCAGATGACATCAGTGTCGTCAACAAATCTCATCCAAAGTTTGGGCAAGAGACGAGCCGAGGACCAAGCTTTGGACTCAAAGTCTTCCATAAAGATATTAGCAACAACTGGGGATAGGGGGGAGGCCATGGTGACCCCACATACCTGTTCATAAAATTCCCCTTCAAAACTAAAAAAAGTGGATGTGAGACAAATTTCAACTAAATGAGCATTGTCAGTAAGGCGGTTGATGACCTCAATGGCCTCCTTTATAGGGATTCAAGTATAAGGGGAAACCACATCAAAACTCACAAGAATGTCCTCAGGGTCGAATTTGATGTATTTAAGCTCATTGAAAAAGGACGAAGAGTCTTTAATGAACGACTCTATGAGGCCAACAAGGGGTCTAAGCTTCAAGGCTAGGTATTTTGCTAGGAGATAAGTTGGACCACCTATGGTATTGAAAATCGGCCTTAGGGGGGCCCCCTCTTTGTGAATCTTCGGAAGACTATAGATCTGAGTAGTGATGGGGCTACTCTCAATAAGCTTATGGCTAAAGGAACCCACTGTGTTGCTAGATTTAATATTTAGAGCAACATTTCTGGAGACCTTCTTCAGGGGATTTTTGCTAAGCTTTTTATAACTGCCACTGTTACCCAAATGGTCCAACTTCTGTTGGTAATAATCTTTATTAAGGATGACCTCAGCCCCTCCTTTATTGGCTTTGAGAACCACAATGTCCTTGTTATGGTTCAGGGATTTGAGGGCCTCAAACTCAGCCTTGCTAATATTGATTTTTGGGGGAATTGCCTTCCTCAGGACAATAGCGCAATCCTGCCTAATCGTGTTCTTAATATTATTTGGCAAGCTCCTAATCCTGTATTCCACATCACACATAATGTCTTCTATAAGGATCTTCTTAGGGGCGATGACAAAATTTAGACCCTTCTCTAGAAGGCTATGCACGGAAGGGGGAAAGGAAAAATTCGATAAATTAACAACCTTCTTGTTATGAGAAAGCGGATTATTATTGTTATTATCCAAATTTTTATCAATATAATCATTCCCATTACTATTATTATAAAGTGATTCCTCATTTTTATCTATATTAATTAAGTTTTCACTATTACTACTAAATTCACTTAGATTATTACACTTATGATTATTATAATCCACAATACAATCATTATTAATATAATAATAATTATTAAAATTATTAATCTTATTATTATTACAACACATATTATTATTATTATTATTAATATTCGAGTTATTTAGATTATAGTTATTAAAATGAAATTTACATTTTTCAGAAGACAACAAAGGACTCGAGGTGTGCAGACAGGATTGATGGAAGCTCCTCTCATCTGTGCCAACCTGCGAGTCTGAGCAGTGATGGAAGGAGGACAGAGATGTGCCACTAGAGATTTTAGGGTGGAGCAAAGTGGCGAAAGGTGGAGTTAAAGATTCTTGCGATGGGTCAGTGGATCCATGGTCTACCATGTCCGCCAGCAAACCATGTCTCGCATCGGATGTGCTAACGAACTAGCAGGGCAGCGATAGTGGAATGGAGGACGGGGGATCAAGCAATGGGCCACAGGTCATGTTAGGCAGGATCGGAGGAAGAGCAGAACATGGGGGGAAGGGAAATATTATTGGCCTGGTCTGTAACCCCCAGCCAGAAGAACAGGGGGAGGCATGACCATTCAGGCCACAGGTTCGACCAGAAGGTGACAACATGGCTGGACCTGAATGCGAAAGTTAGGGGCAAGGCTCCAAGGCTGCCAACGATGAAGGAGAGATCGAATAGATAAAGACCTGAGAGCATACCTTTTCATTCGAATCCACCAGCAAACATTGAGGCCCAGAGGAGCATTCGACACTAGAATGAGAGGAAACCCAGGATCTAACGGTGGAAATATGATTAACAGATAGTTGACTGTGGGAAGGTCTATCCAATGGGAAAGAAGGATTGCCAAAAACCAAGGTCCTTTTAGACAACTTTCCAAAATTTGAAGCCTGCTTCTGTTTCCAAATGTCTTCCAAACGTAGTGATTTAAGAGCTGAACAGGCATCAATCTTCGTCCATAGGGAGGAAGAAATAATGCCAGACAATTCCAGATGCAGAGCCAGAAGATTCCTAGAAAGCTGATCCAAATTTCTCCTTACTTTATGAATTTTGGACCTTAGTAATGCTAAGCTGGCCTTCATAAAGACACGATGGTTCCTAGGAGTGTTTAGGCAATCCTTAATCTGGGCAAAAACTGGGATGATAAACGAATCTCTGCATCTCTTAAGGAACGTCAGATCTGACTTCAACTTTGAAACCTGCAAGCGTGCCCATTCAAATTGATGAACCTTAGTTGCAGTGGCCATTCCATGTAGGGAAGTAATTGTTGAATTGAGGTTTCTGTGATCCATATCAGGTTTATGAGAGTATTCTTTAGTGAAAATCACGTCATATTTAATTTGTCGTTGCTTTTCGAACCCACAAGTGTGGTTCATCATCAGGACAAGTTGAAGAATTAGATCATAGTTGCATGTTAAATAGAGAGAGTAGGACCTCAAATGGTTAAATTTGACTGGGAAACGGCTATAATTGACTGGACAACTAGATTGTACTAACGGCTACTACGAAAGGCTAAGTTTGACTGGGCACCATGACCAAGAAATAGGGAGGAAAAATATTTTATTATTATTATTATTATTTTAGAGTATGAAATAATAATCTATTAATAAGTCTTTTAATTAAATAGAATAATAGTTAGTAAGTTAATATAAGGGATATTATATAATATTTAATTGAAAATAATAAGAAATATCTTTAATTAGATAACCTATTAATTTTGTTAAATAAAGACCCCAAACTAACTAAATGGAATTCCACTAATTGGTCCATTAATAATTTATAACTACTTAATAATAAATAAATAAATAAATAAATAAATATATATATATATATATATATATATATATATATATATATATATATATATATATATATATAGATATATATATATAGATATATATTAGAGCAACAATCTATTAATAGGCTTTATAGTTAAAACTAGGCATGTAAATAGTTCGTTAATTTATTTATGTGGGTTAGTATGTTATAAATATTACAGTACAAGTTTGAGTTTAATTAATAAGAACTATGATCTTATTACTAAATACTATTCTAGTAATAAATTTTTATGAATTTTTTTTTAGATAATCTAAAAAGTAGTCAAATAATTACCTCAAACTAACTATAATTTGATTTTATCTCGATAAAATTAATATGTTAATTCAATTAGAAGGAATATAGAACTTATCATAGGTTAGTTAATATATTTATTTTATTTATATCTAAAGGGTTGGAAAGAAAAACCATACTATTGGAATTCTTCCATCCATGAGAAGGAATGGACAATGCTTGCTTCAATACCTTACTAGGTCACTATAATCAAACCTAGACACTGAAAAAAGGGGGGCCGGGGGGGGAAGTCAAGGAGGAAGAAAAGAAACAAGTAGTCTCAAAGATGAGGGGGAAGACAAAGAAGATCATAGTGAAGAACCGCCCAAGGGGTGGGGGAGGGAAGGCGTAAGTTAGGAGGAAAGGGTTGGAATCCAACTACTACTAATATTCTAGCCATCATCCCTATTGAGATTTCTCGGCCTTTTCTCAATTTCGATGGCTTCCCTAAATTTTCGGTGATGAAAGGGAGAAATCTTGGCAATGACCCGGGCCTCCTCAATGCAAATGTGATGCTTTGTTTTTTCCGTGTACTTTGCCAAGGCGAAAGACCAGGTCCTCCTATGTTTGATGTCAGCAGAGTGTTCATGGATCCTTTGATTAATAGAACGCCCCATCTCACCCACATAGGGGGTCCTACAAGAACAAGGAATAACATAGACACCTTTCATGTCCTTGGGGTCAATAGGGTCTTTTACAGATCTAAGGGACCTACTGATGGTGTCAGGGAAAATTTTAAGAACCCCCCCTAAATTTATAAATATAATAAATGGGCGAATCTCCATGGTATATAGGAAAAATGAAAGGCGATTTTATCAATAATATAATATGTATATATAATTTTTTGGCGAATCTCTCACTAGGCATGGCGAATATTTTACTCAATTATAAAATCTTATAAGATCTTGGCGAGTCTTTCACTAAATAATAAAACTTTGTAAAGTCCTAGTGAATCTTAGCATAGGCTACATGCTGGTTTAATTCCCTCATTTAAATAGGCTACATTCCAGGTGAATACCATGGGTCAATACCATGTGCCATTTTGGTGAATACCATGGGTCAATACCATGTGCCATTTTTATTTTTATTAATTCTAATATTAGGGTTAATAATGGTTTTTTGCATGGTATTAATAACAATCTAGTCCATGGTATTTGTCCCATAGTATTTTGGCCATAGGTTTCACCTAAATATAACCCATTTTTTGAGTGTTCGTAAATATAAGGTGACTTATGGAGTAAATATAAAAAAATGTTTTATTTGTTTACCATACCTCTTGTTTATTTATATTTTTATTAATTTACCATACCTCTTTTACAAATATGGTATTTGGCCCATAGGATTCACTTAAATAAAACCTCTTTCTTGAGCCTTCATAAATAGAACGAGGGTTATGGACTAAATATAAAAAGAGGTTTTATTTATTTACGATACGTCTAGTTTATTTATATTTTTATTTATTTACCATACCTTTTGAGTAAGTATAAAAAGACGTTTTATTTATTTACCATACCTCCACTTTACTTATATTTTTATTTGTTTACACCCTTACATGTATATAAGGTGACTTATGGAGTAAATATAAAAAATGTTTTATTTATTTACCATACCTCTCATTTATTTATATTTTTATTAATTTACCATACCTCTTTTATAAATATGGTATTTGGCCCATAGGATTCACTTAAATAAAACCTATTCTTGAAAATGGGTGAATGGATTCACTTAAATAAAACCTATTCTTGAAAATGGGCGAATGGAAGGTTGTAAGTCCTAATTTCAAGGGCTAAATTTACCTTTCTTACCTTCTCCCTTAAAATAAGGTGGGCTATTTGAGGTGATTTGTAAAAAAGTACTATGATACAAAATATTCGCCCACTAAAAATTTAAAACCCCTTAATTTCGCCAAAGGGAAAACATTCGCCCCTAAAATTATCCTTGGATGGTGTTAAGGGGTCTAAAGGTAGAGGGAATATTATGCTTTCTGAGGATCCTTGCAATCTTATCAGTGGTTCCTTGGACAAAGGGTAGATGAACCCCCGAGACACGATCCTTAGTGTCTCCCTTAACTTTAGGATCTTTGCTGGCTTTAAGGAAAGCCTTCAGACCTTGGTGCTTACTATAACCATTATTGACAAACACGTTAAGGAGATGGGCTTTCTCTCTATCGAGGTTCTTTTCATTGGAGATTCTCAGTGTCCGAGTCACAAGCGTATTGAGGACACCCAACTTCTAAGCAGGGAAATGATGGGAGATGGCATGAAGATATTGCTCAGTATGAGTTTTCTTCCTGAACACTTGATGGGAGAAAGAGCCGTCATCATTCTTGGAGATGAGGACATCCAGGAAAAGAAAACAACCATCAACTTCCTGCTCCATAGTGAACTTTATGGATGGGGATTGATTGTTGAGATGCTGGTAGAAGAGTTCCAATTCCTCCTAGCCATGAGACCAGATGACATCAGTGTCATCAACAAATCTCTTCCAAAGTTTGGGCAAGATACGAGCCAAGGCCCAAGCTTTGGACTCAAAGTCTTCCATAAAGAGATTAGCAACAACTGGGGATAGGGGGGAGCCCATGGCGACCCCACATGTCTGTTCATAAAATTCCCCTTCAAAACTGAAAAAAGTGGATGTGAGACAAATTTCAACTAAATGAGCGGTGTCAGGATCAGTAAGGCGCTTGATGACCTCAATGGCCTCCTTTATAGGGATGCAAGTATAAAGGGAAACCACATCAAAACTCACAAGATTGTCCTCAGGGTCGAATTTGATGTCTTTAAGCTCATTGACAAAGGACGAAGAGTCTTTAACGAATGACTCTCGGATCGTGTTTGGGGGGTTCATCTACCCTTAGTTCAAGGAACCACTGATAATATTGCGAGGATCCTCAGAAAGCATAATATTCCCTTTACCTTTAGACCCCTTAACACCATCAGTAGGTCCCTTAGATCTGTAAAAGACCCTTTTGACCCCAAGGACATGAAAGGTGTCTATGTTATTCCTTGTTCTTGTGGGACCCCCTATGTGGGTGAGACAGGGTGTTCTATTAATCAAAGGATCCATGAACACTCTGTTGACATCAAACATAGGAGGACCCGGTCTTCTGCCTTGGCATAGCACGCGAAAAAAACAAAGCATCACATTTGCATTGAGGAGGCCTAGGTCATTACCAAGATTGCTCCCTTTCATCATCGAAAATTTAGGGAAGCCATCGAAATTGAGAAAAAGGCCAAGAAATCTCAATAGGGATGATGGCTGGAAGATTAGCAACTGTTGGATTCCTGCTCTTTCCTCCTCACTTACGCCTTCCCTCCCCTGCCCCTTGGGTGGTTCTTCACTACGATCTTCTTTGTCTTCCCCCTCATCTTTGATACCGCTTGTTTCCTTTTCTTCCTCCTCAACTTTGCCCCCCCACCCCTTTTTTAGTGTCTAGGTTTGATTTTAGTGACCTAGTAAGGTATTGAAGCAAGAATTGTCTGTTCCTTCTCGTGGATGGAAGAATTCCAATAGTATGGTTTTTCTTTCCAACCCTTTAGATATAAATAAAATAAATATATTAACTAACCTGTGATAAGTTCTATATTCTTTCTAATTGAATTAACATATTAATTTTATCGAGATAAAATAAAATTATAGTTAGTTTTAGGTAATTATTTGACTATATTTTAGGTTATCTAGGAATTTTTATTTCATAAAAACTTATTACTAGAATAGTATTTAGTAATAAGATTATAGTTCTTATTAATTAAACTCAAACTTTTACTGTAATATTTATAACATACTAACCCACATAAATAAATTAATGAACTATTTATATACCTAGTTTTAACTATACCGCCTATTAATAGATTGTTTCTCTACCTTAACATAGCAATTTTAACAAACCAACATAACATTTTTTCTACCCATTAAGTAATAATTTTTATTAACTTATATATATATATATATATATATATATATATATATATATATATATTTATAATTATAGTTATAATTATTAATGGTAAATTATTAATGGTAATTTATATATAATTATATATATATATATATATATCTATTATAGAATATATTTATTAAGTAGTTATAAATTATTAATGGACCAATTAGTGGAATTCCATTTAGTTAGTTTGGGGTCTTTATTTAACAAAATTAATAGGTTATCTAATTAAAGATATTTCTTATTATTTTCAATTAAATATTATATAATATCTCTTATATTAACTTACTAACTATTATTCTATTTAACTAAAAGACTTATTAATAGATTATTATTTCATACTCTAAAATAATAATAATAATAATAGAATATTTTTCCTTCCTATTTCTTGGTCATGGTGCCCAGTCAAACTTAGCCTTTCGTAGTAGCCGTTAGTACAATCTAGTTGTCCAGTCAATTATAGCCGTTTCCCAGTCAAATTTAACCATTTGAGGTCCTACTCTCTCTATTTAACATGCAACTATGATCTGATTCTTCAACTTGCCCTGATGATGAACCACACTTGTGGGTTCGAAAAGCAACGACAAATTAAATATGATGTGATTTTCGCTGAAGACTACTCTCATAAAATTAAATTATGTAAAACAATCTCCAAGGAAATGTCTAAACAAAAAATATTAGCCCCCTAGATAGAAACATAAGGAGTTGTTGGAGTAGTTGAATCCCATCAAAACCTTATTGAAAAATGTCAAGTGGAACCCTAGCATTTTGAAAAAGAAAAAAAATTAACAAGGAAATTATTTGCAGCAAGAAGACAAGAAGAAGAACCTTAGAGATTAAAATATCAACGTCTATGGCTTCAAGTGGGAGATCAAAATGCCTCCTTCCATAAGCAAGCTAAATCTTGTTAATTTCAAAATTGAGTCAAGGAGATGACCCCTAGAGGAAGGTCATGGTTGACCTCATTCAATGATATTAAGTAGGAAGCCTTTCGTCATTTTTAGGACCTCTATTAAGAGGATAGAGTGGTTGACATGTCCCAAGCTCAAGAATTTCTCCAATGTATCCTTTCAGATTCTACTAATCTGTCTCTTGTCAAAGAGATAGAGGAAGCATAAGTTTTGGAGGAAATATGGGATTTCAACCCAGATAAAGCCCTAGGTCCTGATGGTTTCCCCATAAGCTTTCATAGATATTTTTGGGTTATGATAAAAAAAATGACCTATTGTAGATGATGAACAATGCACAAAGAAAAGAGAAGATTGGGGGGAGTACTAACTTGTCCTTTCTCGATCTTATTACCAAAGAATCAAATGTGGTGAATTTCGCTCTATTTTAGCCTATTTATCTATGCAATTTGGCTTAAAAAAATTTAACGAAGATCATTGCAGCAATATTGAAAAAATTATTACCATAATTCATCTTAGAGAACCAACGCAAATTCATGCAACACAGACAAATTTTGGATAATATTATCCTTGTTCAGGAAGCAATTCATTCTAGCAAGGAATTAGGTGAGCCAATAATGGTGATTAAATTGGATATGGCCAACACCTTTGACTAGGTAAGGCATTCCTTTCTTTTCCTGATGTTAGGAAATTTGAGGGTTTATAGTGAATTTATAAGGTCATTCAAAGCATGTATTAGTTCCTATTTGAAAACACTCTTGGTTAATGGTTGGCCCACCCCTTTCTTTATTTCTTATTATGGACTAAGACATCGTTTCCCTCTGTCTCCTCTTTTATACATCATTATGGCTGAAAGTATGAGCATGAATTTGGAAAAATACAGGCAAGAAGGAAAGTTGGTGGGACTAATTATTGCACAAAATTTCAAAGGGGAAAATTAGTTTGTAAATGACACCGTCCTTCTTAGGGGAGCCTCCAATAATAGTTATTTGGTTTAAAATATTTTGAACTCATATCTTGAACTATCATGTGGCATAGTTAATAAAAATAAACATCAATTACATAGATAGAATTGTACTGAAATAACATTGAATGAGTTGTCAAAGATCCTAGAGTTCTGAGCCATCATGAAGTGGAGACCATTTAAATACTTATGAGTTCCAATTTCATTGGGTGCAACCAATGCAAATGAATGGGAGAAAGTCCTGCAAAAAATCAAAAAAAGAATCAAATCTTGGGGTGCTCAATGGTTAAATGTGGCTCGAAATGTAGTATTAATTAAATCAATGTTTCCATCCTTGCTAGTTTATATGGGTTTAGGTTTACTTGCTCCTAAGGGAGTAATCCATCAAATTGGTTGTCTATTGAGGAAGTTTCTTTGGTAAGGAGGGAAAAACAATGAACATATATTTCATCTAGTGAATTGGAATATTTGAATCTATCCAAAATATTTTGTGTACTAGTGATTAAAGATCCTGAGCTCATGAATCTAGCTTTGGGTGCAAAGATAGTGTGGTGTCTTTTATCATACTCTCAAGAATGGTGGAAGAAGACCTTTGTGTGTAAATATTTTCACAAGGAAAAGCTAATTAGACCTGAAAAAGAAGTATGACCTCACCAAGGATCTAAAATTTGGAAATTATGCAAAGCGGTGGCCCTTATTATCTTGGATCACTTGGGATGGAAAGATGGAAATGGTGCGCACATCAATCCATGGAATGATTGAATACCGATAATATCTCTATTGAACAATAACAAAGGAGTCAAGGAATTGGCTATCTGGATGGAAGCAAATGGATTCAATAAGATCGTTGATATATTGTGATGGGACACCAATGGTCATTGGGTCGGTTGGAATTGTCCTAACATCCCCCCTAATCTTCATAATCATTGGTCATCAGTGGTCAAAGCATTAAAGGACCTTGCTCCAATAATCGCTACAAGGTTGGATCATCGAATATGGATGGGTAGTAATAAGAATGTATACACAGTGAAAGTGGGATATGAATTGTTAAATAAAAAATTCTCATATTGTCCTTCAAAATGGCCATGGGGAAGAATCTGGAACAAGGATTTTCTACCAAAAATTAACGTCTTCTGTTGGGAATTGGTTCTTGGGAAGACATTGATAACAAGAAAACTCAAACAAAGAAATATCTAGGGTCCATCCCATTGTCTCCTGTCAAAAAAGAGAAACAAAGACATTCCCCATGTCTTTTGTCAATGCTGCTTTTCTTTGGAGGTATGGAAAATTGCTTTGGAAAAGGGTAGAGATATTCTGATTATTCCATATAAATGGTAAGAAATGTCCGAGAAATGTAAAAGCAATATCCTATGGTAGAGAAAATTAGATTTAGTATCCATGAGATGTTGGATGGCTTTACCAAAGTATCTGTGCTAGGCGGTTTGGATATCTTGCAATCAAGAAATTTTTAATGATGCTCATCCAAATTTGATTACCTCAGCCTCGAAAGAAACTCAGTTTCTCTTGAATTAATCACTGTTAGGGATTATTATATGGGAGAACTAGATGATTTGTTTCTAAATGAGAGGCATGAATCAACCTTGGTCTTATTCCAAATCAAGATGGCATCTTCAATCATAAGCATTCTATTAATAAATCATATGTACTTAGAATGGACTCCACCCCCTCCCCCGACGAAGAAAAAGAGATGCAATATGCTTGGGGCCTTGGGAGTCCAACTAATAATCATGTTGAATTCTTAGAATTGTGGCAGGGTATCGAATTAGAAATCTTAAGAAAAGAGACAATTAATGATATTTGGTGACTTTATGATAGTTATCCAACAAGTGTGAAATCTCAAAAGAACTAGGCACAAATCAAATCCCATATTCTGCATAGAATAAGTTTTCAAATAACAAAGTTTGAGGTTGTTGATTTCTTCCTTATCAAGAGGCATCTCAACTCATTGGAAAATTCACTAGCAAATAGGGGTGTATCCCTAGATTAGGGAATGATGGCTCGGGATGATAGAGCTATAGTTTTCCAAACTATACCATGAAAATATCATATATAATTCAGTTATTAGGAGTATTGAAACCTCTAATTCACATTAATGGAGAAATGATAGGGTTGGATGTTCAACCTCCTCTTGTCAGTCCCAAAATTGTTTTGTTGATCATGAAAACTCTCCTTCCTGTGCTTTGGCATCTGATCTCCTTGGTTGAGTGTTGGGATCATGTGTACATTTGGAAAATCTATGAAAAAATGGCCATAATAAAGGATAGGTGGAAGCTAGATTTCACATTTGATAAATCTGGATGGAGGCAGGGAATCAATATCTTCATTATTGAGATGCAACAAACCCACTCGTGGATCTCGGCTTTAATGGAAAAAGGATGTAAGATGTAGAGGAATTAATTCAAGGGTTGAGCGTTGGGGTTAGAGAATGTGCGACGATGATGGTTGTATTAAAGACATTGTGAGAAGAGACAACTTAGTGGTGGCAGACCTGCAAAATTATAAGGAGAGATAATGCATTTTTGTTTCATCAGGAATTCAAGTTTGGTTGTTTAAAAGCTTTGTAGCGAGAGTGTTTTATGGTGTGAATTACGAAATGGAGCATTTGGTCAACACAAAGAAGGATGGAATTAGTCAGAAACTGGATTGTCTGATGGCATTGATGGAGTACATCCTGACCCTGTTAACTAGGTAAGGAGAGATGGGAAAGGTTGAATTTGAAGCCCAATTCATACTTTTAAATCAGAAAATAGCCTTGATGCAGACCAAGATAGATAGACTTCAAGTTGCATATGATTCTTTGAGTCTTAAGCTGGACAAGCTAGTTTCTTTATTTGAAGGAGAAGCAAGAGGGGTGGAGAATGAATTATTTTCAAAGGTCCATGTGTAACAAGGTGTAGCTCCAGTTCATCAGACGATGACAACTATGGAGGCTTCTGTGGAATTGGCTTTTGCTCCTTCCTAGTTAAGGATTGATATTGAGGACCTTAAAGTTGGTATTTTCCCTGGGGTGAATAATGAAGGATAGACTCTTCTTTTAGTTTTAATCTATGTTCTGCAAGTATGCATATGTTTTAGGAGACTTTTGGAGGCAATATAAAGCACTGCCAAATTAGAATAGTAGTATGTAGACAAAGTAAGAATGTCCAATCTTTTTTGGTCTTTTTTGAATATAGTGGATGATGATTTGGTAGCAAATGTAAAAGGTTATCACATTCAAACCAGTTTGAATTAATAGAAAAAACCCATATCTGTTTCATTTAAAAAAAACATAGTTAACCACATTAGATAAACATAGTCAAACCTTAATAGGAAACCTTGATAGTCAATGTTTGAATAGTTGACCATGATCAAACTTGGTGAGCCCTATGTTTACCATATTTAACAATAGTCAACATGATAACATAGTCAAACATAGTCAACCTTTCTAGGGTGAACATGGACAACCATAGTGAATCATATTTAGTCATAGTCAAAAAATCGTTAACCATAGTGAAAACATAGTCAATGATGTTTAATAATAGTCACACATTGTCAACCATAGTCTAACCACAGTCAACCATCATCAACTATGATCAACATGGTTGACTATGATTGACCATAGTTAACTATGGTCACCATGGCCAACCATTGTCAACCATGGGTAATCTAGGTCAACCATGGCTAATCATGGTCATATTTGGTCAACCATAGTCACCATAATCGACATTTCAAAACTATGGTCAACCCCATGCTCAACATTACAAACCATAGTTAATATGATCAACCTAGGTCACCATGGTAAAACATGGTCAACCGTAGCCTTTCATTATCAATATAGACAACAATAATCTATCATAGAAAACTATGGTAAACCATGGTCAAATTAGTCAAACCATGCTCAACCATGGTGAACTTGGTGAAGCCATGTGACAAACATTATTGCAATGTTACATTATCGTATTGTGACAAAAAATTATCAAATGTCACACTGTGACAAACATTATCACATTGTGACAATCAGTATCCCAATGTTATATTACACCAGCTTCATAATACGACAATACGAAATTAGTTAACCACATTTACTCATGTGGTTGACTATGTTCGATAATACAAAATTAATTAACCACATTTACTAATGTGGTTGACGATGTTCAACAATACAAAATTAATTAACCACATTTACTAATGTGGTTGACTATGTTCGATAATATTTGATTATATTTGATACTCAATACTCTTCAACTTTAGTCAAATAGAATCGCCTATCAATATTATTGATTAATATTAAGAGTCAAACATAGTCAACCACATTAGTAAAACATAGTAAAATAAAGTTAACCTTTATAGTCGATGTTTAAATAGTTAACCATGATAAAACTTGGTCAACTCTATGTTTACCATATTTAACAAAAGTCAAAGTCACTCATAGTTGTCCTCTGTCAATATAACTTGACCATATTCAATTATAGTCAACCATGGTTGACCAAAGTCAAACATTGTCAACCTTAGTCAACTAAGCTCATCTTTGGTTGGTCACAATCAAGATTCAAAAAGTTTAGTAATAATATTAATATTAATATTAAGGTTCAATATATTATTGTTATTAGTTGACAATGATCAAATTTGGTGAATGTAGCAATGTGACATTACAAAAATAATCAAACATATTTACTAATGTGGGTGACTATGTTCGATTATATTTGACAATCAACAATCTTAAACTTTGGTCAAACTTAATGGCCTATGAATATTATTGATTAAAATTAATAATAAAACATGTTGTGATGTCATAATAGTACATAAATCTATCCAATGTCGAAATGTGACAATGTAACATTACATTACAATATCTCCACTGTTGTAATGAAACATTATAAAATTATCCAACCACATTAACTAATGTGGTTGTACATCTGTTTGATATACGCTAATCAACCTATATCAAACACATTTACTAATATGCTTGTGCTAGGGTTTATAACAATTGGGTTTATAATATTGGGGTTGATAACATTATGGTTTTTAATATTTGGGTTTATAATATAGAGTTTATAAAATTAGGGTTTATAATATTGAGTTTAATATTAGGGTTTATACTATATGGTTTATAATATTAGAGTTTATAATATTGAGTTTATATTATAAATCCTATATTATTATTGATTAATATTAAAAATCAAACATGTTGTGAGTCACGTTCGAATGCTACATAAATCTATCCAACATCGCAATGTGATAAAGATTTTCTCAATGTTACATTAATTTGCAATTTAGTCGTCGTAATGCAACATTATAAATGTGGTTGTGCATGTGTTTAATATACACCATTTAGTGTATATCAACCACATTTAATAATGTGGTTGTGTTTGTATAAATTCCTTGTAGATTCAAACTGCAAATTGTAATATGATAAAACAATTGACTTTAATCTACTCTACTCATTAGTGGAAACAACAAACGATCCATGGAATCATGAAGCATATAATGTAGAAATTCCTTGTAGATTCAAAGTGCAGATTTTAATATGCTAAAACAGTTGACTTGAATCTACTATAGTCATCATCGGAAACAATAAATGATCGATGAAATCACAAAGCATATAAGAGAAAGAATTCAATACACATAACACAATGATTTTATGGGGAAAGACACAACTAAAAACCCTTGCTATCTGTATATTGCATTAATCATAAAATATAAGAAGATGAAAATGCTTTGCTCAAGCCTGAGCAACCTCTACATTATCTCTATCTTGTAATTGGTAAGTTTTCTTTATTAATGAGTAAGATTATCTTATTCTTTGTTTATAAATTTAATTCAAAAATATTATTTTAAACAAAAAATACTATATTAAAATAATATATATTTAAGGTTTTATAATATTGAAAGGTTTGAATTTTAAATATTTATTTAAAAATATATGAAATTTCAATTTTTATGTATAATATATTACTAATAATTATTAATATTTAAATTTATTTAATTATATTTAAATTTTTAAATAAATATTAATTTCACTTGTTTAATTATATAGTCAAAAATATATTTTAAATAAAAAAAAAAAATCTGATAAACTAAAAAATAATTAGACAATCATTTTTAATCGATCATATTTTTTGTCTAAAGATTTTTTTTTTTTCATCGACACAAGAGGCGGACTACATCTACGAATAAAATTTAAAGAAAATAAACAACAAATGTGCAATTCAGTAAAATTCAAAGGAAAACGAAGAGTTAGAACTACCCATCTACGCATTATTTCCTTTCCTAAACCGCTCGAATGCAACAACTGCTGATAAAAATTGCCCATGGAAATGGATGAATTCAAGCGCTTGGGATGTTTCAGTGAGACAATTGGCGGATTTGAAACTAATTTCCTAAGGAATAGATGAAAGCGACCTCTTGGGACGTTTTAGGGAGACAACTGGCGGATTTGAAATTGTTTTAAAACCTAAATATAATCATGGTGCCTCACTTAAAAGGATAAAGGTAGGGCAGGGTTGTTTGAATCCCAACTTCAACCCTGTGATCAAAGTTTTGAGACGAAAGAATATTGGTGGGAATTATTTGTAAATTTATTTTAAACACCAAAATTCCGAGTGGAACGAAATTGGTGATTGGACTTGCTTTTATATTTCTTGTATTTTCCTAAAACTGTACTAGACTTGAAACTATAGTATTAAAATTTGGATATTTAACCATGTATAAAACTTGACGTGTAAGACTTGAGACTACAGTGCTAAAGACTGGAGGTCAAATTTCCCTCCACTAAGGTATGGGGAGTGGAACTTGGAGGTTCTAGGCTCTGCCCACATCATTTGTATAACACCACACAATGACGCTATGGAAACACCTCAGAAAATTGGTAGTTTCAGAGATTCGAAGGTGAAAACACAGCAATTACATGCAATTCCAGAAATCTGGCCTAACTGCTGAAGATGTGATCCAATGGTTAGATACGGTTTGGTTTCACCAATCTGATAGTTTCTCAATTAAAAAAAAAAACGAAATCCCAAATTCAACCCCAAACAAATACTTAGATAGAAGATTAAAATAATATTCCATCATGCATGATACAATGCAGGATCTTTAGAGCAACCGTCATATCCAGATCATCATATTTTTATATTGCCTGCAAAGGAGTCTATTCTCAAAAGCTGAATAGAAAATCCTTCCTAGCGAGTAGTAACATCCCTTTTTGAAATGTAATCTGCAACTTTGTTTTGATCCATATAGACATGCGGTATGGATAAGCTATAGAAAGAATTCATCATAGATCTGATGCCCTGCATCAAGTGTGCATCGAGTTTGTAATGGAGGGAGGGCCAAATTTTGTTCTCGATTGAATTGATGATCACTTTTGATTCATTGAAGTCGGTTAAAACCTTTGTAATAATCCAATTTTCACAAAATAATACCCCCCAAAAATGATTATTTCAGCTCTGTTGTTATTCCCTATCCCAATTGACCAACTGAAATTATCAAAGGCTCTCGGCGACAATAGTAAATACACCCCACTATCACAAACCCTTTTTGTTAGGCTGCATCGAAAAATACCACTACATGGTGTTCCCAAACCTCTTTTAATATGAAATCTATACATGCAGATAAAAAATGTATTTTAAACAACAAAAATTAATATTTAGTATAAAAAATTTGGACAAATTCCAACCAAAAACTCCAAAACTTAACATGTTTAAATAATACCATTTAAACATACAATTAAATAATAAAAACATTTAAATTTTATTTTAAATTATATTATGAGACAAGTGTTTCGGTGTAAATCACATGATAGAGCATTTGTCGATGCGTTTCGAACCAACCCATGTGGTTCATCGTCAGGACAAGTTTAAGAATCAGATCTAGCTTTGCATATTAAATAGTCAGAGTAGAACATCCAACGGCTATATTTCTTGTCCAGGTAACGGCTATATTGATTCTTGGCTCCAAATCCACTAACTATAGGGTTTGTCCAACCTTGAAAAGGATTATACTCGTATAGGAAAAAGGTATTGATCCTAAAGATGGGTTGGAATGTGGTATATGACCACTCCCAAAAGAGAAACCTTGGAAAGAAGCTGACCCACTCGCCATGGAAGTCATAGACGTGGAGGTATCTCATGGAATACTTAATGGAACTGAAGGAATTGCGTTGGTCGACATTCCAAAAGGGAAAATGCCAATGCTAGAGGTAAAAGCTTGAGTACCACCCCTCGAAGATGGAATGGAAGTAGAGTAAAATATAGTAGTGCTAGGAGTAACGCAAGGTATGGAAATCGTTCCTCCTCCTTGTACGTATACAAGAGTTTTTATACTAGTAGCACTCATGGTGGACACCATACTTCCAATAGTGGTCATCGAAGGAAATGATTAAAAGAAACCTGGGCTTGAAGGTTTTCTGGTCGGAGTCCATATGTATAATAAAACGTCCGGGTGATCTGGAGGAAGATGAGAATTTGGAGTCAAAAGAGACTCAGGAAGATCTTCGACCTCAATAACATCTTCTGATTGAAAGAGGACTCTAGAAACAACTGGAGTGTTCCTCTCCAACTCTCTATTTGTACCAAATTTATCTTGTAAATGAATAACTCCAACTGGAGGATCAATCTCTATTGCGTATGTTGCCACTGATTGAAAACCATTGACAAAATTTCTCCTACGCCTTTGAGGAGAAGGCTCATCACCCGTAGGTGAAAGCCCACGAAGCCTCCTCGACAGACGAGCTGGTCGATCAACCACTTTTAATTATTTTAAAGAGATATAATTAAAGACTCAATTGTTTTTTGTAAATCTAGGCCAACTAGGAGCAAAGAGCACTCTCTTAAAACCCTAAAGATATAGTCAATCAAACTACTTCCAAGTATTTCCACTCCAAGTGATGAGGACCAGACACCAAAATACAAGAAAGTGAAAATCAAGGACCTTCTGAAAATAGTCTGGGGTAATTACAGCCCAGGCCTACTAGCGAAGGCAAAAAAAAGAGTTATGCTAACCTCCAAACAACAACCTTTGTCAGTGCAAGCACCCCAGCTTCAGAAGGGTACCCTCAAGAAGTACTGATGAATGTGAGGCAAGGTCTACCTCAAGTGCCACGGGATTCCCCTCCGCAGCCACCTATGTCATCCCTAGGAAAGGAAACTATGGGCATTGGTTCGTGTCAAAAGAAGGGCAGAACAGTTATGAGGCGAGATCCAACAAGTAGGAGAGGGGGTATCTCTCTTCCTTTTATTCACTCTCACTCGTGCTTAACTCCCAGTCATGGAGCTTTCCCAGTCTTTCTAACAACACTGGATTTCGCTCGTTATTCAACTTATATGTTTGAAAATTTGAGCGTCCTTGGAGAGTTAACTCTCCTGTTATGAAACCAGCTCACAAAAAGATAGAAAAGATAGATCAATGCCTTAGAATTCAGCCTCTTCGAGGGTGCAACCTCTTTTACATTGTGCAAATGAATTATTCTTTGATGATTCAAATGACAAAACCTCCTTTCTATATATAGGAGTCTAAGGAGTCACAATATAACCCAACTGACCTAACAATAATAATATAAAGGCACAAAAATAATAATAGAGGGATTCTATGGGGCACAGTAATAACAATATGGGGACAATAGAGGCACAACAATATTAATAAGGGATACAAATACATTAGTAATGGGGTAATCACTAGTATTATAGGGACCTAACATGCCCCTCTCCTTCAAAAAGGTGTTGTCCTCAACGCTTGAGTAGTTCTGGATGCTTCTGTATAAAATTCTCATCCTCCCATGTGGAATCTTCAGTGGATAAGTTCTTCCACTTGATGAGATACTCTGAAATTGATCAATTTCGTAGCTGTCAAGTTCTTGTTTCTGTGACTGCTTTCAGTTCCAATATAATTTTTCCTTCCTTGTCAAGTTCTGGAAATATTGTTTGAACTGGGAGCTTGTCGCCTATAACCTTCTTTAAACATGAAACATGGAAAACTGGGTGCACTCGAGAAGTTGCAGGAAGCTCTAATTTGTATGCCATAGTACCAATATTTTGCAACACCTTGTACGGACCATAATAATTTGGTGATAATTTATTATCCTTCTTAGCTTGCTTGAGGGACATTTGTTTATATGGTTGTATCCATAGGAATACCCAATCACCTACATCAAAACTTCTTTTGCTGTGATGTTGATCTGCCTATTGTTTCATTCTATTCTATGCCAACACGAGGTTATCCTTTAAGAGTTGGAGGACTTGTTGTTGATGCTTGATGTGATGTTCCACTGCTTGAGCCTTAGAATTTTCTCTTAAATATGATGTGATGGATGGTGGCTGATATCCATAAAGTGCCATAAATGGGGTCATTTTTGTTGCTGTATGGAAGGAAGTGTTATACCACCATTCAGCCAGAGGCAACCATTTGACCCATTGTGTCTGTTTATCAGATACAAAGCAACGAAGATATCCTTCCAAACATTTGTTTACTATCTCAGTTTTCCCATCAGATTGGGGATGATAAGATGAGTTATGAGCTAACTGAGTACCAAGATAAGAAAATAATTCTATCCAAATGGGATCTTTGTCACTTACAATAATCTTTGGGTTTCCATGTAGCTTTTGAATTGTTTCCATAAATGCAGTAGAAATTGTACTGGCTTTAAATGGATGTGATAACACACAAAGGTGTGCATACTTGGTAAGTCTATCAAATACCACCATGATGACACTCTTTCCCTTAGACTTGGTTAAACCTGTGATAAAATCCATTGAAACCTCCTCCTAACGTTGGCTTGGAATGGATAAAGGTTGTAATAGACTTGGGGTATTAATTGTTTCACCTTTATTTTGTTGGCAAACCAAACATTCCACCACAAAATTTTGAATATCCGATTTAAGGCCATCCCAAAAAAATTCCTTCTTAACCCTATGGTGAGTTTTTAAAAATCTAGAGTGCCCTCCTAATGGAGAAGTGTGCAATTCCATAAGAATCTTTTGTTTGAGTTGGGAATTCTTACCGAGGTATAAGCGATATTTGTACCATAACGAATCATTTTTCTAGCTAAATGTATCAGATGTACTAGAATCTTGTTGTAACTTTCGAATTAGTGTCCAAACTTCTTCATCATTCTTCCATACCTCCCTTGCTTTGTTTATCCAATCTGGTTGGATAATAGAAATGGCGCACAACAATGCTTCCACATCCTCATCCTTTCTTGAGAGTGCATCTGCCACCACATTTTTGCTTCCCTTTTCTGTAGATGATTTCAAATTCATAAGCCAACATCTTTGTGACCCACTTTTGTTTCTCTTCAGAGGATAATCTTTGTTCTAAAAAGTATTTAAGGCTATCATGATCCATTTTTACCTTGAAGTGTCTTCCCATTAGGTAGGGTCGCCATTTCGTAAGTGCATGTAGTATTGCCAACATTTCCTTCTCATAAATAGCTTTGTGTAAAACATTCCCTTGATTGGACGGCTTTCAAAAGCAATGGGTCTTTCATCTTGCATTAAAACAACACCAATTCCATTTCCTGAAGCATCACATTCCACAATAAAGGTTTTTGTGAAGTCTGGTGTAGCTAAGACCGGTGCTTGGCACATTGCCTCTTTAAGATGTTCGAAGGCCTTTGTTGCTTCTGGAGTCCATGAAAATGCATATTTCTTCAATAATGTTGTTAGAGGTGTTGCTATTCTCCCATAATTCTTAACAAACTTGCAATAATACCCTGTCAACTCGAGAAATCCTCGCAGATGCTTTATGGATGTGGGGATTTTCCATTCCTTAATGGCTTTAATTTTTCTAGGGTCTACCTTAACTCCTTCATGAGATACAATATGACCCAGATATTCCACCTCTTGTACTCCAAAGAAACATTTGGATCTTTTTGCATATAATTGTTTCTCCTCCAATAGTTGTAGCACCCTGTCAACATGTTCAACATGATCCTTCCAAGACTTGCTGTAGATTAGTATATCATCAAAAAATACTAACACAATTTTTCTAAGGAAGGGTTTGAAAATGGAATTCATCAAACCTTGAAATGTAGAAGGTGCATTGGTAAGGCCAAAAGGCATGACCAAAAATTCATAATGACCCTCATGAGTTCTGAATGTTGTTTTCAGAATGTCTTCAGTCTTCATTCTGATTTGATGATATCCTGAACGAAGATCCAACTTGGTGAAGTAAATTGATCCATGCAATTCATCCAGTAATTCATCAATGATAGGAATGGGAAAATTATCTTTAATAGTGAGCTTATTGAGCTCCCTATAATTCGGACACATGCGCCATGATCCATCCTTCTTGTGCACCAATACTACTGGAGCAGAGAAAGAACTTTGACTAGGTTGAATTATACCAGCCTCTAGCATTTCTGTAACCATACATTCAATTTCACTCTTTTGGGCATAGGGATATCTGTACGGCCTAATGTTTGGAGGAACACTACCTGGAATCAGATGAATAGCATGATCATGATCACAAATAGGTGGGAGACCTTTGGGAGTCTCAAATACCTTGGAATGATTGTCCTAGACTTTTTGGAGATCTGAAGAAATAGATGATTTTGACGTGGAAACATCTAGCGAACATAGTTGTGCAATTACATCTCTTTGTTCCTCTTTTAGAAGCTTTTTCATACCGTTAGAGCTGATTATCTTTCTCAGTTTCCCTGCAATACCCCTTAATTCAACTTCCTTTCCTTCCGTAGAAAATTTCATGAAAATTTCTTGAAAATTAAAAGCTATTGTACCCAAGGATTGTAGCCATTGGACTCCTAGTACAACATCAACACCTCCCATTGGAATGGAAAGCATTGGGCTAGTCAATACATATTCTCCCATGGATAGCTTGATATTATGGCACTTTCCAGAGCAATTTATCATTCCTCCATTTGCAACCATCACTTAACACTTAGGTGCTGGATATAGGAAGCAATTCAATTCTTTTGCTATCTTACAATGAATAAAAATGTGGGTACTTCTTGAATCAATCAACACTATTACCTTTTTCTTCTTGATTTGTCCTTCTATCTTGATGGTTTGAGGAGTGGTAATTCCAGCCAATGCATTACAAGATATGGTCAGATTCATTTATTCTTTATCTAGGCTTTGTTCCTAGAGTATATCCTCTTCTTTTGACCTTTCTTGCTTCTTTTCTTCTTCCTCTTCACAATCTATATAGAATAATTTCTTCTCAGCACACTTATGACCTCTAGTGTATTTGCTATCACAACTGTAACAAAGCCCTTTTGCTCTTTTTTCTTCCAATTGTTGTGGTGTCAACCTTATAGGTTGTGGAAGGCTAAGGGCAACAACACTTCCATCTTTATAGTTGTGAGTGGTATGCTTCCTGGTTGCCATAATTTTGCTTTCCATTTTTCTTGCTAACCTGAATGCCTTCTCTAATGAATCAGGTTCCCAAAGGCAAACACCATGTTGGATATTATCCTTTAAAGTCCCTATGAACACATAAATCCTATGCTCCTTTGGAATATTTTTTACCCTTATGTTCAATTTTTGGAACTCCTCAATGTGCTCCATTATTGAACCCTTTTGTTTGAGACTTATCAATTGGCTAAAAAAAGTGTTGCTTTTTGTATCCTCATAATGTGCTGTCAATTCTTCCGTAAAAATTGCTCGAGTGATAATTTGTTTATGAGAGCAAAGCCATTGATACCATACAAACTGATTTGGTTCCAAATATAAAGTTTCAAGACGTACCTTTCGTGTGTTTTGCACATTATTGAGATCGAAAAATTGCTCCATCTGTAATATCCATGTTGCGGGATCCTTGCCATCAAAATTCCTCATATCGATTTTTGGAATATGGTGGGTCTTCGATCCAACATTAGAGTCTATGAAATCATGATTAACATTTATTTTGTTCTCATCATGAGTTTCCTTTACAACCCTTTCACCATTAGTAAGCATTTCTTGTAGAAACTTTGTCAAATTTGTCTTCAAATCTATCTTCAAATCTTCCATGCATGTCTTCAAATTTGTCTTCAAATCTATCTTCAAATCGTCCATCTTAGCTTCCACGTCATTCATCTTAGCTTCTACGCCTTTATTTAAAAAATCCATCTTATCTTCTACGCCTTTCTTTAAACCATCCATCTTAGCTTCTACATCTTTCTTTAAACCATCCATCTTAGATTCTGTTACTTTCTGTGCAAGTGACATTTGTTGCACTTGGTCTCGTAATTTTGATATATCATGTTGCATTTCTTCCTCTTCTTCATGAGTACTGCTAGAGATTTCAGGTTGCTTACTAGGTGTTTTCATTTTCTTTCCTTAGGGAATCAATTACCAATAATAATGCTTTACTATGCCCTTTGAATTCCTTCAAACTAATTTTTCAAACCAAGCTTATGCAAAAATTTAAAAAAAACTACACAGCTTTTTCACTTTGTAGGAGCTTGATATTGAATCTGATGTATCTTTGTAATTTCGGATCATCCAGTTCTAAAATTGTGACCTGTAGTAGCCCTCTGCATACTCTTTCCAATGCCACCAGTCTAATCCAAATTGGATTCTCCAGGGAAGAGTTATGCCAAATCTCCCACAGTGACGTGATTATAGACTAGTTCAGTAGAGCGAACTTGTACGATATCCCCCGTGTCACTATTTCGACCTTTGGCTCTGAAAAATTTATACAAGAAACTACAGTCCATCTTATTTCTATACCTTCTTACAAAATTTCAATCTGATGCTCAGAGAGAAAGTTATGACGATTTTCCCTAGGTCACCTATTTGGAATGTAATTCAGGAGTCTGCAAAAAGACCAACTTCCTCAGATCATATCTCCACAAATATAGCATGAAAAGCTCTGAAATTCGAACCCGAGGTTCAGTGTGATTTCCTCTCAAATCTCTTTTTTTTTTACTTCTAAAACACCACAGAAAAAAATGTTATAGAGAAAATGCCACAATGACCTGTTTGGAGCAACAAAACCCTAGAATCCAAAGCTCTGATACTAAATGTTATGAAACTAGCTCACAAAAAGATAGAAAAGATAGATCAACACCTTAGAATTCAGCCTCTTCGAGGGGGCAACCTCCTTTACATTGCACAAATGAATGATTCTTTGATGATTCAAATGACAAAACCTCCTTTCTATATATAGGAGCCTAAGGAGTCACAATATAACCCAGCCGACCTAACAATAATAATATAAAGGCACAAAAATAACAATAGAGGGATTCTATGGGGCATAGTAATAACAATATGGGGACAATAGGGGCACAACAACATTAATAAGGGATACAACTACAATAGTAATGGGGCGACAACAATAAATAAACCTTACTATCACAAACCCTTTTTGTTAGGCTGCATCGAAAAATACCACTACATGGTGTGCCCAAACCTCTTTTAATATGAAATCTAGACATGCAGATAAAAAATGCATTTTAAACAACAAAAATTAATATTTAGTATAAAAAATTTGGTAAAATTCCAACCAAAAACTCCAAAACTTAACATGTTTAAATAATACCATTTAAACATACAATTAAATAATAAACACATTTAAATTTTATTTTAAATTATATTATGAGACAAGTGTTTCGGCGTAAATCACATGATAGAGCATTTTTCGACGTGTTTCGAACCAACCAATGTGGTTCATCGTCATGACAAGTTGAAGAATCAAATCTAGCTTTGCATATTAAATAGTCAGAGCAGAACATCCAATGACTATATTTCTTGACCAGGTAACGTCTATATTGACTAATGGCTATATTGATTCTTGGCTCCAACCCCACTAACCGTAGGGTTTGTCCAACCTTGTAAAGGATTATAATTTTGACTCGTATAGGAAAAAGGTATTGATCCTAAAGATGGGTTGGAATGTGGTATATGACCACTCCCGAAAGAGAAACCCTGGAAAGAAGTTGACCCACTTGCCATGGAAGTCATAGACGTGGAGGCAGCTGATGGAATACTTAATGGAACTGAAGGAATTGCGCTGGTCAACATTCCAAAAGGGAAAAAGCCAATGCTAGAGGCAAAAGCTTGAGTACCCCCACTCGAAGATGGAATGGAAGTAGAGTCAAATATAGTAGTGCTAGGAGTAATGGAAGGTATGGAAATCGTTCCTCCTCCTTGTACGGATACAAGAGTTTGCATACTAGTAGCACTCATGGTGGACGCCATACTTCCAACAATGGTCATCAAAGGAAATGATTGAAAGAAACCTGGGCTTGAAGGTTTGCTGGTTGGAGTCCCTATGTATAATAAAATGTTCGGGTGATCGGGAGGAAGAGGAGAATTTGGAGTCAAAAGAGACTGAGGAAGCTCTTCGACCTCAATAATGTCTTCTGATTGAAAGAGGACTCTAGAAACAACTGGAGTGTTCCTCTCCAACTCTCTATTTGTACCAGATCTATCTTGTAACTCAATAAATCCAACTGGAGGATCAATCTCTGTTGCGTATGTTGCCACTGATTAAAAACCACTGACAAAATTTCTCCTACGCCTTCGAGGAGAAGGCTCATCACGCGTAGGTGAAAGCCCACGAAGCCTCCTGGACTGACGAGCTGGTTGATCAACCACTTTTAATTATTTTAAAGAGATATAATTAAAGACTCAATTATTTTTTGTAAATCTAGGCCAACTAGGAGCAAAGAGCACTCTCTAAAAACCTTAAAGATATAGTCAATCAAACTACTTCCAAGTATTTCTGCTCTAGGTGATGAGGACCAGACACCAAAATACAAGAAAGTGAAAATCAAGGACCTTCTGAAAATAGTATGGGGTAATGATGGCCTAGGCCTACTAGCGAAGGCAACAAAAATAGTTATGCTAACCTCCAAACAACAACCTTTGTCGGTGCAAGAACCCAAGCTTTAGAAGGGTACCCGCAAGAAGTACTGATGAATGCGATGCAAGTTCTGCCTCAAGTGCCATGGGATTCCCCTGTGCAACCACCTATGTGATCCCTAGGAAAGATAATTATGGGCACCGGTTCGTATCAAAAGTCGGGCAGAACAGTTACGAGGCGGGATCCAACAAGTAGGAGAGGGGGTATCTCTCTTCCTTTTCTTCACTCTCCCTCATGCTTAACTCCCAGTCACGAAGCTTTCCCAGTCTTTCTAACGACACTGGATTTCACTCGTTATTCAACTTATATGTTTGATAATTTGAGCGGCCTTGGAGAGTTAACTCTCCACTCACCTATTCCAAGGCCCTAAAGAACTTAAACTTGTTGGTGTTTGTTAATGACAAATTAAAAGTTCTAGTTCTTTTTATTAAATCACTTGATTTTAGAGGGTTGTTCTTTAAGTCAAGGGTATAACGAGAGTGAAACTGATGATGTTTTCGATGCAAAAGAAACCAATAGAAACTTAACTATATGCATGCAGTTATTTTCTTTCGATGAAGAGGGATTTCTACTTGGTTCTACGAAAAACTTATATGAGCAAAATATATTTTTTCTTTTCTTTTCAGAAACACTCCACACACACTCAAAATCTAAAAAGACTAAGAATGCTTATGATGCAAACTAACCTAATGCAAATTTAAATGACGATGCAAGATCCTATGAATACTCATACCATAAGAAAATGTGCTTCTTTATAAGGTCAATAAGCCAACTTGACAATGAAGAGGGCCAAAAATTTTAAAAACAAATTTCCCTCAAAAGCAAGCAAAACAAATTGAAAAAGATCACAATTGCTCAAAAACAAAACAAATGAAAACAAAAAACCAAAAGCTTGGAAAAAAGAAAAGCAAAAGCTATGTTTTTGTCTTTTTCTTTTTAGAAAACTAAAGAAATTTTTGAGGTCAATAAAATAACTACTAAATTTCAAAGATCAAGAAACAAGCACAAGGAGTCCTTATACCTTGCAAATTATAAAACTCATTAATACATGAAACTTGAAACAAGAAGGACTACAAACTCGCACAAACTTATCCGAAAAAAACTCACAAAAACTTATCCGAACTATAGTAGAATACTTCAAAACACTGACAAAATGTCAAGAAAGAAAAAATTCTCAAGATTGTCAAAGAGACCCTCAAAAAGCATAAAAAGCAACAAGGCCAACTAAAAGGGAAATCAAAGAAAATCAATTTGAAATCTGGGTTATAAACAAAATCAAAACCAATTTCTTGTTCTGGAAAACCAAAACATCCAAGAAGTTCAGACAGAAGCCTTGAACCCAAGAAACAAACCAAATTCTTTCTCAAGAAGCAATCCTATGCCAACTAGGCTTTTCACTGAGAAGGATATTTGAAAACGAAAACTTGCAAGAGAACAGAGTCCTACTAACAGTGGATGAGCATAAAATAGCTAAAGTCACCAGGAAATAGACCTAACTTGGCAAAAGGTTTTAAAAAAACAATTCAAAATTATGTATACGCGATTGTGTAAAGACACATAGGCATGCACATGCGTTTCAAACAAAGGAAAGTCGTGTATACACGAGACTATTTGAGGAAAATACCGTGTATACGCGACTGTACTCCAAGAAAAACACGCATAAAAGACTCAATCAAGAAAAAAAACAAATCAAGGCCTGATCCAGAAGATTAGACTTGATGCTTGGGAAGCTAATAAGTCAAAGACACTGTATAAAATAAGCAATCAAGAAAACAAACCCTGATCAAGAGGGAACAATCCAACCTAGGAAAAACATGAATGTTTTCCCTAGCGGAGTCACCAATTCTGTTGTGGGTGAGAACATCCTGGGGCTTTGGTTTGAAAACCCCAATAGAGGAGAGGCATACAACAACAATAAATGTGCAAACAAACAATTTAAATGCTTTAACTACTGAACTGGGAAGACGCGTCCTTACCCAGAGGTCCTACGTTTGGGTAGATCCCGCAGGGTTCAAACCCTCTGCTTCTTCTGATGCCTTTGAAACCTATAAATTATCCAAGAAAATCATATACAACAATAGTAATGGAAAGCGTGCCCATGATATATACGTTAGATCATATAAGAAAATGAACAATTACGCATTAATATAATATTCATAAACAAATCACAACATGGATCAATGCATAAACACGATAAATATTAGGAACATAACAACATATCTTTATTGATGTAAACTAAATGAAAGGTGGAAAACTACAACTTGAGTCTTCCTCTAGCTCCAAGCGGAACTGTCCTTCGGATATGTCCTATCCCGACCTCAGCAATCTTCCTCCATCAATATACACAAGGATATCATAAGAGGGATGAAGGATATCTCAAAAGAGGAAACAAGAGTTTCCTAAAGCTTGGGGAGTGCAGGAGGCACAGGGATTTCTTCAAACTTTATCAAGGATCAATCAACTATAATATCAATATGTCATATCTTCTCCTCCTTTAGGCCTTCCCATGGAGGTTTATTTATACTTCTCCAAATTAGTTTTTTCAGTTGGGAAACAGTTGGGCCATGGGTTGTAATAGGTGAGTAACAGGTAAAACCTGTAAACTCTACCCAAATTTAAGGAGATTTATTATTTTTAAGTGTTTTAACACATATACGTGGGTTGGGTATATACTGACCCACATGTACATGCTTTTAACACAGGGAAAAGTAGCGTATGGGAAATAAAACATTGTTTTTTAGAATTTGGACCAAGTCTGGAAAGGAAGGGTTTCCCTAGGCCATAACCAGAGCATCAAATCTACCAAGAGTGATAAATTGTGCTATGACACTTTTTAGTGACCAACATTGGTCTATGACCCATGTTGGTCCCAATTTTCCCAAAAAACATCGTTTAGGGCCTCAAAACGGCTCCAGAAGTTCAGGACCCGGAAAATTGCCAAAAATAGTAAATTGTGCTAAAAATAAGGAAACTGAAAAGCTGAAATAAACAATGGCGGGTGGCCACCAATATCCACCTGGATCAGGTATATTCGCATTGACAGTTACCTGGGGAAGCCAAGAAGACGTGCCAATCCAAACCTCTACTTCAAAAGTGGTCCAAGGTATGACTTTGATTTTGGTTTTAGATACTGATGGTTTATTCCGAGCAGCTAATGAGCATTTGATAATCAAAATAAGAGGGATTTTGCTTCTAAAGTTCGAAATGAAGAATCATGGCATGATGAATTGATTTCTGAAGTTTGGAAGAGAAAATATATATCATGAAGCTATTGAAGAGTTGTGGAAAGTGGAAATGAAAATTCTTGGAAAATCTAATTGAATGTCAAGAAGTTATGCACAGACATTGTTGGACCTGCCTTGGAAACTGACAATTGATTGAAGCATTATTGTTCCGGGTGAACACATATCCATGTCTCTCTCTCTCTCTCTCTCTCTCTCTCTCGATATATATATATCTATATATATATATATATATATATATATATATATATATATATATATATATATATATATATAGGTCAATTCATGATTGAGCCACTTCATACACTTTGGGTTGCCACCAAGCTCACTTCGACATGTTTGCATGAGACGATCAATTTTTCTTTTGAGATATTCTTCCTATGATATGTGACTGCATGGGTTTACTGATGTTGTTTGGGGTTGTTATTGGTGATATGAGCACATATGGGTGTTGCCTTAGTATGATATCTTCCATGATATTTTTTATTAGAAGTTCATAGCGTTAAGCATGACTGAGGTTAAGTACAATGTTGTTGGCATGGCTAGCCATGAGGTATGTTGAAGAAGCTCTTTGGAGAGATATTTGAGCAGGTTCTGGATGTGAAAGGGATACATTGTGATAATATCGAGTGGAATCTGATTGACAGAGAATCTCGTATATAGATGGGACTAAGATATCTTCATATACTGTGACAATGTTGTTGTAAGAAACAAACTTAGGATTGTGATTGCCGCCTCCGTGAGAGGAAGGATGAACAAGGTATCCTTTTTGTGATATATATATATATATATTATTCCCTTAGAGAAATTTTGAGGTCTAAAATGGGCCTCCTCAGGAATATTATAAAATAATATTGGAAATACAAAATAAGATTAGATTACATCATCAAATTTTAGAGGGAAAAAAGAAAAACTACTTTTTCAACTCGTAATTTCAACATACCTCCCAGCGATTTTACTCAAATTTTGACCAGGAGCACTCATTGGATGAAAAATTTAATTCCTCATCCAAGGAGTACCCATGTTGCATAATTTCAATGGACCCTGCTACACAAAAAATGAGAAATACGTGAAAAACATGATTGCAATCACATTTTTCATGTATTTCTCATTTTTTGTGTTGAAGGGTCCATAAAAAATATACAACATGGATACACCTTGAATGAGTAATTTAATTTTTCATCCAACGAGTTCTCCTACTTGAAATTTGAGTAAAATGGTAGGGAAATAAGTTGAAAATATGAGTTGAAAAAATAGTTTTTTATTTTTTTTTTTATTTTTTTTATCTTTTTACTTTTTTACTCAAAAATGGTGAATCATCCCCCATGGTTGACATCATCATCTTGAATCCTATTGGTTCTTATAAAGTTGATTTTGGTTGTAAATTTTTGTTTTGAGGACCATTTTAGACCTCAAAATTTCTCTAATATATTATAATATTTGATTTGATATCTTGCATAAATATGCGAATGTTGTTATTGAGACATTATGATTGAACTCTTCGATGGGTTGTTTAAGATAGTACTAAATATGAGAACAATTATATGTTTCTAATCTAAAGAGAGAATGATTGATCAAGGACACTAAGCTAACCCCCCCCCCCCCCTGTCTGAGCTCTCAAGGTGAGGGATTGAGATGGAGGGTTCCTGGGGTTGAGGGATCTCTGGAAAATAGAGTCGTAGATGTTGCTCCCCTATCTATCACCCATAGGGTCAGAGATGTTAACTCCCATAGCTTGGTCTATGTAGAGTATAACCATTTGGCATGATACCTGCAAGTTAGGATTGTTGGCTCCCCGTCTGGAAAACAGGTTGAAAGAGTGCTTGGAGGTGTACAACCCAAGCTATTTACGATGCAGGTGTTCTAACACATGACACTTGGGGGTCCTTATTGGGAAGATCAATGGGCAATAAGATGGGTTGATATGTTCTACCCTATGCAATGGCTCCTATTGCTCAATATGGGGTGGAATATTTTTCTCCCACATGATATTTTGGGTTGAGATGTGCTCCCCTATGTGGTTCTAGGTTGGGACTAAGCTCCTTGATGTGGTTTCAGGTTGAGATGTGCTCCGTGATGTTGTTCCAGATTGAGCTAGGCTCTTTGATGTTGATTTGGATTGTAGAATTGGCTCCTCATTGATGTTTATTGGGTAGTAGAATTTGGGTCCCTACTGGCAGTGATTTCAGGTGGTAGCAGTGGCTCCCCGATGAATAGAAGGTTATAGAATGGGCTCCCCTGTGATATAAAACTATTCTTCTTTTAGATTCAAGAGTGTTCAACATATGAGTAAAGTCAATTAAGAGACACGAATAGATGAGCACTGACAACACTTGATGATGAGATACTTCAGATAAGATATGATTTGATGACAGGATACTTATGATGATTACGTGATGCAGTTGGAATTTCTCCCTAGCTAAGAGGGAGTGTTAATTTGGTAGCTCAGTGAAAAATTCCAACCATGGGACTAGATTCCTATTTCCGAGAGGACCAATTTTGACTATTGAAGTGCTTAATTTGGACAAAGGAAAGTGTATTTTTGAATTAAAGCCCACATGTGCATAAAAGGTCAGGTTAGCCCTGAAGAAAATTGGACACCCTTGGAAACCTATAAATACAAGTGACCTCAACCTCATTTGGATACTCATCACCATACATATTCTCTTTATTGGTTCATACAAATTATAGGAATTCTTGATTATATGAATTCACATGTTATTCATTAGAAAAATTTGAGGTCTAAAATAGGCCTCCTAAGGAATATTCTAAAATAATATTGGAAATAATAAAATAAGATTAGATTATATCATCAAAGTTTATAAAGAAAAAAGAAAAAAACTACTTTCTCAACTTGTATATTCAACTTATCTACCTATGGTTTTACTCAAATTGTGAGCAGGAACATTCATTGGATGAAAAAATTAATTCCTCATCCAGGGAGTACCCATGTTGCATACTTATGATGGACCTTGCTACATGAAAAGTGAGAAATTCAGGAAAAAAAAGTTATTACAATCATGTTTTTCATGTATTTCTTATTTTTCATGTAGCAGAGTCCATCAAAAGTATGCAACATGGGTACTCCTTGGATGAGGAAATAAATTCCACATCCAGTAGTGGTCCTACTCGAAATTTGAGTAAAATCGTATGGAGATAAGTTGAAATTACGAGTTGAAAAATAGTTTTTTATTTTTTTAATTTTTTTAATTTTTTCCCCAAAAATGGTTGACATCATCATATTAAATCCAATTGTCTCTTAGAAAGGTGATTTTGGTTGTACATTTTGTTTTGAGCCCCATTTTTACCTCAAAATTTCTTTAATAACGAGAGTTTTCTCACTATTACAAGAATTTGTGTATCATTGCAAGAATTTGCTATTACTCGAATTCGTATGTGGTTACAAGAATTCACATATGATTATAGGAATTTGTGTGTGATTACAGGAATTTGCATGTGATTACAAGAATTCACGTATGATTGCAGGAATTTATTATTTCAATAATTCTTGTGTGGTTACAGGAATTTGCGTATGATTAAGGAATTCGTAATGTGATTGCATTCATTGTTGAAGCTCTTATAAGGTTGATTTGACCATTGAATTTGACTTATTGTTGAAACTGGATTATTGTACTCTCAGTTGAACATTTTATGACAATCTAGTAAGAAGAAGAATTTGAAAGGGCTTTTCAAATAGTGGGTTTTTCCCTGGTCTCCAACAAATCCTAGTGTCTCTATGTGTGAATACCATTCTTCTATTGTTCCTTTATGTTCCACTACATTGATGATGATGTTTTTATTTCTATATAATTGCATATCTTGCTGAATACTGTTGTAAATATGAATAATGATATGGTGTTTGGGGTGAATCCAATATGCAAATGATGAAATGAAATTATCTAAAGCAAAGAACAATATAGCCCTAAGAAAATTTAACATAGGCTCTTTAGCCTCAACAGATGGTTCAAACATCAAATATTTATGTTGATATTCCAAACAATTTGTGAGACTCTCAACAGGTCTCTTTTTAGCATTATTCTCATCCTCACTAAGAAATGGTCCTTGTTGTGTAGAAATTAATGTGTAGATTCTAAACTGCTCATGAAATTTTCTAAATCACAGTACTAGAATCTACTCTACTGATCCGCGGAAGTAAATTCATGATCAAGAACACAATTCATTAACGTGCATCAAGATTCAACACATATACACATATATTTAACTAGGGGAAAGAAACTGCTCAAAACCCCTCACTATCTGTATTGCATTAATAAAACAATATGGATGAATACAATATGATTTGCTCAAGCTTGATCTCGACCTGCACCTGTATCTTCTATCCTCTACCTGACTAACTGACCTTAGCCAATACTTAGCCAAAATATTGAGCCTCCAAGCTCTTATTTCCTTGTGGTGTTCCCTTGGGAAATTGCCCCTATTATTTAGGAATTTCACACCAAGGAACTGTGTAGTTAAAATGGGTCAATTCTTTGAATGCATGCACCACCTATTGGAAATACTAAGAGGGAGGAAGGGGGTGAATCAATATTTATTTTCAATCTTTATTTTTACGAATTAGATCACTTATAATAAGAACACAAAATGAACAATAAATACTTTTATTAATTAGGAATAACAAGGAATTCAATCCTCTTCTTTACAATAAATAAATTACAATATAGTGTAGGACTCCAACCCTAGATAAAGACACCAATATTCAATCCACCAGGCTCCAACCTGTAATTTTCCAAGCACTAACTTGGACTTTACAAGGTTCCAACCTTGTCACTTTGAGGCACCAATCTCCAGGGCTCCAACCTTGTCACTTTGAGGCACCAACCTCTAGGGCTCCAACCCTATCTTTGGTACAGGCTCCAACCCAGTCTTATTGATGACTCCTGTCCTCTAGGGCTCCAACCCACAACTTCAATTCATCAAAATAAGTTTAATGATTCTTCATAGATCCCAATATCTTCTACAACGAGCCCTAACAATATATTCACCTTCATCATTGCCCTCATATGATCTCCAAGGAACTTAGCTCATCAATGACAACTTTGTCTTTTGCTAAAGGTGTCTCCGTAACTCTTCATGTTACCCAAACAAGTTTCTTCAAGGTTACATCATGAGGGCCTTTAGCAGTGCATCATGGTGTCTTCAATAAGTTGCTCAGAGTTTATACCAAAAAATCCTTAAAGTGCTCCACAATGTTTGAAACCAAGGTATGGCTTTAATGATGCTCCAAGGTCTACTACATAAATCCTTAATTCAATACAAAAGTCTTCTAATTAAGGCCACTCCAATTTTGTCTTCAAGAGTTGGTCCAAAGGATGTCTTCAACTACTCCAAAAGATGTCTCCATCAAGCTTCAACTTCATTTAAGCCTTCAACATGGACTGCTCTTCTAGTTTATTATATTAGGCTTGACTTCAAATGATGCCAATGATATGTTACATTACAGCCTCAAGGTGTCTTCAATAGGTCTCCATGAGTGTTCTAAGGGTGACTCCAAAATCTGCTATAGGAGTACTCCAGATATGATACCTAAAGCCATTGTTAAAGTCTTTAACCAATGACTGTTATTTGTTCTTGCACAAGCCACTTGATAACTTCATACTTTCCCTAGAATGCTCCACAAATTTGAGCTATAATGGTGATTGTCCAAGATTCTCCACGTTGTCACAGGGTTATGAGACCGTGTCTCTTATGTGACTGTTCAACTAGTCCAAAATCTTCACTGCTCCAAGGCTCCTAATACTCCACTGTGTAAGAACTTCACTGCTCCTTCATAGATCCAAGCATTGATGCTTAGCACTGTTTTAAATCTTCATCAGGACAAAGGGTAATACCCCCATAGATGTAATTACCACAGGTCCAAACACCGAGTTTCACCACATGATGTTGCCAAAGTTTGAGCTACTGCAGGAGTATAGACCGAGATTTATAGTCATAGGTTTATCTAAGTTGAGGTGTGGTATGTCTGGAAGACATCCATTATCTTAATTCCAAATTCACCAATCTTACACCTGTCTAAGCTGTTAAGGATTATAGACCATGATTTATAGTTTGGGCTTCACAATAGTCCACTTCTCAAGGTTACATGTCCGAGGTTAGTTTTGTTGACTACTCAGCAATCTGAAGTAAGTGAAGTCTCCACAGGATTGTTTTAAGCTATTCGAGCTCTCCAGATGCTAACAGTCCAAGGTATTTATGTTATGTAGTCTATTATTGGAAGAATAACCCAAATTGTTTTCCCAATAGTGATATTCATTGACTCCCTGACTTCTATCTCCTGCCTATTCTCTTGTCTCTAAATTCTTCATTGAATTCCTTGCTTGAAATGAAGTGTTTTAACTTGTATTTATATTGGTTTTTTACTTTTGATGAAGAGACACATTGTTAGGGTCCAACCCTAACCCCCTTATTAATGTAATAGGGTCGAGTCATAGTTATAGTTAAGTAAAGAGTCAATAAAGCCCATATTAATAATTGTAAGTGGTTGACCCGCATTTAAAGAAGGGACCACAGTTAGTTGCAAATGGGCCATGGTATTAGATAGATGGTATTCATAAGAACCATGGTATTGACCCATGGTATTGCATGTATGAATCCTATATAAAGGATAGAGACTCCCCTTAAGGAGCATCGTGTCTTATTTTGTAATTGAGCCTTGCTCTATTGGAGGTTGCCCCCTCGAAGAGGCAAGTGAACATTGATTTCCTTTCTGAATAATAAAATAATTGTTTTTACTTCTTATTGTTCTGTGTTCTGGGTATATTTCCTCGCATATTTGGTATTTTGGTATCTTCTCACAGGTCAAGATCATAACAAGTGGTATCACAGCTATAACAAGTGGTATCAGAGCGCTTTCCAGGGCCGGTGGGATCTCCATTTTTAGCAGAATTTTTTTTGGCTAGAGACGTGTTTCGGCGTCTTTAACCACGGGATCTATCGTTGAGCGCATAAACCTATGGATTTGGGGAGGCATGCACGCAGGAAATACAAGAGGTGGTCACGTTTGTTGGACTCCCTTGTAAGCCCTGTGGGTACCCCTTCGAGTAATAGGGCATTAGACAAAACCGCGCATGGACTGTCTTCCAAGTACCCTCTGGGTATATTGGAAGCCCCTTATGCTATCTTGAAACCTCACCATAGATAAACCATCGACCATCTTGCTACTACAGTACACCGAGAATGGCACTTGGGGAGATTACTCCTATGTACGATAGGGTAGTCGGGTTGTACGGCTAAGGGTACGGTTGATCCTCCTTGGTTAGTGCCCTGAAAGATTGGGCCGAGTACTACTGTCAGACCCTTATGTATATTGCGATCCGTAGCACTTAACACTCCTTGAGACCATAGTTCCCTTGTCTCTCTTTGCCAGATCAGATATAGCAGGTGGGGTTCTGTCGCAGCCGCAACAATTAGTTCTGCCATTCAGATCTCTCAGATCCGCCAATTAGATCTATCAGATCCTCCATCCAGATCTAGCAGTTTGGATTCTGTAACAGTCGCAACAATCAGATCCACCATTCAGATCTAGCAGCAGGGGTTCGATCACTGCCACATTCCTACTCATACTCTGCAGTTAAGGGTTCGCCGACAGATCTTACTATTTATGTGGGCCCCTATACCTGGGCGTGATTCTCGCAGGACATTGGGCAAAATTTACTTTTCTCGGATTCAGCTACTGCAGTATTCCTAAGCGAGGAGTAAAACTCCTTTTGGAGTGTAAAGAAAAAAAAGGTCTGAGACCCTCCCGGGACACTTATAGGAGACTTAGCCCATGAGAATCAGGTCGACAAGCTGAGCAAGGTGGTACCATTCACTTGTTAGCGTCAAAATTTCAGGCGGTCCTAAGTTTTATTTATTTTTTCACAGTAATGACCAGTGCACCGGATCGGTGCATGGTACAAACCAGAGCTCAAGCTATGGCCAAGGAGAAGATTGACACCCTTGAACAAAAGTTGGATGCATTAATGATGACGACCCAGACCTTCGCTGACACAATAACAAAGGGCAAGTCGGGGGAACAATCGAAGGCATATGACTTTAATGAAACCATTGAAGGCGAGTCTAGCCATTCTCTTCACCTCTTTGGAAACCACCAACAGTCCCAGTCGCAACCACCAGGGGAAATTTTAATAACCCCCCAAATTTCAATGTATAATAAATGGACGAATTTCCATGGTATATAGGAAAAATGGAAGGCGATTTTATCAATAATATGATATGTATATATAATTTTTTGGCGAATCTCTCACCAGGCATGGCAAATATTTTACTCAATTATAAAATCTTGTGTTTAATGAATACACAAATGAAATCATTGCATTTCTTTAAAATATCTTTTGAAATCAAAATTACCGAAATTACATATCGATAACCTAGTGGGTGTAGGATAAAATTAACCCGTGTCATTCACAAAAATCATGAGGAAAAACCTAATACTATATATAAAACCAAGAAAAATTCAAATTCATCACTTCTAGGGACCTCGTAACCAGCCTGCCAATACACAAGTATGTTCCTGTTTGCAATTAGAAAAATTACCCAAATTACGATCTGTTTACTCCAGCATATGTTGGAAAGCTATAGAAGGATGACTAGTGCAATCAATCCATTCCTTTTAGCCCTAGATTTGTTTCAGTTTAAAACAGAAGTATACAAATATACTTGTCCAATGTGCATGCTTTAACCATTCACCTTAAGATGTTTTTACAATATAATTTCCTAAGTCTATTTAATATCTTCATTATCATAAAAACCAACCTATATCCATCTTAACTCCACATCTACCACTCTTAGGGGGATGAAATCTATTTATCCCTATGAGCACTTGGTAGACCCAGAATTAAGATGGATCTAAGATGATATAATTTCCCCTTTAAATAGTCTATGCTCACATGAATACCATGGTATTACCATGGGTCAATACCATGGGTTATCATAAACCTGGAGCTTAAAAATTACTATTAGTAATTTATAAAAATTAATAAAATTAATAGTTGATTTTTATTTTATTTTTTATTTTAACCAAGCTAAAATGTTTAACATACATTAAATTACAACATCCAATTTTACTCTTGATCGGATCAAATATTTTTTCACTCTATGCTAGTTTGCATATCACGATATTTGATACCTCTCGGGGGTTAGTAGATCCAGAGTAAAGATGGATCTATGCTGGTTTAATTCCCCCATTTAAATAAGCTACATTCCAGGTGAATACCATGGGTCAATACCATGTGCCATTTTGGTGAATACCATGGGTCAATGCCATGTGCCATTTTTATTTTTATTAATACTAATATTAGGGTTAATAATGTTTTTTGCATGGTATTAATAACAATCTAGTCCATGGTATTTGTCCCATAGTATTTTGCCCATAGGTTTCACCTAAATATAGCACATTTTTTGAGTGTTGGTAAATATAAGGTGACTTATGGAGTAAATATAAAAAAATGTTTTATTTGTTTACCATACCTCTCGTTTATTTATATTTTTATTAATTTACCATACCTCTTTTACAAATATGGTATTTGGCCCATAGGATTCACTTAAATAAAACCTCTTTCTTGAGCCTTCATAAATAGAACGAGGGTTATGGACTAAATATAAAAAGAGGTTTTATTTATTTACCATGCGTCTAGTTTATTTATATTTTTATTTATTTACCATTTCTTTTGAGTAAGTATAAAAAGACGTTTTATTTATTTACCATACCTCCACTTTACTTAAATTTTTATTTGTTTACACCCTTGCATGTATATAAGGTGACTTATGGAGTAAATATAAAAAATGTTTTATTTATTTACCATACCTCTCATTTATTTATATTTTTATTAATTTACCATAACTCTTTTATAACTATGGTATTTGGGCCTTTGGCCCATAGGATTCACTTAAATAAAACCTATTCTTGAAAATGGGCAAATGGAATCACTTAAATAAAACCTATTCTTGAAAATGGGCAAATGGAATCACTTAAATAAAACCTATTCTTGAAAATGGGCGAATGGAAGGTTGTAACTCCTAATTTCAAGGGCTAAATTTACCTTTTTTACCCTCTCCCTTAAAATAAGGTGGGCTATTTGAGGTGATTTGTAAAAATGTACTATGATACAAAATATTCACCCACTAAAAATTTAAAACCCCTTAATTTCGCCAAAGGGCGAACATTCGCCCCTAAAATTTTCTATGGCAACCACCCAATCTGGACATGTGCTAGCACAAATGGAGCAATATTTCACATTGAATCACATCAGAGATGATGCGACTTAGCTAAGTGTGGGTATCATGTACTTGGACAACGAAAGATGGCAATGGTGGCAGTGACATCAACGTTGCTATGGAAGGCCCATGACTTGGCAGGTATTCTCAAAAGCCCTTACGGATCGCTTTGACAATGAATCGAATTTTTTGGGTCGTCTTACTAAGCTCTGATAGATAGGAATAGTGCAAGAATATATTACAACATTTGAAGCCTTAGCCTTCCGCACAGGAGGTCTACGAGATGAGTTCTACTTGGAATGTTTTGTCAGTGGTCTCAAAGAAGCCATACAAGCCCACGTCTGACTGCAACACCCAATCTCATGGCTGGATGCTTGCAAGATAGCTCGTGAAGTAGAACGCGCATTAGTGGCCCAGTCAATTCGTCCAAATTTCATAGCCAAGGGTCGCCCCACCCAGGCTCCAAGCACCACCCAAACACTTAAGGTTCAAAAGGTGTCACCAGCGAAAATGGCAGAAAGAAGAAATCAAGGATTGTGTTACTACTGTGATGAGAAATACTCCCCGGGGCATAAATGCAAGAAACCCAAATTCTTTCAAATTGATGCTACTAATCACAGTTCATCAGAGGAAGCCATGCCATTTGAGGAACCAGAGGAGGAAGATGAGGACAACCAGCCAGACAATGCACTCCCAACTATGCCTGATGAACCAGTTATCCCACTTCATGCTTTGGCAAGGATTTCTTCCCCCGAAACTCTCAAAATCAAAGGTTTTATTAAGCATCGCCCTGTAGTAGTCTTGATTGATAGTGGTAGTACACATAACTTTATCCATCAAAGAGTCGTTGAAGCAGTCCAATGTTTTTCCAGAGCAGTCTCTAATTTCCAGGTCCAAATTTCTGATGGGGGGACAATGAAATGTGAAGGTCGCTGGGAAAATGTCATACTTCAAATGGGGGATTATCAGCTAAAGACCCACATGTTTGCCATACACATGGGAGGGTGCGACATTGTCTTGGGTGCTGAATGGCTCTACACGCTCGGCCCAATAACAATTTTCCAGGAGTTATATATGAGCTTTAAGCAGAACAACCACACACATACCCTCTGCAGACTCCAAGTGGGTGCTCCCTCTATCATCAGCTCGCATAGGATGGAAAAATTGTTAAAAAAGGGCCACCATGGAGTTATAGCACAATCTAATGCCATCCAAGCCTTCGAACCCACTTCTCTTCATATTCATCTTGAGATGCAACAAATCTTAAACAACCATCTACCCATCTTTGACAAGCCTCATGAGCTTCCACCCTTGAGAGGGGAACATGATCATAGCATTACTTTGGTCCCAGGGGCCCAATCACCAAATGTGCACCCATATAGATATCTATTCTACCAAAAGAATGAAATTAAAAAAATCATCAAGGAACTCCTGGAAGCAGGCGTCATTCGTCCTAGCATTAGTCCTTATTCATTTCCTGTGGTCATGGTGCTCAAGAAATATGTGGAATGGCGTATGTGTCCAAACTTCAGGGCCCTCAACAAGATGACTGTTAAAGATAAATTTCCCATCCCGATTGTCGATGATTTGTTGGCTGAACTAAATGGGGCTCAATTCTTTACTAAGCTCGACCTTCGCTTGGGCTATCACAAAATTCGCATGAAAGAAGTAGACATTCCAAAGATTGCTTTCCGAACTCATGAAGGCCATTATGAATTCCTGGTCATGCCATTTGGTCTTTGTAATGCCCCATCCACTTTTCAGAGCCTCATGAACCACCTGCTCAAACCATATCTCAGAAAATTTGTCCTTTTTTTCTTTGATGACATTCTCATCTACAGCCGCACCTGGGCCACACATCTTCAGCATGTAGATCTACTCTTGCAACTACTTCGAAAGCATAAATTATTTGTCAAGATGTCCAAGTGATCTTTTGGCATGGAATAAGTTGAGTATTTGGGCCACATTGTGGCCTGTGATGGTGTCAGGGTGGACCCCAAAAAGATCCAGGCAATGTAGGATTGGCCTCAACCAAATACCTTGAAGAGCTTGTGAGGATTTTTGGGTCTCACGGGCTACTATCCCAAATTTGTCTGCAATTATGGTTGCATTGCTAGACCCCTCACTCGCCTTCTCAAAAAAAATTCATTTCTCTAGAATGATGAAGTGCAACAGGAATTTATAGCTCTCAAACATGCCATGTGTTCCACTCCCATATTAGCACTACCTGACTTCACCAAATATTTTTTGATTGAATGTGATGCTTCAAGTACGTGTATTGGGGTGGTCCTAATGCAGCAAGGTCGACCCTTGGCCTTCACTAGCCAACGACTAAGTGGGACAAATCTGGGAAAATCTACCTATGAGAAGGAGATGATGGCGATCTTACATGCAGTAGATACCTGGCGACCATACTTATTGGGGCAGCGTTTCCAAATCCGCACAGACCATCAAAGCCTTAAATATTTTTTGGAGCAATGCCTATCCTCGCCACAACAAAATAAATGGCTTGCCAAAATGTTGGGATATGATTATGGGATAATTTACAAGAAAGGGCGCGAAAATGTAGTAGCAGATACTTTATTATGCCAATTTGAGGAGGAAAGCACCCTGCTAGCAATCTCCCTTCCCATTCTAGAATGGATTGAAGAGGCTCGCAAGGAATGGTTTTCACATCCTTTGCTCTCCCAACTCATTAAGAAATTTCAGGCGGATCCAAATTCCACAGTGGGCTACTCTTGGCAGGATGAGATTCTTCACTACAAGGACAGAGTCGTGATATCACCAACATCCACCCTCAAAAGTTGCATTTTGGCAGAGTTGCACTCATCTCCCACTACAGGTCATTCAGGCTTTCAGAAGAAATATGCTCACACTCGACGTTCATTCTTTTGGACAGGCATGAAAAAGGACATTCTTACTTTTGTAGCTGAGTGTGACGTATGTCAATGCCACAAAGGAGAAACAGTCAAACACATTACAGCCATTGCCCATCCCGGCCTCAATCTGGACGGAGGTTTCTATGGACTTCATTACAGGTCTTTCGAAGTCAGGAAACAAGTCAGTTATCATGGTGGTTGTGGACAGACTTTCTAGGTATGCTCATTTTTACGCCCTAACCCACCCTTTTACACAACTTTGGTGGCTCAATCTTTCATGGACCGGATCTTCAAATTGCATGGCATGCCCACTTCCATTGTGTCTGATCGTGACCCAATCTTCACCAGTAACTTTTGGCAAGAACTCTTCAGGCTCCAAGGTACCCAAAAAAAACTCAGTACTTCCTATCATCCCCAAACTGGTGGTCAAACTGAAGCAGTCAACAAATGTTTGGAGACCTACCTTAGGTGTTTCACTTCAGAAAAGCAACATCTATGGGTACAGTGGTTACCTCTAGCCAAATGGTGGTATAACACTAACTATCATGCCACCACCAAAATGACTCCATATGAAGCAGTTTATGGTCAACTCCCTCCTTCACCTACTTTTTATATCTAGGGATGCTCGAAGATACAAGCAGTGGATCAACTCTTACAAAACTGCACAACCATGTTGGCCCACCTCAGAGAGAATCTCCATTAAGCTCAAAACCGCATGAAGCAATAGGCAGATCAACATTATTCAGAACGCAAATTTCAAGAATGGGATCAGGTATTTTTGAGACTGCAACCATATAAGCAAAAATCACTCAAAGACAAGGGTTGTTAGAAATTATCTCCAAAATTCTATAGACTGTATCAAGTACTTCAGCACATTGGAGAAGTAGCCTACAAGCTAGCTTTTCCACCCACGGAAAAAATCCATCCAGTATTCCATGTCTCATGCCTCAAGAAAGTGATTGGGAACCATTGCCGAATTCAAATCAGTCTACCGGAATTGGATGAGGAAGTTTCAATCTGGCTCCAACCTGAACAGGTTCTTGACATGCGAGAATAGCACCTACGCGGCCACACGATCAAGGAAGTCCTCGTCAAGTGGAAAGACACCTCTCCAGAAGATGTGACCTAGGAACTAGCCACTATCCTTCAACAGTTTTCACAGCTTCAGCCTTGAGGACAAGGCTATTTTTATGGGGGAGGGCATGTTAGGGTCCAACCCTAACCCCCTTATTAATGTAATAGGGTCAATTCATAGTTATAGTTAAGTAAAGAGTCAATAAAGCCCATATTAATAATTTTAAGTGGTTGACCTGAATTTAAAGAAGGGACCACAATTAGTTGCAAATGGGCCAAGGTATTAGACAGATGGTATTAATAAGAACCATGGTATTTCATGTATGAATCTTATATAAAGGATAGAGACTCCCCTTGAGTAGCATCATGTCTTATTTTGTAATTGAGCCTAGCTCTATTGGAGGTTGCTCCCTCGAAGAGGCAAGTGAACATTACTTTCCTTTCTGAATAATAAAATAATTGTTGTTATTTCTTATTGTTCTGTGTTCTAGGTAGATTTCCTTGCATATTTGGTATTTTGGTATCTTCTCGCAGGTCAAGAGCATAACAAGTGGTATCAGATCTATAACACACATCTCTTGGTAGTGAGGTCGACATATACAGGTAGGCTTAGGTCGGCTAATAGAGAAAATACATTATTCCAACTTTTAAATTCATTTTCTCTCAATATATAAGGAGACATAGGGTGAGCGACATCTTGTTGGAAAGAGAAAAATATACTCTACAAGCCGTTGTCAATTTCATCGTTCAATGAGGTCATTTTCCTATAAATAAAATTATGTTTGTGAGTTCTCATCATTATTTTTTCATGGTAGTCTTTAGGATTTTGTGTCTTGGACAATGTTTATGGCTTCTTCATTTGTGTTCTTCATTAGGTTTAGGGAATCCTTAGGGCGTCATCATTTAACAAGGTAGTTAGGGCTTACATCATCCTATTTGTCAATCAACATTTATTCATCCATCATATAAGGACAAGGGATTTCATCAATGAATAGAAGTGTTTCATGGTAAGGGTTTCTTCATTCATCATTAGATCATGCATTGACTATTTAGGACTTGTCATCATATAGATAGGGATATATAGCTAGGGAATTTGAATCATCTCATGCTTAGGTTTTTCTCTATGGTTTGCATGATGTTAAGGCAAAAAGGGTTATTCATGTATTACAAGAATATTTTCCATCTCCAATAATGCCATATTGACATCAATGACAACCTTGACCAACAGTCTCTTCCTTTTTCGTTGATGGCAATATTATTTCCCTTCCAACATTCTCTCCCCCTTTGACATCAATGGAAAATGGGGTGCCAAAGTACTCCCCCTATCAAGTTGTTTCTTGATATGCTTCTTCATCGTATTTCCTTCATTAATGATAGTTCTCCATGATAGATAGATTACTCCCCCTACAATAGTGCTCTTCTTTAACAAACTTTCTCCCCTAAGCCTTTGCATACCTTCATGGAAAATGGATGAGGTAGATAATCAACCAACTCCCCCTTCTTGCATAAACTTCTTTAGCTCTTCTTTTTTATCAATAAATGTTGTTTCCTTGTGATCAATTGGAAGACATCTCCAAAAATGATCCATCGGGAGATATGCCTCATAGCATGATTGTTCATGTGTGATTCATCAAGGATTTCATAGGAATATTCACAGATAGCTTCTACAAGAATAGTCAAGAATCACAAGCTGCCCCTAATAGTATGCATGGTATTCTTCTTGATTGGAAAAATATCATCATAAAAACTTGTAATATTATCTCTTTCAATGATGCATTCATAAAATCAACATGTGTTGTTGGATTGAGTGTTCAAGAGGATTTCTGATCCAATTTGATTCCTTCTCCATACTTGTGTAACTTTCTTCTCTTCCTTGGTAGTTATGGTTTTAGCTTGTTTAGGGACACAATTCAAGTTACAATCAAGAGACATATGTCCAATGTTATGATATTTGAAGCGTTCCATCTTGTTAATGAATGAGAAATCATGACTTCTTCTTGCAAAGTTGCTTCTAGGAGACTGATGTGGACAAAAATATTTGTCCTTGTGGTATGCCCTACAATCCTTTTCCATGTGCTCAAAAATTGTACAATAATAACAATAACCAAAAAACATACTATGGTACCTGGAGGATGGAGATTGTCTTGATGTACTTCTAAATTCATTCTATCTTGGGATCCTTTGGTCAGATTTATTGCTTCTTTCATCCTTGACACCATCTTCATATCTTCTTGGAGTGGGGTTTCTTCCAATGACATCTTGACTCTTCTCCTTGCCTTTGCTGGAACTGGGGGCATCAATATTTCTTCCAAGATTTTCCATATCCTTTTTGTTTGAGGCATTAAGGTTTTCATCATTTCTATTTGAGCGTTCACCTACATGACCAAGAACTGATTTATCAAGGGGGGATCTTTTATGACTTAGGATGTCATCTAGGGTTTGAGAGATCTTTAGACTCTTATTCAATAAGTCAACTTATTTCCTTATGAGATTAATGTCTTCTTTTATCATCTTGCATTATTTATCCTTCTTTGCTAGATGGTTCTCCATTTATTCCTTCATTCTTGTTACTTGAGATGATTGGGCCTTAAGTGAGGTGACATATGATTTTAATTTGGAGATATCTTCAACCTTTACTTCAAGTTTACATATCATGGTATTTGTTTCCTTTTCTGCTTCATCGACTTGCCCTTCTAGGAGTGCCAAAGCTTCCATCACCCTTTCAACTGCTTATGCTTATTTCTTTGCTTCTTCCAACTGGGATTTAAGGGAGAATACCTCTTCCTTGTATTGACCAATTTTTGCTTCAAGTTTGTTCAAGTCCTCATTTCTTTGTTCAAGATGGCTTGACAATGTTAGGCCCCTATACTACTAGTGTAGCCCCTTATTGTTATTAGTACAACCCCCTTATTATATTGTTGTACCCATGTAGTCCCCATATTATTACTATTGTGCCCCATAGAAGCCCACTATTGTTATTATTGTGCCCTTACATTATTATTGTTATGTCGGCTCTAATTATATTATGACACCTTAGACTCCTATATATAGAAAGGAGGTCTTCTCATTTGTATCATCCAAGAATTGTTCATTTGTGTAATGTAAAGGAGGTTTCCCCCTCGAATAGGCTTATTTCTAAGGCGTTCATCTATCTTTTCTATCTTTTTGTGAGCTGGTTTCATAACATTTGGTATCAGAGGATTGGATTCTAGGTGACATTTGCGCTATAACATTTTCTCTGCGACATTTCAGATGCTAAAAAAAAAACCCAGTTGGATTGAAATCGTTCTGAACCTCGCGTCCAAATTTAAGAGATTTTTGCACTATATTTGTGGAGATATGATCTGAAGAAGTTGGCCTTTTTGCAGACTCCTGAATCACATTCCAAATAGGTGACCTAGGGAAAATCATCATAACTTTCTCTCTGAGCATCAGATTGAAATTTCGTAAGAAGTTACAGAAAGAGGACGGACTGTAGTTTTTTGTGTGTATTTTTCAGATCCGGAGGTAAAAATAGTGACACGTGGCAAGTCATACAAGTTCACTATTCTGAAAAGGTGTATAATCAGGTCATCTTGGGAGATTGTACATAACTCTTTCTTGGAGAATATAATTTCAATCAGACTAGTGGAATTGGAAAGAGGACACAGAGGACTACTGCAGATTGTGATTTCAGAACTGGAAGATCTGAAATTATAGAGTTACAGTTGTTTCAAGATCGAGCTCCTAAAATCAAGAAAAAGCGAGATGAGGAAGTTTGATGGAAAAGATCCGGTAAATTGGATACTACAGATGGATAAATATTTTGATCTACATGGTGTACCATTGTTACAAAAGGTATGTATTTCATCTAATTATTTAGAACTGAATCAATTTTTATGGTATAAATGGCTTTTTTCTCGTAAACCACTTGTCACCGGGTCAATTTTCACGGAGGAAATGATAGCACATTATGAGGATACAAAGAGAAACACCTTCTTTAGCCAATTGATAAATCTCAAACAAAAGTGTTCAATGGAAGAGCACATTGAGGACTTTCAAAAATTGAATATAAGGGAAAATAATATTCCAGAGAATCAGAGGATTGATGTCTCCATAGGGACTTTAAAGGATAACATTCAACATGAGGTTCATCTTTGGGAACCTAATTCATTGGAGAAGGCATTCAGGTTGGCAAGAAAAGTGGAAATAAAAATTATGGAAACAATGAATTCTACCCCTCACAACTATAAACATGAAAGTGTTTTTTCTCCTAGCCTTCCACAACCTACAATGGTGACAACACAACAATTGGAAGAAAAAAGAGAAAAAGGGCTTTGTTACAATTGTGATAGCAAATGCACTATAAGGTCGTAAGTGTGATGAGAAGAATTATTTTACATAGATTATGAAGAGGAGGAAGAAAAGGATCAAGAAACATAAAAAGAAGAGGATATACACCAGGAACCACCTAGAGAAAGAAGAAATGAATCCGACCATATCTTGTAAAGCATTGGCAAGAATTACCACTCCTCAAACTCTCAAGATAGAAGGACATATCAAGAAGAAAAAGGTTCAGGAAGTGAAAGATCACACCGAGAAAGAAGAAATGAATCCAACCATATCTTTTAATGCATTTGCCGGAATTACCACTCCTCAAACTATCAAGATAGAAGGACATATCAAGAAGAAAAATGTTCAAGAAGTAAAAGATCACATCGAGCATCAAGAAATGAATCTGACCATATCTTGTAAAGCATTGGAAGAAATTACCACTCCTCAAACTCTAAATATAGAAGGACATATCAAGAAGAAAAAGGTTCAAGCAATGAAAGATCACATCGAGCATCAACAATAAGTTCTCCAACTTTTAAAGGATAGCGCCAATTTGGTGCAGAATCGAATGAAACAATATGTAGATCAACATCGCAGTGAAAAATGCTTTGATGTAGGCGATTGGGTATTTTTATGGCTACATCACAAGCAAGCTATTTATGAGAAGTAAATGTTGGCAATACTACATGCACTTAAGAAATGGCGACCTTACCCAATGGGAGGACATTTCAAGGTAAAAATGGATCATGATAGTCTTAAATACTTTTTAGAAAAAATATTATCTTTAGAAGAACAGAAAAGATGGCTCACAAATATGTTGGGTTATGACTTTGACATCATCTATAGAAAAGGGAAGAAAAATTTTGTTGTAGATTCACTCTTAAGAAAGGATGAGGATATTGAAGCATTATTTGTGCTATCTCTATTATCCAACCAGATAGGATAAACGAAGCAAGGGATGAATGGAAGAAGGACGAAGAAGTGTGGCAACTCATTCAAAAGTTGCAGAAGATCCCAATTCAAACAATATTTCTAGAACTTGAAGAGGAAGGAAAAATCATATTGGAACCTGGGGCAGCCACAGAAACAAGAACTCAACAACTACGAAATCGATCAATTTCAGAGTATCTCATCAAGTGGAAGAACTTACCTGCTGAAGATTCTACATGGGAGGACAAGAATTTTATACAGAAGCATCAAGAACTACTCAAGCGTTGAGGACAACACTTTTTGAAGGAGAGGGGCATGTTAGGCCCCTATACTACTAGTGTAACCCCTTATTATATTGTTGTACCCATGTAGTCTCCATATTATTACTATTGTGCCCCATAGAGGCCCACTATTGTTATTATTATGCCCTTACATTATTATTGATATGTTGGCTCTAATTATATTATGACCCCTTAGACTCCTATATATAGAAAGGAGGTCTTGTCATTTGTATCATCCAAGAATTGTTAATTTGTGTAATGTAAAGGAGGTTTCCCCCTCGAAGAGGCTTATTTCTAAGGCGTTCATCTATCTTTTCTATCTTTTTGCGAGCTGGTTTCATAACAGACAAAGTGTCTTCCCTTTTCTTTTCTTTATCCAATTGATTTGTCATGGATATGGATTCTTCATGATGCTTTTTCTTGTTTTGATAAAATTCCTCCTTAAGCTTGGTGAGCTCCTCTATTTTTCTTGTACTTGAAGCTTGAAAGTGTCATCTTCCTTCCTTTTCTTGTTAAGGTCATGGTCACCATCTTGTGCTTGCATCTTGAGCTCCTCATTTTCCCTTTTCAAATTGATTATCTCTTCTAGAGAAGCTAAGAGTTTTTCCTTGAGATCTTCTTCATTTTCTTCATCTTCTAGGTCCTCCTTGGCCTTGTGTCTTCATTCTTGTTTTTCGCTTCCTTCATGGGTTCTATATTTCTTTCTTTCCACCATATTCTTGATTATAGGTCATGGTCAATGATCATTTTTGGTGAAGATATTGAAGTTTGTCCCACATACCTCTTTACGATGAACATTTCTACATTTTTACCTTTATAGGATATGGTAGCCCACTCAAGATTTATTTTATCTCTCTTTCATTACATTCCTTGTATTCTTCTTCCATTTCACTTTCAGTAATCACTAATTCCCAGACGTCAAAACCTTGAGCCATTAAAAAATTCTTCATTCTCGCCTTCCATATATCAAAGTTTCAATTGAACAATGGAGCTTTCCCAATTTTATTATCTTCTACTTTCATGGTTGAATAAGATACATCTTTAGAAGGATTCGAGGCTTTCTTCCTTGGCTTTGCAATTTGTGTTCTAAGGATCTAACTTCAAGCTATTAGGCTTATGAGTAAAGGTACTAGCTTTGATACCAATTGTTAGAAATATTAAGAAGGGGGCGAATAAATATTTCTTTTCAATTGTGATTTTTACCAATTATTTCACTTATAATTAAAACAAAAAATGAAAAATAAATACTTTTATTAATCAGGAATAACGAGGACTTCAATCCTATTCCTTACAATAAATCAAGTACAATATAATGTAGGGCTCTAACCCTAGTTGAAGACACCAATCTTCAATCCACCAGGCTCCAACATGTACTTTGTCAAGCATCGACTTGGACTTCACGAGGCTCCAACCTCTAGGGATCCAACACTATCTCCAAGGCTCCAACCTTATCACTTTGAGGCACCAACCTCTATGGCTCCAACTCTATCTCTCATACATGCTCCAACTTGGTCCTCTTGAGGACTCCTATCCTCTAGGGCTCTGACCCACAACTTCAATTCGTTAAAATAAGTTTAATGATTCTTCATAGCTCCCAATATCTTCTGCAACGAGCCCTAGCAATATCTTCACCTTCAAAACTTCCATCAAATTATCTCCAAGGAACTTAGCTCATCAATGAGAACTTTTTATTATCATGAAGGTGTCTCCACAACTCTTCATGTTACCCAAACAAGTTTCTTCAAGGTTACATCATGAGGGCCTTCAGTAGTGCATCATGGTGTCTTCAATAAGTTTGTCAAAGTCTATACCAAACAATCCTTCAAGTGCTCCACAATGTTTACAACCAAGGTATGGCTTCAATGATGCTCCAAGGTCTGCTACACAAATCCTTAAGTTAATACAAAAGTCTTCTAATTGAGGCCACTCCAAGTTTTTCTTCAAGAGTTGGTCCAAAGGATGTCTTCAACTATGCCAAAAGATGTAAACACCAAGCTTCAACTTCAATTAAGCCTTCAACACATATTTCTCTTCTAGTTTATTATATTATGCTTACCTTCAGATGATGCCAGTGATATGATACAATACAAGCCTCGAGATGTCTTCAATGGGTCTCCATGAGTCTTCTACAGGTGACTCGAAAATCTACTACAATTTTGCCTCAAGGCAGCTCCAGATATGATACCCAAAGCCATTGTTCAAGTATTAATCAATGATTGTTATTAGTGCTTGAGCAAGACACAACAAAACTTCACACTTTCCCTAGATTGTTCCACAAATTTCTAGCTATAATTCGAGCTATAATGGTGACTACCCAAGCTTCTCCATGTTGTCATAGGGTTATAAGACCATGTCTCTTATGTGACTGTTCAAATAGTCCAAAATATTCACTTATCCAAGCATCCTAATACTCCATTATGCATGAAATTCACTGCTCCTCCACAGATCCAAGCATCGATTCTTAGCACTATTTTAAATATTCAACAACACTGAGGACAATACCTCCACGGATGTACTTACCACAGGACCGAAGGTAATACCTCCACAGATGTACTTACCACAGGTCCGAACATTGAGTTTCACCACATGATGTTGCCAAAGTCCGAGCTACTATAGGAGTATAGACTAAGATTTATGGTCACAGGTCTATCTGAGTTGAGGTGTGGTCTGTTTGGAAGACTACCACTAATATTAATTCAAAAATCACCAATATTACACCTGTCTGAGCTGCTACATGTTTGTAGAACGATATTCATAGTTTGGGCTTCACAATAGTCCATAGGTCAAGGTTACAGGTCTGAGGTCAATTTTGTTGTCTTCTCAGCAATCCAAAGTAAGTGAAGTCTCCACAGGACTGTGTTAAGCTGTCTGAGCTCTCTAGATGCTAATAGTCTAAGGTATTTATGTTCTATAGTCTATTGTTGTAATAATAACCCAAGAGGTTTTCCCAACAATGATCTTCCATGTCTCCTAGGCTTGTATCTCTTGTTTGTTCTCTTGTCTCTAAATTCTTCACCGAATTCCTTGCTTGAAATTAAGTGTTTCAACTTGTATTGATATTGGTTTTTTACTTTTTATGAAGAGACACGTCTCTTGGTAGTGAGGCTGACATATAAAGGTAGGCTTAGATCAATTAAAAAAGAAAATACATTATTCCAACTTGTAAATTCGTTTTTTGTCAATCTATAAGGAGTTAGAGGGTGAGTTATAGCTCGTTGGAAAGAGAAAAATATCCTCTACATACATATTACATATATTTACAAAAACATTGATAAACTAAACAAATATAAACAAAAAATCAATTATTAATAAAAACATTTATTAATAAAAACAAAAATAATTATAAATAAAAACAAAACATGTATAAAAAAACGTTTGTTAATAAAAACATAAGTTAACAAAAACATAAACATTAATAAACAAAAACAAAAACAATTATCAACCCTCTAATGTGTTATGTTTTAAAAGAAAACATTTCACATTTAAAAGAGAATTAAAAAAATGTTCTCATTTTTGTTTAAAAGAGTTCTAGTTTGACTATTTGTATATACAATTCATTTACAATATGATTGATCTACTTATTTTAATGTCAATGTTTGTCAAGTGAAAATTTGGATGAAAAGCAAAGCCCAACAAGTGATACAAGAGTACAAAGCAACCAAGGGTGCTACATCATTTCATTTCAAAACCCCTTTTTTGATATAGGTATCTAGTAAGAAAAGGAAACAAATAACTAATTTGGTGTAAAATGTGGGGGGATGTCACAGTGAAAAGGTGTGCAAAAATCACAATGACCAAAATAAAGGATCCCGAATAAAAAAATGACCAAAATTACATGAAGGGTCCCCATTTATTATTGAGAAGGGAAAACCAAAATGGGGGGTTGTTGCAGCTACAACAAGTGGTTTGCATCTTCCTGAGTGGTTTGTGGTCTCTGAGGGATGTCAGTTTGCGATTGGATTGCAGGACCAACTTTCATAACTAGAACTTGGAGGTTGGGTCATATTATAACAACACTTGTCTCATGTTTACCCTAGCAAGCTTATAAAATTGGGTAAATGTGGGAGGAGGCATTTACATAGACCACATAAAGGTAGGTGGAACACTTTCTCATAACCTAATGGAGTTAATCGATGTAAACAACGGAGGCCATGTTACATATTTCTTTTATTGTTGCTTCAAGCACAAAGTAAGGTTAATATTATAATTAACAATTGAATAAAAAATTGAGAACATAGTGTGTGTGTGTGTGTGTGTGTGTGTATCATGCACTGAATTAACCTCATAGCATATCAAACTTATGTTAGATGTTGCGACTACAGTATGTATATACTCTATAATAATTATTGTTTTAAAGTTTGAAAGAGAAGGGGTAAATAGAGACCCCACCATGTTTTAGTATGTACAAAATTGTCTTGTTAAATATATATAGGTTTAACATATCAATGTGGGAATATATATATATATATATATATATATATATATATATATATATATATATATATATATATATATATATATATAGTAAAATTCTCATGATAATGGTAATGAGGAATTTTAAGGAATGTCTAAGTCTAGTTAGATAAAGTTCAGCATTAGGGTATAGAATATGGTGAATTAGAAAAACTCTATAGTGTTCCTTGGGACCAATAGAATTATAGCATATCACTAGCTCAACCATTGATTCATAAGTATAATAGGAAAAGTATGACAAATTTTAAATATAAGTGAAATAGAGCAAGAAATCCTTATGTTAAATCATAAGGTGTAACTTGCATTCAAATATTGTAAATGAAATATTAATCAATGACTAGGACCATTTCAAAGGATTATAAACAAGTGAGATACTGTGTGAATATTTTATCTCAATTTAGTTGTATTATTATTATTATTATTATTCTAAAGTTATATTTAGGAAGGTATGTTACATATTTGTAGCTTATTGCACATTTTTGGAAGTACTATTGAAGGATGAAAGGGCTCAATAAGAAATAAAAAAATGTTAACAAAAAATTGCATATGAAGTTAATCTTGATCTAGGAGAAGCTAAGAATTTATAAAACTAGACAAGGGTTAGACTCGCTTGTATAGGTTATTGACGAATGCAATAAGTAGCCACCATATTCTCTACATGATGGTAACTAAACTGGCGAGGGGGAATAAGTGCCATCCATGGAGACAAATTATCCTTTTATTGATGTTGGTGACCTAGGGTTTGACAATGAAATTTCTTCCTATAAAACAAGGATATCCCCAAATCTTGTTGATTATTAGTAGGATTTAGACCTTTAAGAAGTAATATGCATGAATAGAAATTTGGTAGAATCTATAGAGGATCACCAACTACAACTATGGCTTGAATAGAAACAGAAAAATTGTTTGTTAAAAAATCAAGTGAATGCTTTAGTGAAGGAGTAGGAAGACATTATTTTTCAATGTAAAATGAAGAAGGGAAAGTTACAAGAGGATTAAAATGAAATTTATAGGTTGAATATTGAAGTTCAACAACTCAAACAACATAAACATTCTTTGTTTTTTCTAGCCCATGTGTTTTTATCTTGTGAACTTCCATCTCCTATTTATTCTATATATTTAATGTTGGTCATGCTGTCGTTGATGTCAAGAGAGTGAATGTTATCTAAAGGAATAATGGATTCATGAAAGGTTCAATGAAGATCGTCTTCAGTATCCGGCATTGAATGAGGTTTGTGAATATAGTGGATCAATTTATGGTGCATAATATTATGATGTTTGGATAACTCTTATCGAGTTATTTCCAATAGTAGGTGGTACACGACATGATTCTTCACAGTTGAGGAGATATGATCTCTCAAAGTTGAAGCCTCAAAGTTGTGGTCATGGTGCCCAAAATGAATGATAAAAGCCATATTTATGTTTGGTCAAATATTTGGCATTCATATTTAAGAAAGTATTAAATAAATTATGTGGGCGTTGAGTTGACCAGATCAGCCTCAAAAGGAGAAAATTACCTCATTGTGAAATTGAGTTCATATGAAGGTTTAAGGTTGGGATAATAAAAAAATTTAATTCTTTCCTAATAATCAAGTTAGCTCCATGTGTTTAATGGATTTTATAGCAAGTCGCACACCCCCCACCCCCCCCCCCCCCCCCCCCCCCCCCCCCCCCCCCCCATTTAACATCCCTTCAACTTGTATATATAAGGCACCCAATTTCCCTCCAAAAACAACAATATTTCTCACAAATTATCATAAGCTTCTCTTTGAAATTCTTGAGGCTATGGTAGCACACAAATCTAAAGAAGGAGGAAAACTTATCAAGGGTTTTCAAGGCTTAATTGTTTCATATTTTGTGTTAGTTTTTGTTGGAAAGAGATTTGGTTCTAAGGTATTCCTAAGTCCAATTTTAAGCCCCGCTTTAAGGAAATTTGAAGAAAACTTCAACCCCCTCCCAAGGCCATTTTCTGAGGCACAAAATTTATTCCTTTGGATGCAAATTTCAGCCCCTATCTAGGGAAGAATTAAGTCATCCCTATGTTTGATCAAAGGAAAGGAAATATTTTGGTCTGACCTAAGGCAAAAATACAATGATATCTGAGGAAGAATTCGAGTTGTTTTGTGGCCTTTCTTGAGTTAAAAAATTCATTATATTTCAAGGCTTGTCAGAGCCTCGTCCAAGTTAGCTATGACGAGTTTATGAGGGTGCATCTAAGCCCACATTAGGGCTATTTCAATCACTAAAAAGGGCCAGCATTAAGGCCAATCCTTAGGGAATTCTAATTCGAACCTGAGGGATCTTTAAGACCGAGAATAAATAATTTTTTAAAGTCAAGTTTATAATGTTCATTATCCTTTTTTGATGCAGTTTAAGGTATATTATATGGATGCAACAACCATATGGTATTTGAAATGATTTGGGGCCAAGTTAGCCTTTTGTTTCCCACTAAAATGAGGCCACAATATGCCCTAATTAGAGACACAATTGCAAGCATTTATGGGCACTGTCAAGCGACCTATTTAGGTTGTTCCCTAGTGCAAGGGAAGGCCTAATCAGGCTGAGTCTCAGGGAAGAGATATTAGCCTTGTTGGACACAAATGAAAGAGATCATTAAGAGGTTGGTCTAAGGTCAAGTTTGGTAATAGAGAAGTGGAGGTTTAACATGCATTCAAAGGGATTGAATAAGGCCTATTTCAAGTTCTATTAAAATAGTTGAATTTAAAGATTATCTAGGTTGGATCTCATATTTCATTAGGGGTTGTGTTGAGGAATATATTGATATGGATTGGATCATTGTATTTCCATCCATCTCAATGCTTTCATTGTGGAAAAAATGGAGGAATTAATTCACGGGACCATTTTTACTGCTGAGACCTAGTTTGGTAAAATGGGGTTTGAAACCTTTCGAGAGTGTTTTGAAGCATCAAATAACTTATTTTTTTTAGGGTGGGGGTGGGGGGGTATGCTTTAGACCAACATATTTTTCTTATATTCTACACAAAGAGGCCTTCCCAATAACGCAAGAATCGCGTCAACCAGAGTTTACATGAGAAAATTATGCCACTTAGAAGTTGATCTTCCTGTATTCACCACCATAATTTGAGAGGATGTTGCATCAACCTCCATTATTCATCAAAAATGGGCTAGCTGCATTATTATGGTGTATAAGACTCTAGAATATTTTATATTGTAACTGTAGCTAAGAGTTGAGGTAGCCAAACCTAACCACTAGTAGGTTATTGGGTTGTGTTATAACTGGCCACTAGGAGGAAAAGGGGTTTTGTTTCTTCAAGTGCAATTGTTCCCTAGATGAGCAAAAAATAACTAAGAGGGATAGGAGATAGAGCACATAGAGAGGATTTGTGCACTATAGTATCCCATGGGCCAAAATCCATACTTCTTTGTACTTGTAGCCATATTTCTATTCAAAGAAAGAGAGAGGACCAACCTCAACTTCCAACTTGGTTTTGGCCCTAAAATGGTTTCCTAGGTCATATGTTATGTCATGTGTGTTTACGATATTTTATTTTTTTGTTCTCTATTTTATACATAGTTTTAATTCGCATGCATACTCTATTAAAAATAATCTACAAATTCGTAATTCTAAAAAGAAATAAAACTATAATAGTGTAGAATTTGATATTTTAAATATAATTTTTCAGATATGTTTGTAGGTTTTAACCCCGTATAGAAATTACCTGCATATGAATTCTAAAACACAGAAAATAAACAATACACGAGCATAACACATAAAACACATATACACAAAGATTTTCCCCTAGATCCCAAAATCGGGACTACCAACTTGATTTTTCATTATGTTCCTTTCAATGTTATAATACATATTTATACATGTCGAAGCATCCAATATCATGGACCGAAAACCATCGCGTCTAAAGCCATGGACCGAAAACCATCGCGTCCAAAAACATGTGCGAAAATCATACACAAAACCATAGGTGGGTCCGCCCATCCTAACATAGGGTCCAAACCAAAATTTTCCATAAAGTGGGGATACGGGTACGCCTTAAACCCCCTGTGACACCCCCCCCCCCCCCCCCGACTACACAATCGGCGCAACGAAGGGGGGCTCCGACCCCCCTCTAACCCCCTGGCTAACTACCTGGGCTAGTCGTGGAAAGAATATAACACAACCCAACATTCTCCCACTTGTTTTCTTTCCATAGGGGGCCACAAGAGAGCTTAGTCATTTTTCTAGCCCTAAAATGCCCATTGTCTCTCTACACCAAGAGAACTTCTCAGAGCTCACAGATTTTTTCAATGCATCTGCAGTATTCTTCAAAGTGTCCACCTTTACCAGCAACACCTTTCTGTCTTCTATCATATCCCTCACAAAGTGATACTGAAAATCAATGTGCTTTGTCTTTGAATGATATGCGGGGTTCTTTGCCAAGAAAATTGCACTTTGGCTGTCACAGTCTATCCTTATAGCTCCCTGTACTAACCCTATACTTGAACACAATCTCTGCAACCAAACTGCTTCCTTGCTTGCATGAGTGGCTTCCATGTATTCTACCTCTGTAGTTGATAGTGCCACTGCAGATTATTTCTTACTCATCCAACTGACTGCACCTCCAAATACGTTAAACACATACCCACTTGTAGATCTTCTCTGATCTAGATCTCCAGCCCAGTCTGCATCAAAAAAGCCATGAATATCCAACATTTTGTCCAATCCTGATCTTCCTTGGTAGCACAAACCATAATCACTAGTGCCACACAAATACCTAAAAACCCACTTCACTGTTGTCTAGTGCTCCTTCCCTGATTTTGACATAAACTTTCTCAATACTCACACTGCATGTGCAATGTCTGGTCTAGTACAGACCATTGCATACATCAGCTACCAACTACACTTGCATATGGAACACGGGACATGTCCTCTTCCTCTTCTTGTGTCTTGGGACACTGTTCAACATATAACCTCACACCTACAGGAATAGGAACCTTCACTGGTTTACTATCCTGCATATTAAACCTCTACAGTATTGTCTCGACATACTTCCTCTGATATAACCAGAGCTTCCTCTTTGCCCGATCTCTTTTAATTTCCATGCCCAAAATATAGTTTGCAGCACCAAGATCTTTCATGTCGAATTTGGAGGACAATTGGGTCTTCAAGTCCTGGATAATTTCTTTGTCATTTCCAACCAGCAACATATCATCCACATATAAGACCAGATAAATAACATGGTCACCAATTAATTTAAAATACACACAGTGATCTGCTTTGCCTCTGGTGAAGCCAAGTCCCCGTATAAATGTATCAAATTTTTGATACCACATCCTTGGTGACTGTTTTAACCCATATAGAGACTTCTTTAACTTGCATTCTAGTTCTTTCTTACCCTTCACCGCAAAGCCTTCAGGTTGTTTCATGTAGATTTCCTCTTCCATATCCCCGTGAAGATATGTTTTCTTCACATCCATCTGTTCTACCTCAAAATCAAAAGCAGCAACAACAGATAAAAGTAATCTAATAGAAGTTACCTTGGCAACAGGAGAAAAAATATCACCAAAATCAATTCCCGGCACCTGGGAATAACCTTTTGCTACCAACCGAGCTTTGTATTTATCCACTTTTCCTTCTGGATTTGTCTTCTTTTTGAACACCCATTTGCTACCAATGGGTTTCCTTCTAGCTGGCAACTCCACCAAATCCCAAGCCTCATTTTTATGCAAAGATGCCATTTCATCAACCATGGCCTCTTTCTAGAGTTTTCCATCCTCTGAATCCACTGCTTCCTTCACAGTTTTGGGATCATCATCAATAATAGATAAAGAAAAATTTGAACAGAAAGCAGATGGACTATACCTTTCTGGCTTCCTTCTTTCTTGAACTGATCTTCTCACACCCAGAGTTTGTGGCTCTTCATCTTCTGATTCCTCCTCTGCTGTAGAGTCTGATTCTTCGTCCTTAAGCTCAAACTCTATCTTCTCAAGTTCCATAGGTTGGACTTCATGTTTAATAACATCTTTTACCTCTCTGAACACCACATCTCGGCTGTACACAACCTTCCTTGTCACTGGGTTCCAAAGCCTATAACCCTTTAAACCATCCTTATACCCAATAAAGATGCACTTTTCAGATTTACTATCCAACTTGGTTCATTTCTCCTTTGGAACATGTACATATGTATCACATCCAAATACCCTCAGATGTGAAAGAGAGGGTTTCTTACCAGTCCATACCTCTTGTGGAGTCTTATCCTCCAACATTGATGAAGGTGACCTGTTGACCTGGGAACATGCAATATCCACCACCTCTACCCAGAATTCCTGTCCTAACTCAGCACCACTGAGCATGCTTCTTTCCCTTTCCATCAACGTCTTGTTCATTCTTTCTGCAAATCTGTTTAGCTGAGGTGTATATTGAGTAGTCTTCTGCTGTGATATACCACACTTCTTACAGAATTCTTCAAATTCCTTGCTGCAAAACTCTCCACCATTATCTATCCTTAGCACCTTTATCTTCTTCTCTGTCTGATTTTCGATGAGAGCCTTAAATTCTTTAAACCTGTCAAAGACTTTAGGTTTCTTCTTAAGGAAATATATCCATGTATTCCTTGAGAAGTCATCTATAAATGATACATAGTACACAAACTTACCCAGTGATGGAACCTTCACAGGTCCAAACACATCACTGTGCACAAGCTCTAATATCTGTTTCGCCCTCTTACTACCAAAGGGGAAACTCACCCAATTCTGCTTCCCATATACACAATTTTCACAGAAATCAAAATCCAAAGAGCTATTACTCATACCTTCTACCATACCTTTACCATGAAGTATTTAAAGGCCCTTCTCTCCAATATGTCCAAGCCTTTGATGCCACAACATGGTCTTCTCTCCAGAGACCACTAGATTTTCTGCTCCACTTTTAGGAACCATAGAACTATTGCACCCATCAATAACAGTGCTACCTTGTAGCTTGTACAGAGTTCCAATTCGAACTCCCCGCATAAATACTAGTGCTCCCTGAACCATTTTGCAGGTATCCTTCTCGAACACTGTTTTTACACATGCATCATCTAGCTTGTTTATAGAAATCAGATTTCTGGCCAATGTAGGAATATGCAGAACTCCCGGAAGTGTTCTAACCCTTCCACCTTGCAACTTAAACTTTAATTTTCCACGACTAATGATTCTAGCCTTCCTATCATCCCCTAGGAAGACATCACCACCATTGTATTTCTCATACTTGCAGAACCACTCTTTATGGGGAGTGAAGTGAAAGGATGCACCTGAGTCAATCATCCATGCCTCATGATCTACATGTGTACTTGAAGAAGCCAAGTACACATCCCCACCTTCATCTGAGGTGGTTTTCACCTCTGCAAAAGGAGCATCATCAGACCCCTTTCCTTTATCAAGAGCTTTAGATTTACAGTCCCTTTTGTAGTGCCCTTCCTTTCCACATTTCCAGCACACCACCTTTACAGGTTTTCCTGGATATTTAAATCTCCCTCTAGATTTAGATCTCCCACTCGATGACTTATTTTTGTTTCTATTCTGGGATTGTCCTCGTACAGACAAGGCATCACCATTCTGGCTCTCCATATTTTTCCATCTCATCTCCTCTGTCAGCAAGGATGAGACTATTTCATCAAACTACAAGGCAATTGCATTGCTACCTATTGCAATAACCAGACTATCCCACGAATCTGGTAGAGAACACAACAAACTGATGCACTTATCTTCATCTGAAATTTTAATATCAAAATATGTTGACTGACTTACCACAGTATTAAATGCATTTAGATGCTCTGTCATTGAGTCTCCATCTTTCATTCTTAGGTTATACAGCTTTTTCCGCAGGAATAATTTATTCACTAGCGACTTAGATTAGTACAAAGTCCCTAACTTGTCCCACAAAGCCTTAGCCGTAGATTCCCCTGATACATTCAACAATACTTAATTTGAGACACACAATCATATTGTGCTCTTTGCCTTCCGATCCAACTTCTTCCATTCTTCATCGGACACTCCCACTGGTTTGGTACCCGGATCTACCCCGATTCATTGATCTTTACCCACCAACAGATCCTCCATCTTGAGTTTCCACAACTCAAAACTCTGACCATTAAATTTATCGATCTCTATCTTTCCACTGCTCGCCATCTTCTTTCACCACCAGAATTGATCTCACATATCTCCCACTAAATAGGGTCTACCACAGGCCCGAGCAAAACCCCTCAGCAACAAAGGTGTCCCCTTGAAGCCAAAACAACTTTGATACCAAATGTAGGTTTTAACCCCATACAAGAATTACCTGCATACGAATTCTAAAACACAGAAAATAAACAATGTGCGAGCATAACACATAAAACACATATACACAGATATTTTCCCCTGGATCCCAAAACCGGGGCTACCAGCTTGATTTTTCATTATGTTCCTTTCAATGTTATTGTCAGGCCAGGGTAACTCCAGAATGGGCAGAAGAAAAACTGATTGTTATTTCATTAGAGAACTATTGTTTATATACAAAAAGGAGACGAAACAGTTCATCTTCTTGATGACTGTTCACGTTCCAGTTTACCCAACCGCCTTCGGATTAGGTGTGAACATTCCCCCCCTTAATCTGAAGGGATGTTGGTGAGTCCAAGCATCGTTCTGAATCTTTCAAGCTTTTCTCTTCCAAGCGCTTTGGTGAAGATGTCTGCAATTTGCTCATTTGTGGAACAATGACGGAGATGGATTGTTTTGGCCTCAACATGATGTCGGATCAGATGATATTTAGTATTGATGTGCTTAGTACGATCATGGAACTTTGGGTTCTTGGCCAACTTTATTGCAGAGGTGTTATCAATCATGAGTGGAGTTGATTGTACTTGTTTTACCTACAAATCTTCAAGAATTTTCCTGAGCCACACAATTTCTTTCGTTGCTTCAGCTGCTGCCACGTATTCTGCTTCTGTTGTGGAATCTGCTGGAACTGATTGTTTGCGTGATCTCCAGGAGACAGCTCCTGATCCAAGACTCATAGCATATCCTGAAGTAGATACCCCAGTTTCTTTGTCTCCATCGAAGTCTGAATCAGAGTATCCAATCAAGTTGAAGTCGTCCACCTGTGTATACTTGATTCCAAGGTTTTGAGTTCCCTTCAAGTACCTTAGAACTCTTTTTGCAGCAGACCAATGTCCCTCACAAGGCTTTTGCATAAACCTGGAGAGGATTCCAACAGCAAATGAAATGTCTGGTCTGGTAGTAGTGAGGTAGATGAGACTTCCTACAAGCTGTCTATACTTTGTTGCATCCTCAAATTCCTTTCCTTCAATAGATGTGAGCTTCAAGTTTTGTTCCATTGGAGTAGAAAGAGGATTGCACTCTGTCATGCCAAATCTGTTTAACAAGTCTCCAATGTATTTCTTTTGAGAAAGAAATATGGATTTTGGATGTTGGGTTACTTCAATGCCAAGATAGTAATGAACATAGCCCAAATCAGTCATTTCAAAACTTTTTCCTAATTCTTTCTTTATGGATGCAATATAGCTTTCATTGTTCCCTGTCATTAAAAGATCATCTACATATACCACAAGATATACAACTGTTTTGCCAACTTTCTTGACAAATAAAGTTGCATCATCAAGATCAAAATGTTTGAAGTTGAGTTTCAGAAGATGCTCAGTTAGTTTTTCATACCAGGCTCGTGGTGCTTGTTTGAGGCCATACAAGGACTTCACAAGTTTGCATACTTTATGTTCATGTCCTTTCATAGCAAATCCTTCAGGCTGGGACATAAAAACATTCTCTTTTAGATCTCCATTCAAGAATGCAGTTTTTACATCCATTTGATGGACTTTCCAACCGTTCTGGGCAGCTAGTGCAAAGAGTGTCCGGATGGTGGCCCATTTTGCTGTGGGGGCAAAAGTTTCCTCATAATCGACCCCTTCCTTCTGTGAAAAACCTTTTGCCACAAGCCTAGCTTTGTGCTTGTCAAGTGAGCCATCAGCTTTGTACTTGTTCTTGTAGACCCACTTGCAGCCAATTGGTTTGGTTCCAAATGGAGGATCAACCAGCTTCCAAGTGCCATTCTTTATGAGGGCATCATACTCCTTCTGCATTGCTTCTTTCCATTCATCATGAGAAGCAGCTTCTTTGAAGGAAGTTGGTTCAAAATCTGTAGACAAGTTCAATTCACAATCATAAGTAACATCCATATCAACAGGTGAATTAGAGTCATCTACATCACCTCCATCTTGTCGGTTTGTATTTCTGGTTCCTTTTTTTCCAATTTCATCAGGATGAACACTTTCAAGTGTCTTTGTCAGCCACTTTGGGGGACCTTTCTGAGATGGTCCAGGCTGCTCTGTTGATTGAGTTGGGACTGAATCAAGATTGAGTCTCCCAATTCTATCAATTACATCACTTAAAGGATCATCCAGTGTTGGAGTTTCATGCACGGGAGATTGTTCTTCAGAAGAAGATTCCACATGTTGATCTAGTATAGGAATCCCCCCTTCAAGATGTGGAATCTGATTATCAAACTCTTGAAATGATTTCGTTTTTGTGAATCTATCCAAGCGATCAAGTTGCCGCTTAACAACACTGTCAGATTTGGATGATTCAAGAAAAATGACATCTCTAGATACAACAAACTTTTTATTTACTTCATCATAGAGACAGTATGCTTTAGAGGTGTTTGAATACCCCAGGAAGATACACTTACGACTTCTAGCACCAAGTTTGTTTCTATGTACCTTTGGTATTAAAGCATAACAGGTGGAACCAAAAATCCTGAGATGTTTTACCGAAGGAACATGTCCATACCACAATTCATAAGGAGTCTTGTTTCTTATAGCACTAGATGGACATCTATTCTTTATATATGCAGCACATAGAACAGCATCAGCCCAAAACATTATCTTTACATTTTTGAAGAAAAGCATGGATCGTACCATATTCAAGATTGTTCTATTCATTCTTTCTGCTACACCATTCTGTTGGGGATTATAAGGTACAGTTGTTTGATGTTTGATCCCATGTTGGCGAAGATAGTTTTAAAATTCATTTGATGTATATTCTTTTCCATTATCAGTGCGAATAGACCCAATATGAGATTGTGCATCATTTTCAATCCACTTATGAAAATTCTTGAATGTTTGAAAAGCATCAGATTTGTTCTTCAATAAATAAACCCAACACATTCTGGTGTAATCATCAATAAATGTCATGATATATTTATTTCCATTTGCAGAAGGAATAGGCATTGGACCACATAAATCTAAATGAATGAGTTCAAGCTTCCTATGTGCTCTTGAATGTGAATCATGAAAAGACTGTTTGCTATGCTTTCCTAGAATGCAAGCATCACATTGCTTATGTTTTCTAGGAATTGTAGGCAAACCAGCAACACCATTTTTCTTCAACAAGCGGAGACTATCATAGTTTAAATGTCCAAATCTAGCATGCCATAATAAACTTGATGGAAGTGTACCTTCTTCATGATGAGAAATATATGAGAAATGTTGTGCATGAGCAGAGGTTCCTTGCAGTTTAAGAAGTCTTTCTTCTTCTATACCCCTCATGACAAGTGAGTGGTCAGATGCCTTTCTTACCTCAAGCTTTCCATCAAACATATGAATGGAGTGACCTTGCTGGCGGATGTGGACCAGGGACATCAAGTTTCTCTTGAGCTGTGGGAGATATAGAACATGATCCAGAAGAAAGTCTGGAAGACCAGGCAGTTTAAGCCTGATTGTGCCAAGCCCTGATGGCTTGATTTTTGACTGATCTGCAAAGTATACTGCTCCATCAACATTGTCAGTGAAATCTTCAAAAAAATCTTTCCTATGAGTCATATGACAGGTTGCTCCTGAATCAAGCAACCAATCATTTTTCGAAGAAGCAAGTGAAGCATTAAACAAATCTTCATTTACTCCAATGTTACATTGTGCCTCAATATAGTGAGCGGATTCAGGTGCTTTACCTTTGTCTGTGTCATCAGTTTTACCTTTCTGCTGGTTTCTTCTCTGCTCAATTTTGTCCCATGGTAGCTTGCATGTAGAAGCATCATGTGATCCATTTCGTTTGCAGCGAATGCAATGCAGATCTGCTTTTTCTGCTTGAGAATGTCTGCCCCCCCTGCCTCTGAAGTATCTTCCTCTTCCTCTTCGTCCACCTCTTCCTCTTGTAGAATCTTGAGCATGATGCTTTTCTTTATGAGCAAGGCAAACAATCTCTTCAGAAGATTCAGGGACTGTCTTCTTTCCAAAGGCTTTCTCTCTTTCAGCAAACTTTTTCACAAGAGAGTCAAAGGTTATATCTTTAAGATTTCCATTTGCTTGTAATGACTCAAGATAATTGGAGTAGGTAGGATAGAGTGCTTTGAGAAAGGCAATAAGAGAGATATCCAGCTCAACCTTAGTGGATTTAATATCATGCATTATAGACTTTATTTCAGATGCAAGAGCAAGAGGATCATTATTTTTCAGTTCAAGAGTGAAGAGTTTAATCATGAGCTGAACAACTTCAAGTGCAGAATGTGTATCATAGAGTTCTTTCAGCTTTTGTAAAGCTTCAAAGGCAGTGGAATAGGATGAAATATGACGACTTACTTCTTCATTTACAGATGCTGCGATCAATGCATAGGCTTTGCTGTTCTTGTTTTCCCAAATGACAAGTTCTTTATCTGATGTAGGCTGCACAGGGTCTTTGTCTTCTTCTCCGACACACACTCCTTTCCACAACTCATTGTAGATGAGGGTGTGTTTTACCATCCGAGACCATTCAGAATAGTTCTCCTTGCCAGTGAGAACTATTCCGACCATAGAGATGATTGAATGCATTCTGTAAAAATTACTTCTGCTGATAAAAAATCCTTACGTTACAGCCTTCAAATCCTTCTGATATTTGCTAAAAGCATCAGCATTTCATTGTGCATATCACTGCAATACTACTATGTTTTGAAAAAATGCGCAAGGGATCACTTCAATGTATTAATATATCACTTAAATATATCAATTTATCATGCAACACTACAAATGTTTTGATATATAAAACACTCTGACTGATATAACTTGAATGCTTTGAAAACTGCCTTGAATGATATATATATAAACACTTTGAAAAACAGCGCAATACACTGAATGCTTTGAAAAACTGTTTATATAGATGGCGCAATACTACAGCATTACCATTCAAATGATAAAGAATTGTGCAATATTATAGGCATTTAAATCAAAAGCCAAGAGCTACGCGGGCAGAAGCAAATTCGGAGATCTGCTCTTCTTATCGTAGATGCCAAAAAACTCTTGGCGTTCTCTGGACAAATGATTTTGCTCTCAAATAAATTACAGTGCTCTCAAATAATAAGTGATGACAAAACTGCTCTCAAATAACAAGCGATGAGCGAACGGATGCAATGTACAGGTACCATGTCATCACAGGTGTCAGGGCAAAGCCCAAATCTCTTCTTCTCCGTGAAATTTCTTCAAGCACCCCACACACTCAAAAAACAACATCACAATCAGAACAAGAAGAAGGCCAGAAAGCTTTAAAATGCTAAGCCTACAGGTAATATTCACAACTGCATTAAGCACCCCGCTTCCTAGTACTAGGACTAGGATCGCATTAAAAGTTCCCTTATCTTCTCAACTCATCCTGTACAGGAAAAAATAGGACTAAAACTGCATTACCAGTTCCCTTATCTTTTCGACTTATCCTCTACAGAAAAAAAACAAGGCGTATTCTGCAAAGAGGGCATGTCATATTCTGATAATCCAGAATCCATTTGTCCACACAAATCTTGTGGAACACATGACGGCAGGGAGCCATCAACGCCTCGACGCCATTAAGGTAGCCCGTAGACTAACTGTATTTCGCCGAGAGGAATCGCGGAAGGCCTGCACCAATATGATGGTTTAAGCAATTTTGCAGAGTTTAGGGTTGTTAACTATAAACTCTATCGATGGCGGAAACTCTCAAGGTCTCACCGTGCTTCTCTTACAGTTTGCACAATTACATTGGCCATCATAAGTATAGTAGCGAGAGGAGCAAGGAAGCTTTTCGAGGCAGTGGGATTCAACGTAATGGCAGCATCCAGTAATTAAAAAACTCGAAGTTGTAAAGGTATACCGCACAGTGGTATGAGAATAACATTACAAACGAGTTTAACACAGTTGAGCAATGTCAGGATGAGGAGTTAACGTCTGAGCGGTGGCAGGTATGGTATGTCAGTGGTATGGGAAGTCGAGTGGTAAAGGGCGCGCAGGTAAAATGGAGAGGCAGCGAAAAGGGCTCATAACCGATGTGCAGAGAATCAATGAGACGCAGGACAAAGGCAACGCTCAGGACAGAGGCAGGAGTTACAACTATTTTTAGAACCTGGGACCTGTGCTCTGATACCATGTCAGGCCAGGGTAACTCTAGAATGGGCAGAATAAAAACTGATTGTTATTTCATTAGAGAACTATTGTTTATATACAAAAAGGAGACGGAACAGTTCATCTTCTTGATGACTGTTCACGTTCCAGTTTACCCAACCGCCTTCGGATTAGGTGTGAACAGTTATAATACATATTTATACATGCCGAAGCATCCAATACCATGGACCGAAAACCATCGCATCCAAAACCATGGACCGAAAACCATAGCGTCTAAAAACATGTGCAAAAATCATACACAAAACCATAGGTGGGTCCGCCCATCCTAACATAGGGTCCAAAACCAAAATTTTCCATAAAGTGGGGATACGAGTATGCCTCAAACCCCTGTGACCCCCCTCGGCTACACAATCGGTGCAACGAAGGGGGGCTCCGGCCCCCGTCTAACCCCCTAGCTAACTACGTGGGCTAGTCGTGGAAAGAATATAACACAACCCAACATTCTCCCACCTGTTGTTTTCTTTCCATAGGGGGCCATAAGAGAGCTTAGTCATTTTTCCAGCCCTAAAATGCCCATTTTCTCTCTACACCAAGAGAACTTCTCAAAGCTCACAGATTTTTCAATGCATCTGTAGTATTCTTCAAAGTGTCCACCTTTACCAGCAACACCTTTCTGTCTTCTATCATATCCCTCACAAAGTGATATTGAACATCAATGTGCTTTATCTTTGAATGATATGCAGGGTTCTTTGCTAAGAAAATTGCACTTTGGCTGTCACAGTCTATCCTTATAGCTCCCTGTACTAACCCCATACTTGAACACAATCTCTGCAAACAAACTGCTTCCTTGCTTGCATGAGTGGCTGACATGTATTTTGCCTCTATACTTGATAGTGCCACTACAGATTGTTTCTTACTCATCCAACTGACTGCACCTCCAAATAGGTTAAACACATACCCACTTGTAGATCTTCTCTGATCTAGATCTCCAACCTAGTCTGCATCAACAAAGCCACGAATATCTAACATTTTGTCCAATCCTGATCTTCCTTGGTAGCACAAACCATAATCACTAGTGCCACACAAATACCTTAAAACCTGCTTCACTGTTGTCTAGTGCTCCTTCCCTGATTTTGACATAAACCTGCTCAATACTCCCACTGCATGTGCAATGTCTTGTCTAGTAAAGACCACTACATACATCAGGCTATGGACTCCACTTGCATATGGAACACGGGACATGTCCTCTTCCTCTTCTTGTGTCTTGGGACACTATTCAGCATATAACCTCACACCTACAGGAATAGGAACCTTCACCAGTTTACTATTCTGCATATTAAACCTCTATAGTATTGTCTCGACATACTTCCTCTGGTTTAACCAGAGCTTCCTCTTTCCCCGATCTATTTTAATTTCCATGCCCAAAATATAGTTTGCAGCACCAAGATCTTTCATGTCAAATTTGGAGGACAATTGGGTCTTCAAATCTTGGATAATTTCTTTGTCGTTTCCAACCAGCAACATATCATCCACATACAAGACCAGATAAATAACATGGTCACCAATTAATTTAAAATACACACAGTGATCTGCTTTGCTTCTGGTGAAGCCAAGTCCCCGTATAAATGTATCAAATTTCTAATACCACATCCTTGGTGACTGTTTTAACCCATACAGAGACTTCTTTAACTTGCATACCAGTTCTTTCTTACCCTTCACTGCAAAGCCTTTAGGTTGTTTCATGTAGATTTCCTCTTCCAGATCCTTGTGAAGAAATGTTGTCTTCACACCCATCTGTTCTACCTCAAAATCAAAAGTAGCAACAACAGATAAAAGTAATCTAATAGAAGTTACCTTGGCAACAGTAGAAAAAATATCACCAAAATCAATTCCCGGCACCTGGGAATAACCTTTTGCTACCAACCGAGCTTTGTATTTTTCCACTTTTCCTTCTGCATTCGTCTTCTTTTTGAACACCCATTTGCTGCCAATGGGTTTCCTTCCAGCTGGCAACTCCACCAGATCCCAAGCCTCATTTTTGTGCAAAGATGCCATTTCATCAACCATGGCCTCTTTCCAAAGTTTTCCATCCTCTGAATCCACTGCTTCCTTCACAGTTTTGGGGTCATCATCAGTAATAGATAAAGCAAAATTTGAACAGAAAGCAGATGGACTATACCTTTCTGGCTGCCTTCTTTCTCGAACTGATCTTCTCACACCCAGAGTTTGTGGTTCTTCATCTTCTGATTCCTCCTCTGCTGTAGAGTTTGATTCTTCCTCCTTAAGCTAAAACTCTATCTTCTCAGGTTTCGTTGGTTGGACTTCATGTTTAATAACATTTTTTACCTCTATGAACACCACATCTCAACTATACACAACCTTCCTTGTGACTAGGTTCCAAAGCTTATAACCCTTTAAACCATCCTTTTACCCAATAAAGATGCAATTTTCAGATTTACCATCCAACTTGGTTCATTTCTCCTTTGGAACATGTACTTATGTATCACATCCAAATACCCTCAGATGTGAATGAGAGGGTTTCTTACCAGTCCATACCTCTTGTGGAGTCTTATCCTCCAACGTTGATGAAGGTGACCTGTTGAATAGGTAACATGCAATATCCACCGCCTCTACCGAGAATTCCTATCCTAACTCAGCACCACTGAGCATACTTCTTGCCCTGTCCATCAACGTCTTGTTAATTCTTTCTGAAACTCCATTTTGCTGAGGTGTATATGGAGTAGTCTTCTGCCATGATATACCACTCTTCTTATAGAATTCTTCAAATTCCTTGCTGCAAAACTCTCCATCATTATGTGTCCTCAACACCTTTATCTTCTTCTCTGTCTGTTTAGTACCTAGATCTACCGCTAACCACTGATCTTTATCCACCAACAGATCCTCCATCTTGAATTTCCACAACTCAAAACTCTGACCATTAAATTTTTTATCTCTATCTTTCCACTACTTGCCATCTTCTTTCAACACCAGAATCGATCTCGCAGATCTCCCACCAAACAGGGTCTACCACAGGCCCGAGTGAAACCCCTCAGCAACAAAGGTGTCTCCTTGAAGCCAAAACAACTCTGATACAAAATGTAGGTTTTAACCCCGTACAGAAATTACTTGCATGCGAATTCTAAAACACAGAAAATAAACAATGCACGAGCATAACACATAAAACACATATACACAGAGATTTTCCCTTGGATCCCAAAACCAGGACTACCAGCTTGATTTTTCATTATGTTCCTTTCAATGTTATAATACATATTTATACATGCCAAAGCATCCAATACCATGGACCGAAAACCATCGCGTCCAAAAACATGTGCGAAAATCATACACAAAACCATAGGTGGGTCCGCCCATTCTAACATAGGGTCCAAAACCAAAATTTTCCATAAAGTGGGGATACGGCTATGCCTCAAACCCCCTGTGACCCCCCCTGCTACACAATCGGCACAACGAAGGGGGGCTCTGGCCCCCCTCTAATCCCCCGGCTAACTACGTGGTCTAGTCGTGGAAAGAATATAACACAACCCCACATTCTCCCACTTGTTGTTTTCTTTCCACAAGGGGCCACAAGAGAGCTTAGTCATTTTTCCAGCTCTGAAATGCCCATTTTCTCTCTACACCAAGAGAACTTCTCAGATCTCACAAATTTTTTCAATGCATCTGCAGTATTCTTCAAAGTGTCCACCTTTACCAGCAACACCTTTTTGTCTTCTATCATATCCCTCGCAAAGTGACACTGAACATCAATGTGCTTTGTCTTTGAATGATATGCAGGGTTCTTTGCCAAGAAAATTGCACTTTGGCTGTCACAGTCTATCCTTATAGCTCCATATACTAACCCCACACTTGAACACAATCTCTGCAACCAAATTGGTTCCTTGCTTGCATGAGTGGCTGCCATGTATTCTGCCTTTGTACTTGATAGTGCCACTACAGATTGTTTCTTACTCATCCAACTGACTGCACCTCCAAATAGGTTAAACACATACCCACTTGTAGATCTTCTCTGATCTAGATCTCCAGCCCAATCTGCATCAACAAAGCCACGAATATCCAACATTATGTCCAATCTTTATCTTCCTTGGTAGCACAAACCATAGTCACTAGTGCAACACAAATACCTGAAAACCTGCTTCACTGCTGTCTAGTGCTCCTTCCCTGATTTTGACATAAACCTTCTCAATACTCCCACCGCATGTGCAATGTTTGGTCTCGTACATACCATTGCATACATCAGGCTATTGACTGCACTTGCATATGGAACACGGGACATGTCCTCTTCCTCTTCTTGTGTCTTGGGACACTATTTAGCAGATAACCTCACACCTACAGGAATAAAAACCTTCACTGATTTACTATCCTCCATATTAAACCTCTACAGTATTGTCTTGACATACTTCCTCTAGTTTAACTAAAGCTTCCTCTTTGCCTGATCTCTTTTAATTTCCATGCCCAAAATATAGTTTGCAGCACTAAGATCTTTCATGTCGAATTTGGAGGACAATTGGGTCTTCAAATCCTGGATAATTTCTTTTTCGTTTCCAACCAGAAACATATCATCCACATACAAGACCAGATAAATAACATGGTCACCAATTAATTTAAAATACACACAGTGATCTGCTTTGCTTCTAGTGAAGCCAAGTGCCCATATAAATGTATCAAATTTCTGATACCACATCCTTGGTGACTGTTTTAACCCATACAGAGACTTCTGTAACTTGCATACTAGTTCTTTCTTACCCTTCACCGCAAAGCCTTCAGGTTGTTTCATGTAGATTTCCTCTTCCAGATCCCTGTGAAGAAATGTTGTCTTCACATCCATCTGTTCTACCTCAAAATCAAAAGCAGCAACAACAAATAAAAGTAATCTAATAGAAGTTACCTTGGAAACAGGAGAAAAAATATCACTGAAATCAATTCCTGGCACCTGGGAATAACCTTTTGCTACCAACCGAGCTTTGTATTTCTCCACTTTTCCTTCTGGATTTGTCTTCTTTTTGAACACCCATTTGCTACCAATGGGTTTCCTTCCAGCTGGAAACTCCACCAGATCCCAAGCCTCATTTTTGTGCAAAGATGCCACTTCATCATCCATGGCCTCTTTCCAAAGTTTTCCATCCTCTGAATCTACTGCTTCTTTCACAGTTTTGGGATCATCATCAGTAATAAATAAAGCAAAATTTGAATAGAAAGCAGATGGACTATACCTTTCTGGCTGCCTTCCTTCTCGAACTGATCTTCTCACACCCAGAGTTTGTGGCTCTTCATCTTCTGATTCCTCCTCTGCTATAGAGTCTGATTCTTCCTCGTTAAGCTCAAACTCTATCTTCTCAGGTTTCGTTGGTTGGACTTCATGTTTAATAACATCTTTTACCTCTCTAAACACCACATCTCTGATGTACACAACCTTCCTTGTCACTGGGTTCCAAAGCTTATAACCCTTTAAACCATCCTTATACCCAATAAAGATGCACTTTTCAGATTTACTATCCAACTTGGTTCGTTTCTCCTTTGGAATATGTACATATGTATCACATCCAAATACCCTCAGATGTGAAAGAGAGGGTTTCGTACCAGTCCATACCTCTTGTGGAGTCTTATCCTCCAATATTGATGAAGGTGACCTGTTGACCAGGTAACATGCAGTATCCACCGCCTCTACCCAGAATTCTTGTCCCAACCCGGCACCACTGAGCATGCTTCTTGCCCTTTCCATCAACGTCTTGTTCATTCTTTCTACAACTCCATTTTGCTGAGGTGTATATGGAGTAGTCTTCTGCCGTGATATACCACACTTCTTACAGAATTCTTCAAATTCCTTGCTGCAAAACTCTCCACCATTATCTGTCCTCGACACCTTTATCTTCTTCTTTGTCTGATTTTCCACGAGAGCCTTAAATTCTTTAAACTTGTCAAAGACATAGGATTTCTTCTTAAGGGAATATATCCATGTATTCCTTGAGAAGTCATCTATAAATGATACATAGTACACAGACTTACCCAGTGATGGAACCTTCACAGGTCCAAACACATCACTGTGCACAAGCTCTAATATCTGTTTCGCCCTCTTACTACCAGAGGGGAAACTCACCTGATTCTGCTTCCCATATACACAATTTTCACAGAAATCAAAATCCAGAGAGATATTACTCATACCTTTACCATGAAGTATTCGAAGGCCCTTCTCTCCAGTATGTCCAAACCTTTGATGCCACAACATGGTCTTCTCTCCAGAGACCACTAGATTTTCTGCTCCACTTTTAGGAACCACAGAACTGTTGCACCCATCAATAACAGTGCTACCTTGCATCTTGTACAGAGTTCCAATTCGAACTCCTCGCATCAATACCAGTGCTCCCCGAACCATTTTGCAGGTATCCTTCTCGAACACTATTTTTACACCTGCATCATCCAGCTTGCTTATAGAAATCAGATTTCTGGCCAATGCAGGAATATGCAGAACACCCGGAAGTGTTCTAACCCTTCCACCTTGCAACTTCAACTTTACTTTTCCGCGACTAATGATTCTATCCTTCCTATCATCCCCTAAGAAGACATCACCACCATCGTATTTCTCATACTCGTAGAATCACTCTCTATGGGGAGTGAAGTGAAAGGATGCACCTGAGTCAATCAACCATGCCTCATGATCTACATGTGTACTTGAAGAATCCAAGTACACATTCCCACCTTCATTTGCGGTGGTTTTCACCTTTGCAAAAGGAGCATCATCAGATCCCTTTCCTTTATCAAGAGCTTTAGATTTACAGTGCCTTTTGTAGTGCCCTTCTGTTATCGGGAATCTAGTGTCTATTCAGAGCTGCTAGTCCCACTAAGACGGGTAGCTATCTTAGAAACAAATAAATTAAATTCAATTGTTTTTCCTTTACAAGAGAGAGATGAGAAAGAAGAAGAGAGTACCAACCTTAGTCTTCCGCTTGGCTCCTTGCTTGTCTCCTTTCCCCTTTGACAGAATCTCGCCACTGCTTCCTTACTTTTCCAGCTTCAAAGAGCACCTGTAGATTCACAGCAGCATAATACCATCAAAGCATAGGGATCTTTCACTGTAAACAATATAGGATCAGATATATATTGACCATACAAATGCATACAACAAACACAGTATTCAAAGATACACAAGAATATGGAGGAAAAATCAAATAACTTTATTAGTAAAAGTCATAGAAGAGAGGATTACAACCACTTGATCTGAACCAGCACCATCCTCCCAGCTTGAAAGCCCTCTTCACCTCACACAAAGCAAGATCACCCAACAGTGTCTTCAAAGAGAAACCAGCAGCACCTCTTTGCAAATTACCAAATTCCAACCTCTAGATCTCTTGGATGAGGGATCCATTTATAGATATTTGCAGGGGGGTGAGTCAGCTTCTAGGATTTTTATTAGTGTCATCTCTCTGATAGTTCCCGGTTCCACATGGATATTTTAGATCTCTTACTCATCCCTAGGAGAACTCAGAGAGGCAAGTGTCAAATGAGCAGTTTCTAGAAGATTCTCTGGGTTTCCACCTAGCAAACTGCTTGTGCCATTTGTCTACTCTCTCTCATCGCACCCTATATAAGGGTATTCCAGTATGCATCGCACTTTTTTCATGTGGCAGGTGAGATGCATCACACCTTTAGCACTGGGCAGTCTGTATGGTCCTGCTTTGACCAATTCTAAGTAGTTTTTCATGGAGAACTTCTGGGAGATGATGTAATCAGCTGACCTTGCTACTTTAGGGTATGAAACAACACTTCTAGGGGCTTAGAAGCCCTTGGTTTATGGACATATGTGATTTGGGTTGCAGTGGCCAAATATGTCTATAACAGTTTCCCCCTAAAGCATGAGGTTGTAAATCTTTTGATGTCAAGTGAAATGCTTATAATGAGGATCCGAGGTTTTTCACACTGGAAGGTGACCTGTAATAAGATACAATACAATACATTATATTCATAATATTTTCATGATCTAGCTGAGGCGGGCATTCCCATGCTCAGCTTGATAAATTCATTTTCATGTACATAGGACAGACAACCATCTGTGTGCAGACTGATGATTCTGGTAGAGCCATCATCCCTTAGTTTGGATGATTCTCTGTGCAGCAATGATGTACATTTGATGTCTTTATTTTCCTGATTATATCGCAGCCTGGATGGATGAAAGTAGATCTAGGGTCTTCAAAACTCGTTCATTCTTCACCCAAAAGTACAAGTCGATCCATGTGAAAAAGATGTTCTGATGTCGAACATGGAAGGACATCGTCTGATTACCAGCCAATGATGATGTTGACCTTCAAGGTATTGCAGTACAATTCACGTGGTGTGAATACATGAGTTGATGTCAAACACCACGCAAAATCTTTCAGTCGAAGGCCATTAGTGTAAACCTGTCGTCGGAAGTGAGAAACTTTCCATTGAGGCATGCAAGCTTCAAAGTACTGGAAGGGTTGTCCCTAGGTCAACTTCTTGGATAATGAGCTAATGTCGACAAGAAGTGACCCGTTGTAGGATGGCATTAATGGATCCCACATCTACGACACGGAATAGATCAAATGATTTTGTAGAGGTGAAAACGATCTGGTGATACAAGGTTCAGGGTGGCAGTCACGAAAGAATGAAGTGTGAAGGTATTGTAGTGGATGAGACACAAGCTGGGTAGGTGAATTCTTTGAGTGACTTCTCTTGACCATATCGGTGACACTGAAATGGATTGGTAGCGTTAACCCCAAAAGTGGATGGTACAGTGGACCAATGGTGATATGACCGGTGAACGGAATAAGCCACCCTGACTCAATCATGGTGATGGAGTGAAATTGTCATGTTCAAGAGCAACCTGCTACCAATAAAGTTTCTTCAAGTTTTCTTCCCAATTTTCCCCAGTCATTTCTGACTAGTACCTCTTTATTTTTGTCAAGCTTGAGGAGGATAACATATGCTTGTTCTATAATTTTCCCTTTGGCAAACCCATCGCTATGTTTTAACGAGCCTAGCGACAGTGAAACTCGCTCTTGTCTGAATGGACAAGTTTGTCGCTATTGTTTTAACGAGTTTAACGACAAGGATAACTCGGTTCTTTTCAATTTTAGAGAGTCTGAAAAGAGACAGAAAGAAGACTCCAATATTCCTTTTTTGTAATATAATCCCTTAAGTCTGAAAAAGTATAAAACAATGCGAAAGGGATGAATTTTCGATAGTTTTAACGAGCCGAACAAGACAAACGCTCGATCTTTTTGTGTAATAATCCCTTAGGTCCAAAAAGATTAAAATATAGAGGAGGGATAGCACTTCCAATCACTTTAACGAGCTGGAGAGGCCAATCGCTCGGCAATCTTTTCATATTTTACGAGTCAGATGAAAAGAGCTTAAAGGAGACTCGTTTTTTGAGGAACGAGTGATGTTTTCAGATAGCAGCTGGTTCCAGGTAAGGTTTGGAACTTTCCAATCACGATAGTGTAAAAAGGTGGCTAATAGGATCACTTGTCACAGCTGTTCCTCAAAAAGGGGTAAACAATCAAATGGAGGCGAATGATCGGCAACAACAGAGTGGAGGTGATGGTAAGAACATGACCAAGGCTCAAAAGCTAATGATAATGCATTCACGATGGTTATTTACCGGAGGTGGGTTCATTTTTTAATGAGCTTAAACTCTGGTGGAACATATGCTCATTGCTAGGTTTAATTTTTAACGAGCTTGAACTTCGCGTAAAACTGCTCGTGCAAGTCATATAATAAGGATGTCTCATCAATAGGTTCATTTTTTAGGGAGCTTGCACCATTCAAAATTATGCTTCGACTCATTTTATTATGTAAGCTAGGAACGACCAATCCTACGAGTTTAAAGGGTTAAGAACTTACAAACTAAGCAAATAATGGTCACTTGTCACTTTCGCTGAAAAAGTTTGCATGCCCCCAGGTATAGCAAAGTAGAGTTTCCAAGGTTACCCCTCAATTTTCAGACAAAACACTTGTTCTATCGGGAAAGGCCTACCTTTTCAGGTTACCCTTCAATTTGCAGACAAAACATTTGTTCTATCGGGAAAGGCCTACCTTCTAACAGAGGTATCTTATTCTGGTCTAATCCCATTTTCCTAAACGGACGGGTGTGTCAGACCAGTCATATATCCTCTACGGAAACCTACCCTATACCTGAAGTTTTCCTGCCAAAGCAGGCCAGGGTGCATGCCCCCTGGGTTTCAGTCTTGACCACCAAATCACTCGCGCTCATCAGGTGAACAGACTGGAGATGAGGAGACATTCCTTGTGCAAAAATACCTGTTAAGGATGGAATTTGACTATTACCTATGTGTGAACCGGGGAATGAAAGTTGGTCTACAAGCTAGACCACTCTGCCTTCATGCGAAAAACACATTACTTGAAAGAGTGAGGAGACGACGACTCCCATGCTATAAATGTAGTCACGCCCAAGGAGTAGATTGTAATATAAAGGTCCTTGGACTACCATTACGTTTAGATAAACGATTTTCTTTCTCAAAGTTATAGGTAAACTTGGAAGGATCCCTAATGACTGACTGGTTCCTTTATTGAAGCCTGTCAGATTTCGCATCTCAGGAAAAAGCGATGGTGAACCAAGCGCTTTCCAAGCAGTTGAGGAAAGGATACTCATAGAAGCCCCTTCATCTACGATGGTACCAACCATGACCATTTTGTAAGTTTGCACTATGATTCAAAATGGTACATTAGATGGTAAATGGGGTCTGCCTAGTAGATTCCAATCGAAGGAAACGACTAGGTTGCTTGGAGTTGGGACCGAATAAACGGCCGGATACAACTCCGACAAATTTCCTTCCTGCGATAAAGGAATGGGCAGATCACCCCCATGTTCATTGGAGTCTGTGTTTATGAAAAGAATTTGAACGGTGTTGTTCTCATTCTCTTCGGTGACTGTATCATTTGAAGGTAAATCTTCTGAAGTCAAGATGGGGTCAACTGCCATCTCGACCTGTTGACTTTGGTCCGATGTGGACTCAGAGGGTCTATCTTCAATGATAGGTGCTTCGATCGACTCCAAAGGTGGGTCAGTCGAGTTTTCAACTAGCAATGGATTCGGCAAGAGTTTCTTGTACCCAGGAGGGAGTCGCTGCGGTGATACAGGACGATTATCCAAGACTCTTTTAGCTTCGTCCAGGAAGGGACAACGGTGGAGGGCATGATCACCTTCACATAGTCTGCAAGGAAATTTAGATTTTCCTTTTTGTCTGGTGACTTCACTTTCACTAGTTGACGGTGTACTTTCAACATGATCGTCAGAGGTTGACGACACCGGATTGTGCAAGCGGGGAGACCAGTCCCTTAGGATCCGTGGGATGCAAGGACAATCTCGATGATAGTGGTCTCCTTTTCAAATGACACATGGAGATTTAGGTTTGGACGGTGCAGTATGTGGATTTTCGCTAGACGATGTACGGTTGACCCTTTTTGCCATTGGCTCCTTCTTCTTCTTCTCCTTCCCCTTCTTCTTCTTCTTAGTTACTTGGTTTTTAGTTTTACTATCTTTACCAAGCGAAGAGGAAGAAGGAGAGGGAGAGACAAATGAAGTAGAAGGTTGGGGGGAAACTCTGGTATCATCTAGTTGCTGATTTGATTATTCAGGAATTACGGTGCTTCGAATGACAGAGGTCGAGAAAATCCATACCGGCAGGCCAATTGTCAGTCTTGGAAGGGACAATGGGGCCATATGAGGTGCACCAACATCTCCCCAAGAGGAGAAAGGACTAGGACTTCCCCCAAGGGGAAATCCTTGGTTGGTGGACTCCATTTTCTCAACCTAAGACCAATGAGGGAATAGTGACGTTATTCCAGTTAAAATAAATTTTAGATGCTTTGACACAACTTGCTTTTTCACTCTTTAAGAGTCGATAAAAAGCTAAAGATGACTCTAGTCACCTTCGATTTTTAATGAGCCTGAAGTGACAAGTGCTTAGATGGACCTTTTCCTTTAAGGAGTCTTAAAAGAAACGAAAGAGACTACTTTAGAAATATAGACAGAGGGATTACCAAACCAATCGCAAAACTGTAGAATACTTTTTACGATACGACAGTCAATCTTCCCGAATGCTGTGTTCAGTGCATTGCGATCAATATGGCGATAAACACGACTTCCTAAGGATAAAGGATATAGCCTATTGTGGTCTCCCAATATATGCTCGATGGTACGTGGGAGCACAAGTCTATACTGGCACTTATCGTCTCAAAGAGGAGGAATCACCCAACCTACAATGAAAGCAACAGTTACCAGGCTTTACGACGTCGGAATACGTCTCTAGCCTAGACTTCTAGATGTTGTGCGTTAGGTTCCAAAGCATTTTTATGTTCATTGAATTTATTTTACAGTGGATCTTTCTTAAGAAGTTTTCCTTTAAGGTTCACTGCGTGATGCAGATATACAATTCCTAAAATGCAATCTAAGATGATAAACAGTCGTTTAATCTTCTTTTTGCAATGAAAATCCTAGCTACTAAGGAAAGAGAAATGAAATTCTTTCAACATAGAGCAGAGAGCACACACTAGATGAGCTATCCTAAATCACAATCAACAAGCAGTCTAAATGTAAATGCACGTGCATGTATTTGTTTTCCACTTTCTTAATGTGTGAATGACAAAAAGAATGCTAAATACAAATCTGAATTATTTCTTCTTTCAAAGTGACATTACTAACGATTTTCTTTTCAAAAAACGACAGGAAGGCAAGACGAAACTTTGCGATTTTGAATTGAAAACTGCTTTTGACACTTGAAATACTTATAAATTCAGATCAAATACAAGATTAATAGTGTAATCGACTATCAAAAAGAGAAGTATTCTTTTCTTTGACTGAAAACGACACTTGTAACACTTCCAAATCAAAAGACGACAGTTCGATTAAGCTACTATTTTGTAAAAGAGAACTGTAAATGGCGCACAATACATAAAAACATTCACAATTCTTTGTACAATAGAGGTTGGATGATGCAAAGAAGGGGGTTTCAATAGTGGTCTACTGATCACAGACAGCAAAACTCCTGAATAAAACTGAAGACAGTGAAGAAAAAACCAAAATCTGGAGGCAGATCTAGTCTTGTCTGATCATCGCACCTGTAACACAGGGAAACAGGGATGCATCCCACCTACTGCACACGGGAGGTGCGATGCATCCAGATTTCCTAAAGGAGAGGGTGCGATGGTCAAGGAACGAGACTTTAACTTGGTTTTTGGTCACAGTTTGCAGTTTAGTTCAGGGATTTAGGCTGAGCAAATGATAGTCAGTAACTACAAAGTATAGGGCTGATCTAATGAGGTTACTCAAGCTACCTCTAGGGCACTTAGGATGTTTGCAAGTCAATTGTTCAATTCATAAACAAACCCAGAGATTGACTGAAGCAGCGTTGATCTACTTTGCACTTGCATAGCAAATGCAGTTCGAAGGCTAGCTGGCTTGACTTCAGGCTCCGTCTATGGTTTATGAATCAAACAAATAGAGACAAGCAATCAAACTAATCACTCCCCAGCGGAGTCGCCATTTTGTTATTGGGAAATCTAGTGTCTATTCAGAGCTGCTAGTCCCACTAAGACGGGTAGCTATCTTAGAAACAAACATATTAAAGTCACTTGTTTTTCCTTTACGAGAGAGAGATGAGAAAGAAGCAGAGAGTACCAACCTCAGTCTTCCGCTTGGCTCCTTGCTTGTTTCCTTTCCCCTTTGACAGAATCTCGCCACTACTTCCTTACTTGTCCAGCTTCAAAGAGCACCTGTAGATTCACAACAGCATAATACCATCAAAGCATAGAGATCTTTCACTGTAAACAATATAGGATCAGATATATATTGACCATACAAATGCATACAACAAACACAGTATTCAAAGATACACAAGAATATGGAGGAAAACTCAAATAGCTTTATTAGTAAAAGTCATAGAAGAGAGGATTACAACCACTTGATCTGACCCAGCGCCATCCTCCCAGCTTGAAAGCCCTCTTCACCTCACACAAAGCAAGATAACCCAACAATGTCTTCAAAGAGAAACCAGCAGCACCTCTTTGCAAATTACCAAATTCCAACCTCTGTATCTCTTGGATGAGGGATCCATTTATAGATATTTGCAAGGGGGTGAGTTAGCTTCTGGGATTTTTATTAGTGTCATCTCTCTGATATTTCCTGGTTCCACATGGAGATTTTAGATCTCTTACTCATCCCTGGGTGAACTCAGAGAGGCAAGTGTCAAATGAGTAGTTTCTAGAAGATTCTCTGGGTTTCCACCTAGCAAACTGCTTGTGCCATTTGTCTGCTCTCGCTCATCACATCCTATAGAAGGGCTTTCCAGTATGCATCGCACTTTTTGCATGTGGCAGGTGAGATGCATGGCACCTTTAGCACTGGGCAGTCTGTATGGTCCTGCTTTGACCAGTTCTGAGTAGTTTTTCATGGAGAACTTCTGGGAGATTATGTAATCAGCTGACCTTGCTCCTTTAGGGTATGAAACAAAAATTTTAGGGACTTAGAAGCCCTTGGTTTATGGACATATGTGATTGGGGTTGTAGTGCCCAAATATGTATGTAACACCTTCCTTTCTGCATTTCTAGCACACCACCTTTACAGGTTTTCCTTGAGATTTAGATCTCCCTCTAGATTTAGATCTCCCACTCAATGACTTATTTTTGTTTCTGTACTGGACTGTCCTCGTATAGACAAGGCATCACCATTCTGGCTCTCCATATTTTTCCATCTCATCTCCTCCGTCAGCAAGGATGAGACTATTTCATCAAACTACAAGGCAGTTGCATTGCTACCTATTGCAATAACCACACTATCGAACGAATTTGGTAGAGAACACAACAAACTGATGTACTTTTAATATCAACAAATGCTAACTAACTTACCACAGTATTAAATGCATTCAGATACTCTGTCACTGAGTCTCCATCTTTCATCCTCAGGTTATAGAGCTTTTTCCACAGGAACAATTTATTCACCAGAGACTTAGATTGGTACAAAGTCCCTAACTTGTCCCACAAAGCCTTCATCGTAGCTTCCCCTGATACATTCAACAATACTGAATTTGAGACACACAATCATATTGTGCTCTTTGCCTTCCGATCCAACTTCTTCCATTCTTCATTGGACACTCCCGTTGGTTTAGTACCTGGATCTACCACGATCCACTGATCTTTATCCACCAACAGATCCTCCATCTTGAGTTTCCACAACTCAAAACTCTGACCATTAAATTTCTCGATCTCTATCTTTCCACTGCTCGCCATCTTCTTTCACCACCAGAATCGATCTCATAGGTCTCCCACTAAACAGGGTCTACCACAGGCCCGAGCAAAACCCCTCAGCAACAACGGTGTCCCCTTGAAGCCAAAACAACTTTGATACCAAATGTAGGTTTTAACCCCATACAGAAATTACCTGCATACGAATTCTAAAACACAGAAAATAAACAATGCACGAGCATAACACATAAAACACATATACACAAAGATTTTCCCCTAGATCCCAAAACCGGGACTACCAGCTTGATTTTTCATTATGTTCCTTTCAATATTATAATATGTATTTATACATGCCGAAGCATCCAATACCATGGACCGAAAACCATCACGTCCAAAACCATGGACCGAAAACCATCGCATCCAAAAACATGTGCGAAAATCATACACATAACCATAGGTGGGTCCGCCCATCCTAACATAGGGTCCAAAACCAAAATTTTCCGGGGCGCTTCCCTGGACCCCATAAAGTGGGGTTACGGGTATGCCTCAAACCCCCTGTGACCCCCCCCCCCCCCACTACACAATCGGTGCAACGAAGGGGGGCTCCGCCCCCCCTCTAACCCCCAGGCTAACTACGTGGGCTAGTCGTGGAAAGAATATAACACAACCCAAAAATGTTGTGATGATTTATCTAGTGGAATATCCATGAAAGTACACCAAGTTGTTGGCATATTTATGAAGCAATCAAGGTGATTAGTGCATTGGAAAAAAATGTTATCAGTTTTGGATATCTTGCTTGAGTATAGTGGTTGCATGAACAACGTTGAGGTATGAATTTTATTTTGGTTTTTGTTATGTGAAATGAATAAAAGAATTCTTGTCAAGTTTCAATACAACTATATTTGAAGTTATAAATTAGGCCTACAACAATGCTTAACCAAATTAAACTTACTAGAATTCAAGGGGTAGATTGTATATCAACAAGAACATATTTTAAGTGTTTTTGTTAGTGATCAAATTGTGTTGTAAGAGGGTCATTATCCCTAGTATGGGAACCCACAATTTATTCTTCTATTTCTTATTTTTGGGGTAGTAGGGTGGTGCAATGTGGACACTGAATTCTCCTTCAGGTTGGATGTTGAGAACACTTCAGGGTGGAAGGGTGGTCAAGGTAGCAAATTAATGTTAGCAGGGTGTTGAAGCATCCTTTCAGGTAGTTGGCACTTCTTGATAAAATAATTTAGTTTTTCTAATTGAGTATTAGGGGAGTTTTAGATATCCTTTAGTTCCAACTAAAAAATTATTGTACTCATCATTGATGCCAGAAATGGTTCGTGGTTTTTCTCCCGGAAGGGTTTTCACCTAAAAATTCCTTGTATACTGTTCATGTGACATGTTTATGATTATAGTATTTTATTTTTGGTAATAATTTTTAATGCTTTGAAAGTAATTAAAAGTAAGTTAAATATTGATTCAACACACCCCTCCCCCCCACCAAGTTAAATATTGATTCAACGCCCCCACCCCCCCACCGAGTATTTCCAACATTTAAAAGAATGAAATATTTCTCTTAAACTTAGATCTCTAGCAATAGAGAAACCAAGTTACATCATTACCTCAAATCAATTTCTATAATTATACTTTTATAGTGAAGAGGAAGATAACAAAAATTTGCATGAATTGCATCAACATAATCTTGGGCTTATTGAATTTTGTGTTTGGACTCAAATCCTCTTGTGGGTGATATCTAGTTGTGGGTATTCAACTCCTTCTTGAAGAATCAATTAATGTCATGTGAAGAACTGTATTTCGTTGAATTTGCTAAAAGGAAGGAGGACTTATGTGTGTGTGGAGAACCTTCAACTATCTTCCTATGTACAAAAAGGAAACAATGATCCAAAATCCTTTGTTTGTCTCTTCTTTTATAGATGCCCCAAATTCAACCATGTCCTTTTTGTGAAAATTGGATAGCTTTGAATCAATTAGAAATAGAGTTGTGTTCCAAAAGTGGGAGGGATTCTTAACTCAAAATCAAATATGTAAGGGGCCTATCTCCTTTTCTCATTTTGGGACTACACAAGATTGTCTGCAAAAGAAAATTGATTTCTAAAGTTGCATTGTGTTCAATGGATTGGGTTGAAATTTCATTTTCCAAAATTATGGTGTCCAACGGAATCAAAGGATGAATTGTGGGCCACCAAAAATTACAAGCTAGGATATTATGAGTCAAATAGAAAATGGCACTCAACGTGCACTTGGAGCCACTCTTCTTCTGAATTTTCACTTTTCTATCTCCAATCCAGAGTGATAAGAGTCATACTTGATGCATGAGGACATGCAATCTCTTTAGTTAGGGAGAGATGTAAAGTCCTAGAAATGTCACTGTTTTTCAACCATTTTGCTAAACTTCCCCTCATTTTGTCCTATATTTTGTATGAATAATAATACCCCTTTGATGAAATGTGCCACACCGTTGACTATAGGTACTCTTAGTTACATTTTCCACATTTGTGTACATTTGAATGTGCAAGGAACCTACCTGTGGAAGAACTTAGATGCTGAAGATTTCACATGGGAGGATGAGAATTTTATACAGAAGCATCCAGAACTACTCAAGAATTGAGGACAACACTTTTTGAAGGAGAGGGGCATGTTAGGTCCCTATACTACTAGTGTAACCCCTTATTGTTATTAGTGCAACCCCCTTATTGTATTAAAACAATAACGGGTGACAAGTTCCCAGTTCAAACAATATTGTCAGAACTTGACGAGGAAGGAAAAATCATAGTGGAACCTAAAGAAGTCATGGAAACAAGAACCTGAAAGCTACGAAATTGATCAATTTCAGATTATCTCATCATGTGGAAGAACTTACCCGGTGAATATTTCACATGGGAGGATGATAATTTTATACAGAAGCATCCAAAACTACTCAAGCGTTGAGGACAACATTTTTTGAAGGAGAGGGGCATGTTAGGTCCCTATACTACTAGTGTAGCCCCTTATTATTATTAGTGCAACCCCCTTATTGTATTAAAAAAACACTAATTCCATTTCCTGAGGCATCGCATTCCACAATAAATGTCCCTATACTACTAGTGTATCCCCTTATTGTTATTAGTGCAACCCCCTTATAGTATCACATGTTAGGTCCCTATACTACTAGGGTAGCCCCTTATTGTTATTATTGCAACCCCCTTATTGTATTGTTGTGCCCATGTAGTCCCCATATTGTTATTGTTTTTCCCCATAGAAGCCCACTATTGTTATTGTTGTGCCCTTACAATATTATTTTTATGTCGACTCTGAGTATATTATGACCTCTTAGACTCCTATATATAGAAAGGAGGCCTTGTCATTTGTATCATCCAAGAATTGTTCATTTTTGTAATGTAAAGGATGTTTCCCCCTTGAAAAGGCTTATTTTTAAGTCATTGATATATCTTTTCTTCTATTTTGTTAGCTCGTTTTATAACATTTGGTATCAAACCTTTGGATTCTAGGGTTTTGCTGCTTCAAACAGGTCATCGTGGTATTTTTTCTATAACTTTATTTCAACGAAAATTCAAAAGCTGAACTTAAAAACCCATTTGAGAAGTCATCGTGTGGAACCTTGTGTACAAATTTCAGATCTTGGTTCGCTATATGTTCGTAGATAGGATCCAAGTAAGTTATCATTTTTGCAGTTTCTCGAATTTGATCACAAAAAGGGGACCATGGGAAAATATTCATAACTTTCTCTCTAAGCATTAGATTCAATTTTTTTAAAAGTGATAAAAACAGGACGGACTTTAGTTTGTTAGATATCATTTTTAGGGTCGAAGGTCTAAACAGTGACATGTGGTACTTTGTACAAGTTCGCTCTACGAAACTAGTCTATAATCAGGTCATCGTGGGAGATTTGGCATAAATCTTTGTTGAAGAATCCAATATCGATCAGGCCTATGGGGTTAGAAACAAGACTCAGAGGGCTACCACAAAACGAAATATTAGAACTTGGAGATTCGCAATTACAGAGTTACAGTCATCTCAAGATTAATCTCCTAAAATAAAGAAAAAGCGATATGAGGAAGTTTGATGGCAAGGATCCAGTAACTTGGATACTATAGATGGAGCAATATTTTGATCTACATGATGTGAAACTGTTACAAAAGGTATGAATTGAATCTTTATATTTATAACCGAATCAATTTGTATTGTATAGAGGGATTTTTTTCTCGTAAACCACTTGTCACCTGGTCAATTTTCACAGAGGAAATGATAACACATTATGAGGCTACAAAGAGAAACACCTTCTTTAGCCAATTGATAAATCTCAAACAAAAGGGTTCAATGGCAGAGCACATTTAGGACTTCCAAAAATTGAATATAAGGGTAAATGATATTCTAGAGAAGTAGAGGATTAAGGTCTTCATAGGGACTTTAAAGGATAACATTCAACATGAGGTTTGTCTTTAGGAACCTGATTCATTGGAGAAAGCATTCAGCTTGGCATGAAAAATTGAAAGCAAAATTATGGCAACGAGGAATCCTACCACTCACAACTATAACGATGGAAGTGTTGTTGCTCCTATCCTTCCACAACCTACAAGGTTGACACCACAACAATTGGAAGAAAAAAGAGAAAAGGGGCTTTGTTACAGTTGTGATAGCAAATACACTAAAGGTCATAAGTTTTTTGAGAAGAAATTATTTTACATAGATTGTGAAGAGGAGGAAGAAAAAGATCAAGAAACATCAAAAGAAGAGGATACACACTAGGAACCAACCTTAGAGAAAGAAGAAATGAATCCGACCATATCTTTTAATCCATTGGCAAGAATTACCACTCCTCAAACTCTCAAGATAGAAATACATATCAAGAAGAAAAAGGTTCAAGAACTGAAAGATTGCATCGAGCATTAACAACAAGTTATCCAACTTTTAAAGGATAAGCCCACTTTGGTGCAGAATCAAATGAAACAACAGGCAGATCAACATCGCAGCGAAAGAAGTTTTGATGTAGACAACTAGGTATTTTTACGACTACAACCATACAAACAAATGTCCCTCAAGCAAGCTAAGAAGGATAATAAATTATAACCAAAGTACTATGGTCCTTACAAGGTTGGTACTATGGCATACAAATTGTATCTTCCTGCATCTTCCTGTGTGCACCCAGTTTTCCATGTTTCATGCTTAAAGAAGGTTATAGGTGACAAGCTCCCAGTTCAAACAATATTGTCGGAACTTGACGAGGAAGGAAAAATCATTGTGGAACCTGAAGAAATCATGGAAACAAGAACCTAACAGCTATGAAATCAATCAATTTTAGAGTATCTCATCAAGTGGAAGAACTTACCCGCTTAATATTTCACATGGGAGGATGAGAATTTTATACAGAAGCATCCGGAACTACTCAAGCGTTGACGATAACACTTTTTTAAGGAGAGGGGAATGTTAGGTCCCTATACTTCTAGTGTAGCCCCTTATTGTTATTAGTCAAACCCCCTTATTGTATTCTTGTGCCCATGTAGCCCCCATATTGTTATTATTGTGCCCCATAGAAGCCCACTATTGTTATTTTTTTCCCATACAATAGTATTGTTATGTTGGCTCTGATTATATTGTGACCCCTAGACTCCTATATATAGAAAGGAGTCCTTGTCATTTGTATCATCCAAGAATTGTTCATTTGTGTAATATAAAGGAGGTTTCCCCTTCAAAGAGGCTTATTTTTAAGTTGTTGATCTATCTCTTCTTCTATTTTGTGAGTTGGTTTCATAACAATTACCTTTGATACTAGTTACATGTTCCTATGGAAAGGGTTTCTTCACAAAAGATACAAAATAAAATATTTTCCATAGAATACTATAAAACTAAGTGAAATGTCACTTGTGAAAATTTGTATAATTATAGTAGTTGATTTCTACCAATCCTATCTATTTAGGGATAAAGAGTAGACCGATTTATGACATATAGAACAGTTGTTGCAAGGAATCAATTTGTCTCCACAATAGGTAGTACTATTCAATATTTGTATGGAAAAGGATTAATTTGTTGTAATGAAAGAAGGATGAGTCAATTCAATTGTGACGTAATTATGGGATTGGCAATTAGAGTGGCTTGAATAATAGATTCTTGGCTTTGTAATTTGATATAAAATGGGATGGGAAATACATGATAGAAATTAGGGGCTACTAAAGGGTGAATTGTGGTGATACATAAGTGCAATAATAGGGCGAATTGGATCATGGTACTAGTGTGTTGAAAAAAAATGTGTTGCTAGAGTTTGAGCGGAAAACTTGTGCAATAATAATAGATAGCGTAAAAGTGAATAATATTTGGGAAAATTTGAACGTAACAACAATGAATTAAACTCCATATAAGCTACAATAATAATTGTATTACAAATCATGATGAAAATAAGTATGGAAGGGGTCAATTATATATGAAATTGGAGGTAGGACTAACGGTGTAAATAACCAATTTAACTACTGCAAAAAAATTTGTTATGTAACCAGCTCACAAAATAGAAGAAAATATAGATCATCGACTTTAAAATTAGCCTCTTCGAGGGGGAAACCTCCTTTACATTACACAAATGAACAATTCTTCGATGATACAAATGACAAAACCTCCTTTCTATATATAGGAGTCTAAGGGGTCACAATATAATCAAAGCTGACATAACAATAACAATATATGGGCACAACAATAATAATAGTGGGCTTCTATGGGGCACAATAATAACAATATGGGGATAATAGGGGCACAACAATAGAAATAAGGGCTACAATGACAATAGTAATGGGGTAATCACTAGTATTATAGGGACCTAACATGCCCCTCTCCTTCAAAAAAGTTTTGTCCTCAACGCTTGAGTAGTTTTGGATGCTTCTGTATAAAATTCTCTCCCTCCCATGTGGAATCTTCAACAGGTAAGTTCTTCCACTTGATGAGATTTTCTGAAATTGATCGATTTCGTAGCTATCGAGTTCTTGTTTCTGTGGCTGCTTCAGGTTCCAATATGATTTTTCCTTCCTTGTCAAGTTCTGGCAATATTATTTGAACTGGAATTTTGTCACCTATAACCTTCTTTAAGCACAAAACATGGAAAACTGGGTGAACACGGGAAGCTGCAGGAAGCTCCAATTTTTATGCCATAGTACCAATATTTTGCAACACCTTGTATGAACCATAATACTTTGGTGATAATTTATTATCCTTCTTATCTTGCTTGAGGGAAATTTGTTTATATGGTTGTAGCTGTAGGAATACCCAGTCACCTACATCAAAACTTCTTTCACTGCGATGTTGATATGCTTGTTGTTTCATCTATTCTATGTCAAATTGAGGTTATCCTTTAAGAGTTTGAGAACTTTTTGTTGATGCTCGATGTGATCTTCCACTACTTGAACCTTAGAATTTTCTCTCAAATATGATGTGATGGACGACAGATGATATCCATAAAGTGCCATAAATGGGGTCATTTTTGTTGCAGTATGGAAGGAAGTGTTACACCACCATTCAGCGAGAGGTGACCATTTGACCCATTGTGTATGTTCATCAGATACAAAGCAACGAAGATATCCTTCCAAACATTTGTTTACTATCTCAGTCTGCCCATCAGATTGAAGATGATAAGATGAGTTCTGAGCTATCTGAGTACCAAGACAAGAATATAATTATGTCCAAAAATTTCCAGTGAAAATGGGATCTCTGTCACTTAAAATAATCTTTGGGTTTCCATGTAGCTTTTGAATTGTTTCCATAAATGCAGTAGAAACTGTACTGGATTTAAATGGATGTGATAATGCACAAAAGTGTGCATACTTGGTAAGTCTGTTAACTACCACCATGATAACACTCTTTCCTTCGGACTTGGGTAAACCTGTGATAAAATCCATTGAAACCTCCTCCCAACATTGGCTTAGAATGGATAAAGGTTGTAATAGACCTAGGGTCTTAATTGTTTCAAATTTATTTTGTTGGCAAACCAAACATTCCACCACAAACTTTTGAATATCTGATTTAAGGCCATCCTGAAAAAAAAAAAAATATATATATATATATATATATATATATATATATATATATATATATAATAAAATAAAATAAAATAAAATAGAATAAAATAAAATAAAATAAAATAAATAAATAAATAAAAATAAAAATAATAAAAATTTAAAATTTAAAAATAATTTAAAATTTAAAATTTAAAAAATTTTAAAATTTTAAAAAATTAAAAATTAAAAATTAAAAATTAAAAAATTAAAATTAAAATTAAAATCTATATATATATATATATATATATATATATATATATATATGCTTAACCCTGTAGTAAGTTTTTAAAAATCTCGAGAGCCCTCCTAAGGGAGAGGTGTGCGATTCCATAAGAATATTTTGTTTGAGTTGGGAATTCTTACATAGGTATAAGCGATCTTTGTACCATAACAAATCATTTTTCCAGCTAAATGTATCAAATGTACTAGGATCTTGTTGTAACTTTTAAATGAGTGCCCACACTTCTTCGTCATTCTTCCATTCATCCCTTGTTTCGTTTATCCAATCTGGTTGGATAATAGAAATTGTGCAAAGCAATGCTTCCACATCCTCATCCTTTCTTGACAGTGCATCTACCACAACATTTTTCTTCCCTTTTTTGTAGATGATTTCAAAGTCATAACCCAACATCTTCGTGACCCATTTTTGCTGCTCTTCTAAAGATAATATTTGTTCTAAAAAGTATTTAAGACTATCATGATCCATTTTTATCTTGAAGTGTCTTCCCATTAGGTAGGGTCGCCATTTCTTAAGGGCATTTAGTATTGCCAACATTTCCTTGTCATAAATAACTTTGTGTAAATGCTTTCCTTTGATTGGAAGACTTTTGAAAGAAATGGACGTCTTTCTTATTGCATTAAAATAGCACCAATTCCATTTCCTGAGGCATCAGATTCCACGATAAAGGTTTTTGTTAAGTCCAGTGTAGCTAAGACCAGTGCTTGGCACATTGCCTTTTTAAGATGTTCAAAGGCCTTCATTGCTTCTGGAGTCCATGAAAATGCATCTTTCTTCAATAATGTTGTTAGAGGTTCTTCTATTCTCCCATAATTCTTAACAAAATTGCGATAATACCCTGTCAACCCGAGAAATCCTCGCAGATGCTTTATGGATGTGGGTATTTTCCATTCCTTAATGGATTTAATTTTGCTAGGGTCTACCTTCACACCTTCATGATATACAATATGACCTAAATATTCCACCTCTTGTACTACAAAGAAACATTTGGATATTTTTGCATATAATTGTTTCTCCTCCAATAGTTTGAGCACCCTGTCAACATGTTGAACATGATCCTTCCAAGACTTGTTGTAGATTAATATATCATCAAAAATACTAACACAAATTTTCTAAGGAAGGGTTTGAAAATGCAATTCATTAGATCTTGAAATGTAGAAGGTGCATTGGTAAGGCCAAAAAGCATGACCAAAAGTTCATAATGACCCTCATGAGTTCTAAATCTTGTTTTCAGAATGTCTTCAGTCTTCATTCTGATTTGATGATATCTGGAATGAAGATACAACTTGGTGAAGTAAATTGATCCATGCAATTCATCCAATAATTCATCAATGACAGGAATGGGAAAGTTATCTTTAATAGTGAGCTTGTTGAACTCCCTATAATTTGGACACATGTGCCATGACCCATCCTTCTTGTGCACCAATAATACTGGAGCAAAGAAAGAACTTTGACTAGGTTGAATTATACCAGCCTCTAGCATTTCTGCAACCATACATTCAATTTCACTCTTTTGGACATAGGGATATATGTAAGGCCTGATTTTTGGAGGAACACTTCCTGGAATGATTGTCCAAGACTTTTTGGAGATCCGGACAAATAGATGATTTTGATGTGGGAACCTCTAGTGAACATAAGTGTGCAATTATGCCTCGTTGTTCTTTCTTTAGAAGCTTTGTAATTCCGTTAGAGCTTATTATCTTTCCCATTTTCCCTCAACTTCCTTTCCTTCCGAAAAAAATTCATGAAAATTTCTTGAAAATTAAAAGATATTGTACCCAAGGATTGTACCCATTGGACTCTTAGTACAACATCAACACCACCCATTGGAATGGAAAGAATTTGGCTATTAAATACATATTCTCCCATGGATAGCTTGATATTATGGCACTTTCCAGAACAATTTATGGTTCCTCCTCTTGCAACCATCACTTGACACTTTGGTGTTAGATATAGGAAGCAATCCAATTTCTTGGCTATCTTACAATGAATAAAATTATGGGCACTGCTCAAATCAATCAACACTATTACCTTTTTCTTCTTGATATGTCCTTCTATCTTGATAGTTTGAGGAGTGGTAATTCCGGCCAATATATTATAAGATATGGTCGGATTCATTTCTTCTTTCTCTAGGGTTTTTTCCTGGTGTATATCCTCTTCTTTTTAAATTTCGTGTTCCTTTTCTTTCTCCTCTTCACAATCTATGTAAAATAATTTCTTCTCAGCACACTTATGACGATTTTCCCTTAGTCACATGTTTGAGATATAATTCGGGACCCTGCAAAAACCCTAACTTCCTCAAATCATATCTCTAAAAATATAGCGAGAAAATATCTAAACTTCGGACCTGAGGTTTAGAATGATTTCTTCTCAAAAGGGCTTTTGTTTTAGCTTCTGAAACGTCGTAGAGAAAAAGTATATCAAAAATTCCACTATGACATGTTTGGAGTACCGAAGCCCTAGACTCCAAAGCTCTGATACCAAATGTTATGTAACCAGCTCACAAAATAGAAGAAAAGATAGATCAACGACTTCAAAATCAGTCTCTTCAAGGAGAAACCTCCTTTACATTACACAAATGAACAATTCTTCGATGATACAAATGACAAAATCGCCTTTCTATATATAGGAGTCTAAGGGGTCACAATATAATCAAAGCCAACATAAAAATAATAATATAAGGGCACAACAATAACAATACTGGGCTTCTATGGGGCATAATAATAAAAATATAGGGACAATAGGGGCACAACAATAACAATAATGGCTACAATGACAATAGTAATGGGGGAATCACTAGTATTATAGGGACCTAACAAAGTTTTTACCACTGATTATAATGAAATGACAACAAAAAATAGGTGAATTTATCAAAGAATAAAAAATAATCATTCAACCAGGAAAATTATATGAGTCTAAATTAAATTAAATAAACATTCACAACAAAATTTAAATTGTAAAGAATCAAACTAAAATTAAGATGCGATCAAATAAATATAACTTACAACTTGTCTATTGGAAATAATAAAAAAAAACATGACATTCCCCGAATTGAGGGGCCCTTTGTGACCTGGAAAATGCCTGAAAAAACTAACTCAGTCTTGAAGAATACATATGTCTCAACAAGGAATAAAATTCATTGATTAGGATATCTTATATTACAAAATGGAACACTCAACATTTTGACATCAGCCTACTCTATACCATTGATTGATTAAACAATTTAATACCTAATTCATGATCAATTTCCTCTTATTTCTAATCAAATTCTCTCAAATCACATCACCTTCCCCTTTATTTACATATGAGGATGGGAACAATTATATTTAACAAAATCCCAATAATTAGCATTAACTAGAAAAACTATAAAAAAACAATTTTTATGCAATTTTGGGTGATACCAACTCATGAATATGGTTTAATATTTAATTAGAAATTATAGGAGATATAGAAAAACTAATTATTTATTTTTTCCTCAAATTTGGGTGCTACTTTCTATTTTCACAAATATGGCCAAAACTGTGCATTTTGGGAAATTGGCATTGAATAACCAAACATAACAAGCATTGAAACAACCCTCACTCTACTCAATTTTCCATATTGGGAATAATATCATTAGTAAAACTATGATATAATCATCTTTAATCACTAAAAACATAGAACAGTGATGTATTAAGCATACATGATAAATGAAAGTGATTGATAAAGGCTTATAGTGTAGTTGGATATGTATTATTGGAAAAATGCAAGGAAATGGCATAAGAATAATGATTTGATTAGGTGGAGAAATATGACAAAAGAAAAGACCAATAATACCTGGAAGAAAAAATGAGAAATTAATAATAATAATAATAATAATAATAATAATAGAGTTATCACTAATCACAAGATGATGTTATTTTGACCTAATGTTTTTCAAAGTTGTTCCAAAAAATAAACTTTTTTCCATTCAAGATTTTTTATCATTGCTATACCTCGTTAGTATTAAACATTCTCTATTGATTGGACCATTATTACTTCTTCACTCTTCTTATCAACCAATAATTCAATTTAGAACATATCAAGAAAAATGAATTACTCTTCTCACCTAAAATTGTTTGATACACCTGCAATTTTTATAGATCAGTGACAACTACCATAATTCATCTACAATTGTTAAAAATAATCTCTACATGCTTCAAAACATCTTCAATATATCTCTTCCTCACCATAAGAGTCTATCTTGCAGCTTCAACATTGTTCTTACACCACTCCTTAAAGGGCCTTTCTTGTTATTATTTCAAACCTTCATAAGCACAACTTCTTTCTTGTAGTGTTTGTGTGGTTCTCTCCTATAAAAGAGCCATATTTTCTAGGCTATGGTTTTTACCTAGTTTCCATGACAAGGTGTTATCTACTAATGAAATGGTTGCAACATCCTTGATCATGATTTATTCAAGTACTATTGGATGTCTAAAATTTAATTGCTGCTAGAACATTGTAGTGGAATATTCCTTCTTGAAGAAAATTTCGATATTGATAAAATTTTCTTCATGAAGCAGCTTAATTTTCCTTTACACAACATCTCCAAAATATACCTTTTCAAATCCCCATTCAATGATCCTCTACATGTACAAACTATAGAGGACCTTTCAACTTCTTTACCTATCAATCATTGCCATGTTGATTTTGAGTCTTCATCATCTTGATGACCCCTCTCTAATAAGTATGAATAGGTACAAATTCTTGTATTTATTCATTCAAATGTTCAAGTGTAACTATGTGGTACATTTTTTACACCCAATCAATATTTTTATTTGAGGACTGGAAATTATTTTATCCCCGGGGGAGGAAACATTATTTCCATAAATAGCCCTGTTTTCTACATTCGACACTTTTTCAATTTGGAAAGATTGTTGATTTTCCTGCTAATTTTGAATGGAATGATTATAAGTCTTATCAAAATGGGTTAAATTCACCTACATATGTAGAATTGAATGCCATCATTACATCATAATCTCTCAACCTTATTGTTTAGATAGACCATTGTGATGAGTATTCATGTTGGTACTGGCTTGATTGATCCATGATTTCCATCATGCAAAGGTTTTCATGAGCTTGGATAATCCATAATTCTCCTCATATTGATATACTTTTGGCTCCTATTCTATTGATGTTTTTCCTTTCTCATCCTATTAGCCATGAGGGTGTCACTTTTACATAATGAGCTATAAGATCCTACATTGATATATTGAAACTCTAAAGTAGTGATAATATTTACAAAATTTAGTTAGATGAGTTATTTTGAACATATGCATGGGTTTTATAAGGATGTCACGTTATATTTTTCTCACACCTTCAAAATATGTATTGTTACCCTTTGGGGAAAATTCACAAGTGACAAAAGAAAGTATAGCTAGAATAATGGGCCTATCAATAGATGGAGAAATATGGTTTGATAAAAAGAGTTCCTTTGAAATTTTTATCCTTCGTGAGAAATATATCATGGGTGATGAAAAATCTTGTAGGAGGTGAAAAGTGAATTCCTAGGAATTCCCTCATAGCACCATGGTTAGAAGTCACTTTGTGCATCTAAAAATATCTTACCTATGAAGGAAGGTGGCAATTATTCTTTAGATATCAGTTCAAGCTATTATTTGACCTATAACATAAAATATGAATTAGTATCTCATATTTTCTCCTCCATTTAATTGAACTAATGAGTGCAAGGTTCAAGAAAAATCAAAATCCTAAAACCATCTTGTGCAATCATGAGTTAATTGTATTATTAGTTGAGGATGCTTTTTAACAACAAAATGGGATTGGGTTACTTTTATTGAAAAAGGAATATAGGGTTCAGAATTAGATATGATAGCTATAGGGGATATCAAGGTTGATGAAATCATGCAACCCTCAACATTCATAGGCCTAACAGATGAATGACAAAAGGAAATTGATAAGGTTTGTTGTGATAAGAAAATTAGGAAAATGGTGTTGTGTTTCCTCTCCAAACATTTAAGAGATGCCAAACACGACCAAGTGGGGTTGAAAGTTGTAGTAATAAAGAAAATGTTGATCCATACATTTAAGTGAGGAAGAAGCTTCTAACCTCATATAGATGAGTGTGGAGGAAGAATTTGGGCATGTTAAAGAAACCCATAATTACTTGATGAGGAAGAGGATGTTGTTGTAAGAGTCAAACAACATCAAAGACATAAGAAACTAGGACATACAAGGACAATCTTCATAGAAAAGGTTGGTATTTGTACCTTATTTCACATTTTTGGAAATCTTATTCAAGGATGAAAGGCTCAATAAAAAATCAAAAAATTCTAAGTAAAAATTGCATATGACACTAATCTTAGTCTAGGAGAAGCTAATCATTTATAAAACTAGATAAGGATCAGAATCACTTTTATAGGTTATTAATGAATCAGATGAGTAGTGACCTTCTTCTATGTGTGTTGGTAACTAAACAGATGAGGGGGAATAAGTGCGATCTATGGAGACAAACCATCCTTTCATTGATGTTGGTGACTTAGGGTTTGATAATGAAAGTGCTTCCCCTAAAACAAGAATTTATGCAAAGCTTGTTGATGATTAGTAGTATTTGTACCTTAAATAATTAATATGCATGAATGGAAAGGTAGTAGAAACCATAGAGGATTCCCAACTAAAACAGTGACTTGAATAGAAACACAAAAATGATTTTTTAATTAATGGAAAGACCTGTGAGCGATTTTGAAACCGACGTTTCGGACTAGCAAGGTGAGTCCATCATCAGGGTAATGAGATCTGCATTTTGAGAAGAGAGAGTCAAGAGAATGAGAACCTATTAATAGAAGGATGGATAGCTAACCTAGGTTTGGAGAGGTCGGCTTGATTTTCATCAACTTATTAATAACTGGATTAAATAAATTAATAATAATTTTTTTTTTTTTTTTTTTTTTAAATAAATTTAAGACTATATTAAAAGAAATTTTTTATTTAACTAGATTAATTAGACCTAAATTAAAAATAAATTTAATTTAAATTAAATTTCAAATAAAAACAATTTAATTGGTTAATTAATTAATTAATTAAATTAATTTTCAAATCTAGTTTAATTAATAAATTTAAAACTATATTGATTAATCAATTAATTAATTAATTAATTTTTCAATTAAGCTTAATTAATAAATTTAAAACTTCTCTTTCTTTTTTTTTTTCCTTTTTTTAAATTCACTTAAAGTAATTTGGCCTCATTTAAAAGTAAAATTGGTTTAAACTAAAAGGATTAAATAAATTTTAAATATGTTTTAAATTATTTACTTTAATTAAAAAAAATTAAAACTGTATTAAAAGTAAATTTTTTTTATTTTTTTTATTTTTTTTATTTTTTTATCTAGATTAATTTGACCTAAATTAAAAAATAAAATTAATTTAACCTAAATTTAAATTAAATCAATTTAATTGATTAATTAATTAATTAAATTAATTTTAAATTTATATAATTTTAAATTTAGTTTAATTAATAAATTTTAAACTATATTAATTAATAAATTAATTAATATTTAGATTGAGTTTAATTAATAAATTTAAAACTTTTTATAAGATTAAATTAATTTGGCCTAAAATAAAATTAGTTTGAACTAAATTTGAAATAAAATCAATTTAATTAATTAATTAAATAAATTATTTTAAATTAATTTAAATTTTGATTAGTTAATTAATAGAATTTAGTTATTTATATTAAAAGTAAATTTTTTTTAACTAGATTAATTTGACCTAAATTAAAAAATAAAATTAATTTAACCTAAATTCAAATTAAATCAATTTAATTGATTAATTAATTAATTAAATTAATTTTAAATTTAGTTTAATTAATAAATTTTAAACTATATTAATTAATAAATTAATTAATATTTAGATTGAGTATAATTAATAAATTTAGAACTTTTTATGAGATTAAATTAATTTGGCCTAAAATAAAATTAGTTTGAACTGAATTTGAAATAGAATCAATTTAATTAGTTAATTAAATAAATTATTTTAAATTAAATTTAAATTTTGATTAGTTAATTAATAGAATTTAGTTATTAATTTATGTATATATATATATATATATATATATATATATATTAATTTATTTACTTTCTTGACTTGCGAATGCTGCCTTAAGGGAGAATTTGTATAAGTTACAGTTACTTTATTTTGTTTAACAAGGGTTTCCAGGTATTACTTAGTTTAAGACCATCATCCCTATTCATATTATTCGAAGATTTTTCAATTTCTATAGCCTCTTTAATTCTTCTTTTTAAATAGTGGTCTTCCTTGTGGATTAATTTAGCTTGTTCCATGCATATATAGTGAGAGGAGGAACAAGCATGCTCTGCAAGACCTGATTTATCAGACCTATTTCTAGAAATATCACTGATGTGCTCTTTTACTCTTACTCCAAAGGATCTCCCTGTTTCCCCTATATAAACTTTACCACAAGAACAGGGAATCGAATAAACGCCTTTGTGACTTTTTGGGTCAATTGCATCTTTTGCAGATTCAAGCAAGTTTTTTAAGGTGTTGGGGGGTGTGAAAGCTACCATAATGTTGTGCTTAGCGAGAACTTTGGCAATTTTATCAGTGATTCCTTTGATATAGGGAAGGGATATTCTAGGGTTATCATTTGATTTCTTTTTGTTTTGTTTATTGGTTAAGGAATTTTTAATAATTTTGCTGATGGTGTGATGTTGATAGCCATTGTTTACAAAAACTTCATGGAGATGGATAAGTTCTTCCTCTAGATGTTCTGGGTCGGAGATTCTAGAGGCTCTGGTGGTTAGGGTTTTGATGACTCCCATTTTTTGCTTAGGATGGTGGTGGGAGTTAGCATGAAGATACTTGTCAGTGTGTGTTTGCTTCCTGAAGACCTGGTGGCTTAGCTTGCCATCCTTTTTGGTGAGGAGGACATCTAAGAAGGGGAGCTGGTTGTCTTGCTCAATTTCAATGGTGAATTTTATGTGTTGGGAGAGGCTATTTATATGGGATAAGAATTCCTTGAGCCTTTGAAAAAGAAAGTGATAGGAAGACACTATCTTTCAATGTAATATGAAGAAGAGAGAGTTATGAGAGGATTAGATGGAAATTTATAGGTTGAATATTGAAGTTCAACAACTGAAATAACATAAACATTCTTTGTGTTTATTAGCCCATGTGTTGGTATCTTGACAACTTCCTTCTCCTATCTATTCTATGAATTAAATATTTCTCTTAAATTTAGAGCTTCAACCATAGGGAATCATATTTACATCATCACCTCAAATATATTTCTATAATTATACTTTAATAATGAAGAGGAAGATAACAAACTATTGTGTGAATTACATCAGCATAATCATGGGCTTGGTGAATTTGGTGATTGGGACCCAAATCCTCATGTGGGTGATGTCCATTGGTCGGTATTGAATTCTTTATTGAAGAATAAATTAATGTGGTGTGAAGAATTCTCTTTTGTTGAATAACTAAAAGGAAAGAGGACTTATGGGTGTGTGGAGAACCTTCACCTATTTTCATATGTACAAAAAAGAAACAATGCTCCAAAACCTTAGTTTGTCTCTTCTTTTATAGATGCCCAAAATTCATCCATTTCATTTTGTGAAAATTGGATAACTTTTAATCAATTAGAAATAGAGTGTGTTTCCAAATTGGGAGGGATTCTTAACACCAAAGCAGAGATGTAAGCGGTCTCTCTCCTTTACTCATTTTGGGACTACACAAGGTCATGTTTAAAAGTACATTGATTGTCTAAAGTTCCATGGTATTCAATAGATTGGGTGGAAATTTCATTTTCCAAAATCATGGCATCCAACAAAATCAAAGAAGGAATTTTGGGTCACCATGGATTACAAGCTAGGATATTATGAGTCTAATGAGAAATGGCATGCAATTGGAGCCACTCATGTTTTGAATTTCACCTTTTTGTCTCCAATCAAGAGTGAATACAGTGATCCTTTATGCATGAGGACATGCAATCTCTTCAACTGGGGGGAGATGTAGGTTCTTGGACATGTCACTATTTGTCAATCATTTTATTAACCTTTCCCTTATTTTTTCCTATCTTTTGTATGAATAATAAGCCACTTTTGATGAAATGTGCCACACCTGACTCTAGGTACTCTTAGTTATATTTTCCACATTTTTGGATATTTTAATGTGTAATTATAATAATTTAATTTCTTATGATTACCTTCAATATTGGTGACATGCTTCTGTGGAAGGGGTTTTTCTGCAAAAGTTGCAAAAAAAATATTTTCCATAAAAGACTATCAAACCAAGTGAAATGTCCCATGTGAAAATTTCTATAACTATAAAAGTTGATTGCTACCATTCCTATCTATTTAGGGATGAAGAGGAGATCAATTTCTGAAATATAGAGCAACAGTCGCAAGGGATCAATTTGTCTCCACTATAGGTAGTACTATGGAGGATTTGTATAGCAAAGGATGCATTGGTTGTAATGAAAGAAGGGTGAGGTATTTCTATTTTGATGTAATTTTGGGTTTTGCAGTTAGAGCGGCTTGAATCATATATTCTTGGCTTACCCACAGTATAAATTTCAAACTCTATCATTTTGCATAAATACAAGTTCTGTTTGCCATAGAAAAGAAAGAGATTAACAATTAGAATTATTACAACTCTCGATTCTTTGAACTCATTGTGTAATGTTTGCAACTGATTTGTTGGAGAATGTAACTAGTTTCGGCCTTCATAATTTCTACCATTACATATTTCATGTAAAAATCAAACGAAAAGAAAAAAAATATTATTTATTTTCTGGGTAAGCATGTTCTTCATGCTCCTAGGTTTTTTAGTCAAAGAGTCAAAGTCCTATTTTGGACCTATTATAAAAGAAAAAGAATTTAGGAATTTTTTAAATGTAAATTTTGAGATAGAAACCCCCTCTAGATGTCAAGTCGGTCTGCATGTCAAGTTGGCTCTGCCCCAATGGATGTGTCTATTCACACCCTCTCTAATCTATATATAAGAGAGGGTAGATGGAGTTCAAAAAATATGAGGAAGGATGAAATCTAAAAGCAAGGGTTTTTTCTTGAAGCTAGGGTTTGTGGATGATCTACCTTAATATATATTTTATTGTTGGTCTCTTGTTCATGAATCTACTAGAAGGAAGGAAGTTTTGGCTTTCCATCTAGAGGCATAATTTCTATGGTTATGGGTATTGTATATGTCATTTGATTTAAATCTATAAGAGGATATTTTATGGGTTTTCCTCTTTCCATGGCTTGGAGCCTATATATTGTGGTCTATTGTCTTATTTGATCTTCATGTGTTTTATGAAAATTGCTTGATGTAGAAATAAAACGTAACAATAATAGTGTTGATAGATTCACAAGTAATTATCATGTAAGGAAGATTTAAATAAATTACATGCCCCTCGATTTTCCAACATGATTAACATCAAATTAATTCAAGACTTTATTTCGATGTATGCATTGTGTGTTTATGATTAATCAATTGTTATAATTTCTCTTTTGATACTGTGTTTAGAGTACAAGGGCCCACTCCCGACAGAAGGTATCAGATTTTTAATTAGGTAGGAATGTTTAATATTATTAAAATAGTTTTTTAATCAATTCAATAATATATATTTATTTTTATATATATCATTCTGATCATTATTATGACAATAATTTTTTTTCATATTCAACAAATGATTAAGAGTGAAGGGTGTGCTTTAAAGCATTTGTAACTAGTCAATTTTAGTGCCTAAATTGATTGTATGTTTGTTTAACAATATTTCAATTAGATAATTTCATAGATGATTGTTGGTAGGTCCTTTTGAACAATAATTGAGGTTTGTTCTTAGTTATTTTATAGTGATTCTTAATTCATGTTGAACTTGTTACTACAACTCATATCAAAACATATCGATAATTGATACAAACTTGTAGCTCACACAAATAGTGCACAACAACCTATAAAATGATAGAATTGTGGCTAACAAAGTAATGTTCAATTTGTTAATACCTTCCTTTAAAAGGTAATTAAGAAAACCCAACACTCAATATCATGCACATGGGCTTGGTTTTATCACGTCATGTCCTTTACATAGCACCCTCGCTCAATGTTTCACTTTCCTAATGCAGTGCCCTTGCTCAATGTTTCACTTTCATGGCATAATGTCCTTTGACACAATTCTTCAAAACCCAACCTCTCCTTAGTGTCAATAGCATGGGACTTTGGCATTGCTCATTTCATGGAGTTTCACTGCAAACAATATAACTTTTAGAAAAATATAATGAAATATATGTTATGAAAATCCCATGGCAATGGAAAGGGTGTTTAATGATGTATCGATTGATATTAATTCCCCCACCCAATATGGAATATTTGAAAGGATTTGACCTTTCAGAGGTTTCATCTACTTGACAAATGTGCAAAGAAGGTTTACCTATAATTCCTCACTTGAGCTTAAACTCTTAATTAAGGGTTTACACTTATAAGTGTTTATAAATCCTCAATTGATATTTTAAATAATAATAATAAAAACTTACATTATTTATTGGATTTTTTCGGTGAATTAAAAACCTTGATTTGAGGGTTTAGATGCATTGACCAAACCTTTGATCAAGGGTACGTTATATGCTAAATCATAGGCTTTTGTAACTCAATCTACTTACCAATATGTGTGACTTATCTTCAAGTATTGACCACAATAAAAACCTTGAAGGATGTTAGAAATGGATATGTACTTACTTGAAAATGTTGAATTGTTCATTGAAAGTTACATGTCTAAAAAGATGATTAATGAATATTGCATACCTAAATTCGAAAGTTCTGGTCCTAAAATCGAAAGTTGCAAACATAAAAAGAAAATGACTATTTGAAAAATGCAAATTTGAATGTAAGGAAATTGTGGATTTGAAGTAAAATGTTGAATAGACTATAGAACAACCACTAAGGGTTTCGATGATACTCTTAAGCTCTAATATCATGAAATAATTTGAACAATATGTACCAAGTTCATGGCTAAAAGATAAATAATACAAACATATAAATTATAACGACAAATAGTACCAAATATTAAAAAATTGTAAATAAAGAAAATTACGATATATATATATATATATATATATATATATATATATATATATATATATATATATATATATATATATATATATATATATATATATAGATATATAACTTTGTTCACTTCTCTAAGTTTATAAATGTAAAACATATTTATAAATATATTTAATTTAATTAAATGACATTTTCATAGATATATGATGGTTTTACTTTTTTGTTTAAGCAATGTTAAAAAAATCATAAATTATTTAAATGATAAAACTAATTAGAAATAAAAATTACATAATCTTGGAGGTGTATTTTCATGTCGCCATCCTCTCAAATTCTCCGATGCCACCGCTGTAGTTACAAAATAATTAAATCTATTAGCGTGGAATACATTTGAGCGAGACTTTAATTCAATTAAATCATCTTTACATGGATAAATACTTGTTTTACCAGGACCTGTATAAGCATGATTAAAAATAATGGTGGTAAAGTTATAAAAAAAAAAAAAGAATTAATAAACATTGCAGGTATCCTTCTTTATAGAAATTGTGAAGCCGTATATTTATGTCACCATCTTCCCAAATTAATTGTACCCAAATTTGCCAATTGGGTAAGTTGTCCATCCCCACAGGGTGACTCCTATATTTAATCCTATAGCAAAGTTAATGTGGCCTGATATAGTCGCTTGATATCTAGATATAACACGTGTGCGGTGATGACTACGGAAAAAAAAATGATGTGTTATATCAGGCTATTGAGCAAAGCAGCCATGTCAGACCGCATTAACTTTACTATAAAATTAGAAATAGCATTTCCCCCCAGGAAAACTCTTCAACTCAGGACATGTATTTATAGACAACAGACTCAGCCTGGGTAGTGTACTTTCATTCCATACACCATTATTCGATGCTCCCCCAAAGCTTTCTAAATTCTGTAAACTAGCCAGAACCAATATCTCTAACATTGAAACCCGCTAGTATTCCCTATCCCCAACTCTTTTAAACCAGGCGCAACTTGTCAACCACAGAGCCTTCAGGTTTGGCAACCGTAGCTGGCCACAGAAAGTCAAGATTATGCATTCAAGATGTTGGAACTTTGTTAAAAGTTAATTTCATAGTATTTCAAGTTATTATTAGTCCCTGCCGGGGACTATAAGCGATCGATAGATCGCTGACTTTGGGTTGACCGACGCAATTTTTGGAAATATTTGCCATATTTCCTAAGTCGAACCAAGGTTTAGGGGGCGGAAATGATTGGGGGTCTTATTACGCGCTTCGCATCGTTCGAGGCGAATGGCACGTGGCGCGCGTGAAGGGCACGTGGTTGCATGCGCTCTGGTGGTCTGATCGGCGGACAGGTGTCCGTCCTCGAGATGCTGGAATGTTCGGCTTGGGTTTTACTGTCTTTGTGGCATTTGGGTTAGTATTGTTACTTGCTTGTTTAGCTCTGCAGTCTGTGCGATTTTTCGTCTGCGGTGGAGTTCCTGCCTGCTCGGGTATTGTTACTTGCTTGTTTAGCTCTGCAGTCTGTGCGACTTTTCGTCTGCGGTGGAGTTCCTGCCTGCTCAGTGTGGCTTTGGTAAGTTCGGCTACTGTGTGGCCTGCATGCAAGAGTCGATGGTTATTTGAGCATTATAAGTTAATGGCATTCTGGTTGAATACTGAGGGTTTGTCTTCTGGTTAAATACTGACGGTTTCTCTTACCTGCATGCAAGATTCCATGGTTATTTGAGCATTATAAGTTAATGGCATTCTGGTTGAATACTGAGGGTTTGTCTTAGCTGTGGTCGGCATGCGCTGTGGTGGTCTCATCAGCGGCCAGCTGTTCCTCCTCTAGATGCTGGAAAGTTCGGCTTGGGTTTTACTGTCTTCGCGGCCTTTGGGTTTTACTGTCTTCGCGGCCTTTGGGTTGGTATTGTTACTTGCTTGTTTAGCTCTGCAGTCTGTGCGATTTTTTGTCTGCGGTGGAGTTCCTGCCTCCTCGCGTATTGTTACTTGCTTGTTTAGCTCTGCAGTCTGTGTGATTTTCGTCTGCGGTGGGGTTCCTGTCTGCTCGATGTGACTTTGGTAAGTTCGGCTACTGTATGGCATTCTGGTTAAATACTGAGGGTTTCTGTTACCTGCATGCAAGAGTCCATTGCTATTTGGGTTTTGCCCTGTTCGCGGCCTTTGGGTTACTATGGTTACTTGGTTGTTTAGCTCTGCGGTCTGTGCGATTTTTCATTTCTATTTGTTGTATTGTCTGCGGTGAAAACACAATGCGGTTCCTGCCTGCTCTGTTACCTGCATGCAAGAGTCCATGGTTATTTGAGCATTATAAGTTAATGGCATTCTGGTTGAATACTGAGGGTTTGTCTTAGCTGCATGGCTTTTGTGCAAATTTCGGTAAATGTCTTCGTGAAGCTATGATTATTAGTTGTATTGTTTAGAGGTTAAGTTCGGCTACTGCATTATAAGTTAATGGCATTTGGATTATTATTGTGAATACTGAGGGTTTGTCTTCTGGTTAAATACTGAGGTTTTCTCTTACGTGCATGCAAGAGTCCATGGTTATTTGAGCATTATAAGTTAATGGCATTCTGGTTGAATACTGAGGGTTTGTCTTAGCTGTGGCCGGCATGCGCTGTGGTGGTCTCATCGGCGGCCAGCTGTTGCTCGTCGAGATGCTGGAAAGTTCGGCTTGGGTTTTAGTGTCTTCGCGGCCTTTGGGTTTTACTGTCTTCGCGGCCTTTGGATTGGTATTGTTACTTGCTTGTTTAGCTCTGCAGTCTGTGCGATTTTTCGTCTGCGGTGGAGTTGCTGCCTGCTCGGGTATTGTTACTTGCTTGTTTAGCTCTGCAGTCTGTGCGATTTTTCGTCTGCGGTGGGGTTCCTGCCTGCTGGGTGTGGCTTTGGTAAGCTCGGCTACTGTATGGCATTCTGGTTAAATACTGAGGGTTTCTGTTACCTGCATGCAAGAGTCCATGGTTATTTGGGTTTTACCCTGTTCGCGGCCTTTGGGTTGTTATTGTTACTTGGTTGTTTAGCTCTGCGGTCTGTGCGATTTTTCCTTTCTATTTGTTGTATTGTCTGCGGTGAAAACACAATGCGGTTCCTGCCTGCTCTGAGGGTTGCTGTTACCTGCATGCAAGAGTCCATGGTTATTTGAGCATTATAAGTTAATGGCATTCTGGTTGAATACTGAGGGTTTGTCTTAGCTGCATGGGTTTTATGGAAATTTCGGTAAATGTCTGCGTGAAGCTGTGATTCTTAGTTGTATTGTTTAGAGGTTAAGTTCGGCTACTGCATTATAAGTTAATGGCATTTGGATTATTATTGTTACTTGGTTGTTTAGCTCTGCGGTCTCTGCGATTTTTCCTTTGTATTTGTTGTATTGTCTGCGGTGAAAACACAATGCGGTTCCTGCCTGCTCAGTTAACTCTATCGCAAACGTTTGGTTGATGTTCTGTTGTTCCAGGTGCGGCTTGTATCCCTCGACTGTGTGCTGTCGCTTTGGTAAGTTCGGCTACTGTATTGTTTAGATGTTAAGTTCGGCTACTTCATTATAAGTTAATGGCATTCTGGTTAAATACTGAGGGTTTCTGTTACTTGCATGCAAGAGTCCATGGTTATTTGAGCATTATAAGTTAATGGCATTCTGGTTGAATACTGAGGGTTTGTCTTAGTTGCATGGATTTTATGGAAAGTTGGGTAAATGTCTACGTGAAGCTGTGATTCTTGGTTGTATTGTTTAGAGGTTAAGTTCGGCTACTGCATTATAAGTTAATGGCATTCTGGTTAAATACTAAGGGTTTCTGTTACCTGCATGCAACAGTCCATGGTTATTTGAGCATTATAAGTTAATGGCATTCTGGTTGAATACTGAGGGTTTTGTGTGCAGACTTCGTTAACCAATTTCGTCATTTGTACATTTTCTCATGGTACTGGCATAGGCTGGGTTGTGCATGAATATGGTCTAGACGAGAAGGAATTCGAACGCTCGGCTTCGTTGCAGGTACGGTGTTATTCTACTAATTGCTTTTTGTCAATTTTTGTATTACTTGCTTTTTGTCAATTTGTTAGGGTTTTAATTTTTGCATTGTGTAGGTTTATGGTCCAGTTACTCTAGGTTTATAGTCCAGTTACTCCGTGATCCCTGCTGGGGACTATATGCGATCGATAGATCGCTGACTTTGGGTTGACCGACGCGATTTTTGATTATATTTGCGATATAACCTAAGTCGAACCAAGGTTTTTGGGGGTGGAAAGGATTTGGGGTCTTATTACGCGCTTCGCATCGTTCGAGGTGAAGGGCACGTGGCCCCGTGACTCCCAAGCGGATGTGTAACGCTCGTATGAATCGGACAGTATACAATTGATTTGGCAATAAATTCAGATTGATTTACAATTGACTTGGGTTACAGCATGTGCTGTGGTGGTCTTATCGGCGGACAACTGTCCCTGCTCGAGATCCTGGAAAGTTACTTGGCTTGGGTTTTACCCTGTTCGCGCCCTTTGGGTTATCATTGTTACTTGGTTGTTTAGCTCTGCAATCTGTGCGATTTTTCGTTTGTATTTGTTGTATTGTCTGCGGTGAAAACACAATGCGGTTGTTGCCTGCCGTGATACTCTGGGTTTCTCTTACCTGCATGGGTTTTATGGAAATTTCTGTAAATGTCGGTTTCAACCACCATGTGACTTCCTTATCATTTGAGCCGAGACGACCTGGGTGAAGCTATGGTTCTTGGTACAGATTGAGTGGCAGTCTTTTGTAGTTTGAACTGTTTTTGCACATGAAGATCTAAATAAATTGGGGTTTTTGAACTGTTTGAAATGTTAAAATATTGAAGATTGCAGTCTGTTTTGTAACTGCACGGTTTCCTATCTTATGCGTGTATTCAAGGTTTTTCGCTCATATAATTTATGTGTATGTTTACTTTGGTCCATGATGTTTGTTTAAGTTTGTAATTCTGTTATGGATGTATGAATATTCGACTCTGATATTACTCCTAGAACGCAAGGTTGCTTTGTTAACAACTCTGTTAAGTTCATTTAGTTAGTGTTAAGTTCATTTGCTTTGTTAAGAAGTGCTGAATTGAAGGTTTGCTATATTGGTACTAGATGTTGTTCGTTTGCTGTTGTTTATATATTGGATGAAATGTTTCGTTTGCGAAAATTATAAGCTTTTCCGTGATACTGAGGGTTTCTCTTACCTGCATGGGTTTTATGGAAATTCCTGTAAATGTCAGTTTCGAGCACCATGTGACTTCCTTGTCATTTGGGCCGAGATGACCTAGGTGAAGCTGTGGTTCTTGGTACAGGCTCTGTTGTGCATGAATATGGTCTAGACAAGAAGGAATTTGAATGGTCGGCTTTGTTCCAGGTACGGTGTTATTCGACTAATTGCTTTTTGTCAATTTTTCTATTAATTGCTTTTTGTGAATTTGTTAGGCTTTTAATTTTTGCATTGTGTAGGTTTATGGTTCAGTTACTCTAGATTTATAGTCGAGTTACTCTGTGATTGTTTTAAAAAATATAGATATTTAAGCTGTATTCAGTCATTTATATTTTTTCTCTCATTCAATTATATTGGAATTCAAATCTGAAATTGTCATTGTTTATTCTGTGTTTACATTAATATTAATATTAATATTATCAATTGTTATAATCATAACAATAATATTATTTGAGATGATCGCAACAAGTAGAATTTGAGTAATGCATGCAACTAGCTCCATATAATGATGTATCAAGACATTTTGTCTATTTAAACCTTAGATTAAAATCTCATGTTAGCTAGTTATAACCAGATTGCTTCTGATATGATGTTCAACTACCTTATTATGCTCAGAGAGAAAAAATTATTTTATTATGAAAACAAAATTACATTTATTATATATGTTTCTGCATTTCACAGATATCCTTAAGCATAGGAAGTGATAAAAGTATTGTTGGGAACATATCTTGCTTCATAAACAGTTTTCAAAAATGTCAATATGACAGCCGTATCATAGTCATTCTAACATATATCAGAGCTTTGAAGCCAGTTTTATCTCATAAGAAATTAGCTCCTAGATATGTCCATAAACAGTCCCATAAAAAAATATAGATATAGAGATATGCTTAAGCATAGGAAGTGATAAAAGTATGGCTGAGAAGATATGTTGCTTCATAACCAGTTTTCAAAAATGTCAATATGACAGCCCTGTCATGGTCATTCTGACATACATCACAGGTTTGAAACCAGTTTTGTCTCATAAAGAATTAGGTCCTAGATATGTTCATAAACAGTGCCATAAAAAATTATACATATATATATTGACATTTAAAAGACATTCCTTCAGCTCTCCTTCCACTCTCTGTTGAATGGCCCAAGCTCATGCTACCAAGTGTAATCTTGCTTTTGACAGTCCATCAGTTTCCATGTTCCTATCTTTGTAAACATGTTCAAACATAATGTGTTAAATACTCTGTTTAAGCAAGTCGAATCTCCTGAAATATAGGTTGAAGTTTATAATTATCCAATGAATTTGTTCCATTCATCCAATTCACCACAATTTGTGAATCATCAAAGATCTGTAATTTTTGGGCATGTTCTTTCACATGCCACAATTGCCAACAGTCTTGGGACAATTTGCTTAGGCAGATTGTTGCTGTGTTTTCCAAAGCTGTCCTTTGAACATATTACATGTTCATCATTTATATGGATCATACCTGCAGCGTCCCATAATGATGGATCTTCTTGAGAAGCGTTATGGAAGTACGCTTATGCAGTACTCGTATCTAGTTCTGAATGCCTTGTTTGGGTTCCTTGATCCTTCAATTCTGTTTAGATCCATATAGTATAACCATAGTCTGATAACGAATAGCAGGAAACTTTTTACCTTGGAATATGTTGGAGTTGCAACCTAGCACAAATCAGAGACAATACTTTTTATATTTTGACAGTTGAATTGGTGGACCACTTATGTAAAACTCATAAATAGCCTCATGGTTATTTTATTTGACAAATGCAATTGACAATGATGTTAACTTTCAGAAATATACTTAAAGTTCTGTTGCATTTGTTCATTTTGTCTTTCCATTGCTTCCTTTTGTTAACTTCATTTTGTGTTTCGATTGTTCCCTTTTGTTAACTTGCACAAATATTCTTAGAATTATGCTCCATTTTTTTCATTATGTCTTTGCATTGTTTCCATTTCCAATTTCTTTGTTATTTATAAATATGGCTTGTTGCTAGAAATTTGATATTTGTTTACCAAGATAATGCAATAGCCTATTTTTTTTATATACATACATTTTGTTCAAAACAGTCATGTTCAGTTTTTGCTAACTTCATTAATATTTTTTGCAAAGCTGTACAAGACAATTGCAAAAGCCAACTCTGGTAAGCAATTGCAAATGATGGAAGAAATAATAGATGTTGACAATTACAAATTCAGATTGCAATGCATTTTGCCTGAGAACATTGATATTGTATTAAGAAGAAATGGTCTTTTTAGACTAATGCATTTTCATATACTGTAGGAGATTGTCTATTTGACTCGTTCGAAATGCTTCTACATTTTCGTTATACTTCAAATGAATTGCGAAATGGGTTAATAGACCACTTTCTTTTTTGCTTAAAGAACAATGACGTTGAAGCAATACAGTCATATCAATATGAACTAGCAACTGAGTTCCTATACGAGTTACATGGTGTTAATGATATTGGTACATATCTTCATAAAATGCGTTATTCTGCATCTACAAATATAAAGGAGTCTGAACGAGGTTTATGGGGTGATACCTTTTGCATACTTTGGTTAGCTAAATGGCTAGATATATCAATTGCAGTTTGGTCATTGACAAGAAAAACCAGATATTTGCTCTTTAATCAACATGAAAATGCAATTCCATATTGCATTCTCTTTCACGATGCAAATCCTGTTAGTGGTCATTATGAACCATTGGTTTACCAAAAGTTTCCAATTTGCATTTGCAACCAGTCTAATATCTACCTATCACCTATTTGCAAAGATATTGAAAGCAATTGGATGCACATTGCAAATAATATGCTTTTAAATGGACTAACAATTGCAAAGCAAGTGACATCTAATTGTGGTGACAGTCTCTTTAATGCAATTTGCTATTTAGTAGCAACAGAATTCAATGCAGAGTGTTTGCGACTTTACATTGTGCAATCTTTTTGCAATGCAGTTATGCATAAGAATCAAGAGGCATTGCATTGTTTAGAGCAATACCTAGTAGTTGATGCGATACACTATACAATGAATAGCAACTGGCAACAATATCTGATAAATATGGCAATGCCATATGAAAAAGGACAAGTGGAAGGCGGACCATTTTGTCTACAATGGATATCTGTCATATTCAAAGTCAATATCCAAGTATGGTCCTCTGTTACTAATAGCTTTGTCAACTACAGTTGCGCTTATTCGAGATGCAATGATATTGTTAACATCTTGTCATTCATGACAAATACATCACATATTCACTATCATGCAATGATACAAGAATATGTTCACAATTCTCAACAATTGTGCATGGAAGCAAATGATGTTTGTAATCAATTGCGTCATGAGCATGTACTAGAAAAAGAGCAATGTATATCTCAAGTACATTTTAGCAATAATATTGCATTTGAGATAGCATGTCATTTAGAGCAAATGCAACCAACTAAGGATTGTAGGCTGAATTATCACAAGCTAAAGCAATTCATACGTACAAAACGCAAATGCAATGACAAATGCAAAAAACCATTTTCTAATAAGAAGTCAAGAAAGAAAAATGCAATACAAATTTATATGGAAAAAGTCGAAGACACGCCTAGGAATACATGTGCAGTTTGCAACAAACTGCATTTTGCAAAAAATATTAGGTTCTTCACTACAGATTTGCAAGAAAAGCATATGAATTTGACATTAAACAATAGGACCTTTAGCAATGAAAACATATGTGTTTCTTGCAAGAAATCACTCGAGAATGGAAAGCTACCACAATTTGCAGCACCTGAACAAATAAGACGTAACATTTCATTGCCAACTGTAAATATACTTTCAGACCTAGAAGAAAGACTTGTGTCATTGAGAATTGCATTTGCACAAATCAGACAATGGGGACATAGACGGTCACAAATTGGCTTAACAGGATCAATTATCAATGTACCAGTTCATATGGACATTGTGCAAAAAGCATTGCCACAATATCTAAATGATACAATGACAATTGCAGTTGCATTGAAAAGAAGATTGCAATACAAAAATGCATACCAAACAGGTAAAGTACGTCCGATTATTGTCATGAAGGCATTGAACGAACTATGTTCTAGAAGTCTTTATAAAGCTAGCAACATTTGTATAAATGAGAATTGGGCGCATGTTTTACAAGAGGATAATGAATACATTGTACAAAATTCAAACAGTGACAATGAAAGTGATACAGATAGTGATGCAAATAATGAAACACCTACTGAAACATTGGTGCATGGATTAATAGAATCACAACGCATCTACGATCTGCAAGACAAGATTATTGAAGTGGCCCCTGCTGAAGGACAATGACCATTAGGCATCTTCAAGGACAAATATGCAGAAGAAATGAACTTTCCAACATTATTTTATGGCGATGCACGTGATCATGACATCACAAATAGGTTTAGTTACCAAAAAATTGTACAATGGGAATTGTTACAAGCAAGTGGTGACTTCCAATATCATACAACAAATTTGTTTTTCAAGACAATGCGAATAATAATTGATAAAGTGCTTTCTTGCATATGGGTGCGAATAAGAAAAGGACAACTAAAAGGCAGGAAAATATTAGCAAAAGATGTCAAGTATCGAGCAAATTTGGAAAAGTTATTGAAGTCTGACATTGGATACATAGATTTCAAAAACATTCGCATATCTTCTGACCATTTGGAACAAATTAGGAAAAACATATTTGCAATGATACGACAACTGGGCCCTCCAACTTTCTTTGTGACATTCACAAGTGCAGAACATCGATGGAAACCATTAGTAGATACACTTGTCACATTGTTTAGAAATAAAGCAAATAAAAATGCTATTGATATATTAGAAGATGATGACATTGACTACCTTATAAGAAAATATCCAGTCACATGTAGCCAATACTATAGACATAGAATTAAAGCTATAAAGCGATTGATATCTCAAGATACTACATTCTTTGGAAAAATATCTGATTACTATTTTGTAACAGAATTCCAAAATAGAGGAACTGAACATGAACATGGATTGTTATGGATAGAGAATGCTCCAATATATGGAAAAGAAAGCAACTCAGAAATTGAGAAGTTTCTTGACAATTACATCACTTGTAATACAGATCATTTGGAGCCAGATGTTGCTAAATTGCATAAACATCACCATACAAAAAGTTGTAAGAAGCGAAAAAATTCAAATTGCAGATACAACTTCCCCATGCCACCAATGAAATCAACAATGATCATTGAACCAACCAATGCAGAAAATAAAAAAATTGTAGAGAAATCAATATCGTTTTTTGCATTCTTGGAGCAAACAAACTACAATGATTCAACAACACATGACGATTTCCTCCTAGAAATAGGCCTACTACAAAATGAGTACATAGAACTATTGCAACATACAGTAAAGCAACCAACAATTTTCCTGAAACGAAAACCTTCTCACATTTGGAATAACAGTTTTGCAAACGGTATCCCTGCTTTATGGAATGCAAATACAGATGCACAATTTGTGCTAAATGCATATGCTGCAGCATCATATTGTAGTTCATATATGACCAAAATTGACAAGTCTATGACAAATGCATTTAGAAGAATACGGAAAGAGCATCAGAAAGATGAAATTGACGCTATGCAAATGATTCGTAAACTTGGAAATACATTACTCAATCTACAGCAAATGTCAGCTCAACAAGCAGTGCATATAGCACTTTCATTGCCATTGAATTCTAGTTCAAGGGAATGTATATTTGTGAACACGTCTCCAGTTGATGAACGCACGTTTATGCTTAAACCGCCTATTCTTTTGAAACAAGAACCTGATGATTCAGAAGATGTTATGTGCCATTCCATTGTTGACTACTACATTGGACGACCAAGTTCCATTAGCAAAATCTGCCTTGCAGAATTTGTATCAAATTACAAGAAAAATGGCAAACCCATATCTAAAAGGAAAAAGCCAAATGTTATACGATTTGTCAAATATAACAAACACAATGATATTGAAAACTTTTGTCGAGAGAAATTATTGTTATATATGCCATTTGAAAATTGTGAAGATACATTGAAACAAGAATTGCCTACGTGGCACTCTGCATATACATTACATGAAAAAACAATTCAAGTTAATGAAGCCAAATTTACATATAACATCAATCCAACATGGGGTGATTTAGAGACTGCAACAAATGAGCAAATTAGTTCTTTGAATACTAACGAAATGAATATGCAAAACCAAGAGAACAATTCCCATTATGAGGAATATGATTTGCAGTCGGACTTGCAATTTCCAAAACAATTTGAAATGAAGAAAAAAATCAATCTTGGATTTCAAATTACTGCCCATCCATTTTTAATGGAGAACAATGAATATTACAAACTTAGAAGAATCTTGAACAAAGAACAACAAGCAATTGTAAAAGACATTGCAGTTAAAAAAAAAAAAAACCCCAAGGAACCAATTTACCTTTTTATTACAGGTGGAGCAGGTGTAGGTAAAACGCTCACAGCAAAAGCGATTTTCCAAATGCTTATACGAATTTATGATTCACAAAACACAACTGATCCTATGAAACCAAAAGGTCTAATATTAGCATATACAGGAAAAGCTGCATATAATGCAGGTGGAACAACAATCCATTCTGCATTGCTAATGCCTTTTAACAAGTCTCAACTGTTCTCACTGAGCAAAGAAGTATTGGACAACTTATCAAAGCTATATCAAGAATTGCAAGTAGCTTTCATAGATGAGATCTCGATGATTGGAAGTCGGTTCTTATATTCTATTGACAATAGACTCAGAAACATAAAACATGTCCAAACAAAATACTTTGGGAACATTGACATCATATTTTGTGGTGATTTCTATCAAGCACAACCTATTCAAGACTCTCTTATTTTTGAACAACCAACAATCAACAATGAAACAATAACACATGATTTCTGGAAGGATAATGTCAAGTGCTTCCAATTGCATATGACGATGCGACAAACAAATAAGAGATTCATATCAGTGTTAAATAGAATGCGAACAAATTGTCAAACATCTGACGATATAACATACATGAATACAAGTTGCATGCGCCCTGTACCAAATGATCCAACATTTCCCTACTTATTTTACAAAAACAAAGATGTTGCAATGCATAACAAGAAAATGTTGATGCTAATGCCTGGCAAAGAAATTTTGATTAATGCAATTGACGAAAATGAGGAGAATAGCGACAATTTCGCAGCTCATCAACATACGGCTATTTTGCCTCCACAGCTTTTGATAAAGTTGAACATGTTAGTTGAAATGTATGCTTGCAATTATGATGCACCAGATGGGCTAGTGAATGGTGCAGATGGAATAGTTAAAGCATATACCCATACAAATAAGGTCGATGTTCTATGGATTAAGTTCCATGACCCTAATATTGGTCATCGACAATCTAGAAAACTAGGTCATTTGTACACTTCAGAGATAGCACATGATTGGACACCAATATTGCGAATATCAAAACCAATGCCTATGACATCAAAGATGGCGCCATTGAAAATCCGAAAACAATTTCCAATTCAACTTGCATGTGCACGCACAATACATAGATCACAAGGCTTAACCTTGGATAGGCTTGCATTCGACCCTACTGGAGTACAAGTGCATGGCCTAGTATACACAGCACTATCACGTGTCAGAAACATAGAATCATTGTATTTGCTTAATCCTCTTAAACATAGTAACTTCAAGGTCAAGCAAAAAGTAAATTCTGAAATGCAACGTTTGCAAACCACTGCAAAATGGCAACTAGAATATGACTGTTCATCAATACAATCATTGCGATCCATCTTTATTCTTTCATTGAACACTCGCAATCTTCATGCGCATCTTACTGACATATGCAATGACTATGACACAATGCAATCTGATATCTTGTGCTTACAAGAAACACATATGTTGCTGTCTATGCAAAATGAATACTTCAAAAATTTCAATTGCATCTCAAGTTGCATTAAGCATGGAGTAATGATATTGATAAAGAAAAATATCATTATCCTTGAACATACCCATTTTGAAGACTGCTTTGTAGAAGCATTGTTTGCAAAAATAAAAGTTCACACATTACAAATTGCAATACTCAATATATATGCATCGCCACATGCAAACCTAAACAATATCCTCAACGTCATTGCAAAAGCCTTATACCAGTTAGATCCAAACAATATCATAGTTATACTAGGGGACTTCAATATTGATATGGTGCATTGCAATCAAAAAACAAAGCAGCTAGAAACCTACATGCAAAACTACAATCTTCATTTCCTAGTTGACAAAACTAATAGCATGCACAAATCATTGATTGACCATGTTTGGGCAAATCTAGGCAATATAAAGTATAGAATTTTCGTATTGGATGCATATTGGTCTGACCATGATATAATATCTCTTGTCCTTGACCTATGATATACACATGAAACAGTTTACAAAATTCCAAATTTTGACATTTTTGCAATACCTCATTGGTTTTACCATATCTATTTTACTAAAGCATACTACAATATCTTTTTGTGGTAAACGAAATGATAACAGCATACATACTATGCATTCTATTCTACATTTACATATATGGCGTTCTGTATTGATCAATGCAACTTATGCCAAAGACAGCCTTTTCAATTAACCAACACAACTATCCTATCATAAATTTGCAGATATGACCTCATCTATTTATGCATGCAGATTCTGCTAGTAAAACCCTTTTCAATTGAACAGAACGACCAAGAAAAAAGAACAACAACATGCAACATAAACAAACAGAGTATATTCTTTTTGCCTTTCCTTTTCTATGGATCTTGTCTTCTTGTTCAAGTTTTACTTTTATATGTTCTTTTGACTTGTACTAAATATGTCTTACTATTCTATAACATAGCATAAATCTTGAAAAAGGAAATGAAACAATTGAAGAAATAGAATGCATAAGCCAATTAGAAAGCGCAAACCAACCACTTGTTTTGCAAAGGTATGTCTATGAGAACTACACAAAAATGGTAATTTGTATTTAGAATATTAATGTCTACTATATATGCATTCTATTTTTATTTTTACATATGTATGGTTCTATGGTTTTAATGTTCTTGTTCACTTTTTACTTCTAGTTTGCACTAAATATATGTTACTATTCTATAACATAGCCTAAATCTTCAGAGACGAAACGAAACAATTGAAGAAATAGAATCCATAACGCAATTAGAAAGGGCAAGCCAACCACTTGTTTTGCAAAGGTATGTCTATGACAACTATACAAATATGCTAATTTGTATTTAGAATAATAATGTTCAGCAAGGTATGTCTATGACAACTATACAAATATGCCAATTTGTATTTAGAATGTTAATGTTTAGTATATATCCATTCTATCTTTACATATGTATGGTTCTATGGTTTTAATGTTCCTTGTTAACTGTTTACTTCTATATGCTCTTTGAAATTGAACTAAATATATGTTCCTATTCTATAACATAGCATAAATCCTGAAAAAGGAAAACAAACAACTGAAGAAATAGGCCACATAAGTCAATTAGGAAAGGCAAACCAACCACTTGCTTTGAAAAGGTATGTATGACAACTATACAAATATGCTATTTTCTATTTAAAATATTAATGTTTACTATATATATCTCCTCTTTTTACATATCTATATTTAAATGTATATATGTCAGATTAGTGTTTACTATATATATCTTCTCTTTTTACATATCTATACTTAAATGTATATAAATTAGAAAATCTTGGACGAGTGAAGAAAGCACTAGTAGTAAGTCCCCGCAAACAATGCAGCAAGAAGACATGTACAGGTTACATATCACAATTTCTTTATTGATTGCTTATCACAAAATACATGTGATAATATCCACATCATATTGAACCATGCGTTTGCCTGTGTTAGTCCAACTGAAACAATCGCAGCCAAACTTCATTCAACAAACGTGCAAAATGATACATCAAAAAGGTATGCATATGAAACACAACACTCTAATCTATTTCTAGTTATTCAGTCTTTAGCAGAAACATAGTATTCTACAAATGTTTATAGCAATTTCTAACTAGGCAATTTTAATAGGCAAAAACAGATACTGCCAATTAAAGTATCAATTGAAGATCTCAATAGTCGTAAAATTGGGCAGCTATTTGTTGGAGACATAATGGTTGTCTATAGTGCATTCCTTGATAAAGCAAACAAATCATGTCAAGTATTGCGAGCTGATTTGACAGATGCTCAAGGAATGATGACTATAACGTTGAGTGTACCTGCACATTTGGTGGAGCGACATGAACACAAAATTTTGCAAGGCAACAGCATCTCAATTACAAACTTCAGGATATTGCCTAAAAGTGTTTATGATCGCGGTGACTGTGACAAAATAATATTGCTTAATGAATCAAGTATCATAGAAATTGTACCTGAAGTTTGCAAAGAATATCGCTTCATTCCCAATACAACCATTAGGCAATTTGCAAACAAAAAAGAAATGTACCCAATTGGCACAATCGCTGCTGCCGTTACACTTGCCAAACGAGTTGGATTGCATTACATACTCCATATCAAAGATGGAGATTCTGAAAACGACAATGCAACTGTAGGTATTCAGATGTTAGTTATTCCTAATTGTCAGTACATAACATGCATCACTTCAATACATAGTTGTTGTAATTTGTCCATAGTTTTTGTAATTTGTCTTCTGCAATTGCAAATTTTCAATGCATACGAACAATGTAGTTGCATATTACTTTTTGTATTTTTCAATACATAGCAATTTCTGTTCTGCAGTTGCAACTCTTTGACACATATGAACAATTTTTCCTTTCAATGGAAAAACAATTGCAAAAAGGACACTTTCCACTCATTCTTTTCAAAAATTTAACAAAAAAGGTAAACACAACAGAAACAATATTCAGAGCATCGAAGTCAACGTTCATGACTGAACTTAACACAGATGCACTCAACAATCTCACAAAACTAACTACATCTACCTATGTTGTAAGTATAGCAATAATAATGTTTTTGCTGCATTTGCATTTGGCATGTAATAATGTAAATTAACGTTTGAATGTTTTATAAATAGGTCGAAGGTATTCTGACCGCAACAAATCCATATTCAACTCCTTTCGAACCTGTTTGTACAATTTGTAACTGCGCAGTGAATTCATCCATAGCAATAGCCAATGCAACAATTTTCTGTTCACAATGCAATGATAATTGCCCTTTCCTCTACAAGCATTGTATAAATGCTGTAATAGAATCCATTACAAATAACTTTGTCCAGTGCATTATCAGGGAGCCCTTATTACATGAGTTACTTCCTGATTTAAAATCAATGTCATATGAAACATATTTGCAACAGAAAGCTACCACTGTTTACATCTTACGTGACTTCAAAATTCAGAGCAAGTTCACACTCAATGAAGATAGTGAGCTATTACATGTCAACTAACAAATGGAAGGTACATCAACATATGCCTTAACATGTTTTCTCTCAAATATGTCCTCTCTTCAATTTACATTGTTATCATTTTGTTCTAACTAACCGTTTGTTATACAGATTACAAAATCCAGGAGCATGGCAGCCTTCACATCCATAACAAATGCAAAAGTAATATGAACATGTTTCTTCATATTATGCTCTCACGATAATACAAGTATTTGACTTGCAATTTTGAGTCATTTACAAAGAATATGTAACGCAACAGTTGATGAAAAAAGGCTAGAAAGTCTTTATGCATATGTGTTTGTAGTGTTTCTGTTTCTGTTCTCTATCTCAAATGGAACGCATTCTGCATCATGCTTCAAGCTTGACAACGAGAGATTGTCTTGTCAGCTTTTGTATGTATATTTTTGTCGCATCTTAAAAAGTACCATGTTTGGTTTAAATTATATCATTGAATACAGCAAATGCAACATCAGATCAGCAATAATTTTGTATCTACAGCTGCTGAATGCAAACACCAAAGATTCCATAGATTGATTAAATGACAAATTGTATATTGAATCGGCTAGTCATTTCTGTCTCCTCCTATGTTATGGCTGAATGCTATGTTAGTTTTTGTTTGTTGCAGAGTGTAGCTAACGATTCAGGAAAGAGGCCTAGAAAGTATTTATACATGTCTATTTGTATTGTTTGTGTTTCTGTCTTGTATTTGAGATCGAACGCATTCTACAACATGCTTGAAGCTAGACTTTATAAATAGCATCAAACTATATGGACTTTAAAATGAATATATGTTGTTTGAAAATGCAATTATGGCATAATGCATTTGGTATTATTAGTCCTTCCCTGGGACTATATGCAATCGATCAATTGCTGACCGTTGCTTGATCCGCATGATTTTTCATTATAATAGCATTATAACCTTAAGCCAAATGAAAGTTTTGGGCTCGAAAGGTTTTGTTTTATATTACCTATGTTTCTGTTTACTGTTAGCTCTACAATTTGCTTAAATTTTTTCCATGTTCCTAAACACATCTGATTCAAAGTCAAACGTAGAGTTATATTTTCGAAACAAATTCTACAGGGTAACTGCTTTGCATAAAATCTGGTAACATTACCAGGAAAGAATTTATCCCACAGACCATCTGAATATGCCATATATCTGGAGACTGCTGACATGATTTGCAGTTTACAATCTGAACAATGCTCACATGGTTTCCAATCTACAAAGCACAAAGGACACAATGGCTAATATACATTTCTGGTAGCTTCCACTCATTCCATTGGTATTCTTGCTCGGACTCAATGCTGAATTTCAAACCAGTAAGTTTATCTGAACCCATTTCATTTTTTATATCATTTGAAGTCCAAACCTTATTTCAGAAGTTTATGACTTTGTAGGTTCATGGTTTTGATCTCTCCTTGTGCATTGCCATGTTTGACTAGTTAGCATGAATATGAAGTTTGTATTTGTTGTTGGTGGGGTTCCTGTTCTGCTTGTTTAGCTTGATCTTATTTTGAAATTTTGTTGTCTAATTAGCAGCACTGTTGCAATGACTTCTGAAATGAAGCACAGAACAGCTGCCAATATTAGAATATTACCAAGAGAACGCCTTGCTCACTGTGCTTTCGAAACTAATCAGTTGGTTCAGGTATATACAATACTGACTTTGTAATAAATTGTTTTTGCAAATTAAACTCGTCAAGATTGGAAAACTGGAACAAGCCATGTTAGAGATCTGTTTTGCTGTTATAGAGCCATAAGTATTGCAGAAGAAGCCTTAGTTCAAATAACTCCTTAACATGTTTTCTCTCAAATATGTCCTCTGTTCAATTTACAATGTTATCATTTTATTCTAACCAACTGTTTCTTCTACAGATTACAAAATGCAGGAACATGCTGGCCTTCACCTCCAGAACAAATGCAAAAGTAATATGAATATGATTCTGCATTTTCATGTTTAGCTAGTTAGCATGAATCTGAAGTTTGATGGCAGATACAGTTCTCTAACCAGTAATAGCATTGCATATGATAAAATACCTTTCAGCAGCTTGATCTTATTTTGAAATTGTGTTGTCTAATTGGCAGGGGTGCTGCACTGACTTCTGATATGAGGCACACAACAGCTACCAATATTAGGGTATTACAAACAGGAAAGCTTCCTCGGTGTGCTTTCGAAACTGATCACTTGGTTCAGGTACATACAATACTGACTTTCTAATAAATTGTTTTTGCGAATCAAAAAAGATCTTGTCAACATTGCAAAGCTGCAACAAGCCATGTTAGGCATCTGTTTTAGTCTTATACAGCTTTAGTCAATCAAATACTCCTTTTAATCTTAAATAAAGTACGTTCAAATAGCTTGATCTTATTTTGAAATTTTGTTCTCTAATTAGCAGCACTGCTGCAGTGACTTCTGAAATCATGCATACAACAGCTGCCAATATTAGAATATTGCCAAGAGAACAGCTTCCTCGGTATGCTTTCGAAACTGATCAGTTGGTTCAGGTATATACAATACTGAGTTTCTAGTAAATTGTTTTTGCAAATTAAAAGAGATGTTGTCAAGATTGGAAACCTGGAACAAGCCATGTTAGAGATCTGTTTTACTCTTATACAGCTTTAGTCAATCAAATACTCTTTTTAACGTTAAACAAGCTTTTGACACATTGTACATGATATAAGGATTGCACAAGAAACCTTAGTTCACATAACTCCTTAACATGTTTTCTCTCAAATATGTCCTCTCTTCAATTTACAATGCTATCATTTTATTCTAACTAACTATTTGTTCTACAGATTACAAAATGCAGGAACATGCTGCCCTTCACATCCAGAACAAATGCAAAAGTAATATGAATATGGTTCTGCATTGTCATGTTTAGCTAGTTAGCGTGAATCTGAAGTTTGATCGCAGATACAGTTCTGTAACCAGTAATACCATTGCATACGATAAAATACCTTTCAGCAGCTTGATCTTATTTTGAAATTGTGTTGTTCCCTGCTCACATAAGGCAAGTACAATCTGCAACTATTTGATGCTTCTTTCTGTTTGCAAGTATTTCAGGTTTTTTGCAAATACCATATCCAGACATCTTTGTTTTATTTATGGATCAAGATATTATTAGATGCAAAATTGAGTTGAGATGTTTTAGGTTACACTTCCATGTTATTTCAGTCTTGCATAATTTGACTACTTTTTTGACTCAACTAGTTTATTTGCATGAGCAACTGCAGTTAATGATATAAAGTCCAACTCGTGACAGAGCATCATGATGATGTCACATGTGTTTATTCTTTCCCAAATATTTCTGTTAGCTTACCTAAGTTGTCAAATTTTTCCATCGCCTGGAGCACCGCATCAAATTCTGTTGGATTCGGATATAGATAGAAATGACTTTTTTGCAATTCTTTATCTTCTAAAACAGAACCGCTCAGAGTTCAACGTGAAAGTACGTTTATTTTGTGCTTCAATTGGTTTTACATATATGTCTCTAAAACTTTCCTACGTGTTACTCTGGATTCTGTGTGCATTCTGTTTTAGTTTAATTGCATTCATTTGACTCGAGAATAAAAAAAGAAAGATCATGACACATAGTTATTTAGAAATAATAAATAAAATGATGCAAGCTTTTAAAATAAGCATGATAAAGAATGTCCAAGCAGTAAGTTTACCTCAACCCATTTCATTTTTTATATCATTTGAAGTGCACTTCACACACAATGTTGTGTATGCAGAAGCTACCTTTGGAGTACTTCGGCAAGGGGACTTAAACCTTTTTATGAAGCCCGTGCCTAAAATTTCTAGTCGGTTCTTTGCATTTAATTGCCTACATCCTCAGCATTGTGCAATATTTTCAGCCAATGTTTCTATTAGACCTCATTGAAAAGCACGTGCTACAAGCCTTGTTCCAAAAGTTTATGGCTTTGTAGCCTCACACTTTTGATCTCTCCTTGTGCATTCTCATGTTTAGCTAGTTAGCGTGAATCTGAAGTTTGATCGCAGATACAGTTCTGTAACCAGTAATAGGATTGCATATGATAAAGTACATTTCAGCAACTTGATCTTATTTTGAAATTGTGTTGTCTAATTGGCAGGGGTGCTGCACTGACTTCTGATATGAGGCACACAACAGCTGCCAATATTACAATATTACAAAGAGAACAGCTTCCTCGGTATGCTTTCAAAACTGATCAGTTGGTTCAGGTATGTACAATACTCACTTTCTAATAAATTGTTTTTGCAAATCAAAACAGATCTCGTCAACATTGCAAAGCTGCAACAAGCCATCTTAGGCATGTGTTTTAGTCTTATACAGCTTTAGTCAACAAAGCAACCTTCCGTTCTAGGAGTAATATCAGAGTCGAATATTCATACATCCATAACAGAATTACAAACTTAAAAAAACATTATGCACCAAAGTAAACATACACATAAATTATACAACCGAAAAACCTTGAATACACGCCATAGCTTCACCTAGGTCATCTCGCTCCAAATGCCGGTTGAAACCGACATTTACAGAAATTTCCATAAAACCCATGTAGCTAAGACAAGCCCACAGTATCACGGCAGGCAGAAACCGCATTGTGTTTTCACCGCAGACAATACAACAAATACAAACGAAAAATCGCAGAGATTGCAGAGCTAAACAACCAAGTAACAATAATAACCCAAAGGGCGCGAACACGGTCCGATTCATACCAACGTTACACAACCGCTTGGGAGTCACCGGACCACGTGCCCTTCACCTCGAACGATGCGAGGCCCCCAATAACACCCCAAAACCTTTCCACCCCCAAAACGAACCTTTCCACCCGCAAAACCTTGGTTCGACTTAGGTTATATCGCTCATAAAAGCCATGCAGGTAAGAGAAACCCTCAGTATTTAACCAAAATGCCATTAACTTATAATGCTCAAATAACCATGGACTCTTGAGGGAAACGAACAGACAATACTGCTGCACCTACGAAGCAGGCAAGACTGCAGAGCTAAACAACCAAGTAACAATAATAACCCAAAGGGCGCGAACACGGTAAAACCCAAGTCGAGTAACTTTCCAGGATCTCGACAAGGGACAGTTGTCCGCCCACAAGACCACCACAGACGAAAAATCGCACAGACTGCAGAGCTAAACAAGCAAGTAACAATACCCGAGCAACCAGGAACTCCACCGCAGACGAAAAATCGCACAGACTGCAGAGCTAAACAAGCAAGTAACAATACCAACCCAAAGGCCGCGAAGACAGTAAAACCCAAAGGCCACGAAGACAGTAAAACCCAAGCCGAACTTTCCAGCATCTCGAGGAGGAACAGCTGGCCGCCGATCAGACCACCACAGCGCATGCCGACCACAGCTAAGACAAACCCTCAGTATTCAACCAGAATGCCATTAACTTATAATGCTCAAATAACCATGGACTCTTGCATGCTCAAATAACAAGCTCAATTGTTGATGCCTTGCTATGAACACACTTTATTTACTGATCATGTTTTCTTTGTATGGTCAGATTTCTCATGCCAAAGTTAATCTTCTTGAAGTTGGACCAGGAAAATCTGAATCACTGATTGAAATTTCAGGCAATCCACAGCAAACAAGTGCACCAATTTTGTATGCAGTTCTTGATCTCCCTCCGACATTTTCCAACATTTGCCAACAATTCGTCTACTGTCCCTCTGTTGCTACTTTTTGATTTTGATTTCTTAGAACAAAAGCAGATTCCTTGATTCAATTAAATTTCTATTTAAGATAATTAACCATAAATCTGTCTGCAAACACGAACCCCTGCAGTACTAACTATATGCTTTGTTTCAAAATTCAGTCAAATCGCAATATAAACAGTATTGGCAATTTCTCTGAGTTTGAGGACCCAATTCTTCGTCAACGGACTTCTGCCGGATTTGAAAGGTACACAACATTTGCAAAATTTTGTCAATTGCTGCTATCATAGTGATTTTGCTGATCAGTATTTCTGTACTAATGTCCTTGGCATTGTATATCACCTTTGGCAGTGTGACAGCAGCTGGTCAGCTTATCACAAAAACTACAGTTGAAGTTGTAACATCTGAACGCACAGTTGCAGCCATTCTAGGAAAGTCTGGAAATGATCTTGTTAAAATTCAGTAGTTAAGCTAGTATAAAGAAGCATAAATTTCTGCAAATTCCATGGGATCCCCTTCAAATGAAATTTTTGAAACATGCAGACTTGGAATGAAGTGCTGTCATTGCAGACAAAATGACATTGTATTGACAGAATGACAAAATGTTACAGCACAAATCCTATGTTCTTAAATGATCATCTTGTATCTGAACATTCATCTAGTCGAATGTTGCATTAATTATTAGTTGATAAAAATTGGCATTGGCAGTTTTTATTTTGTCTCTATGGCTCTTGATTCATTATGCTAATGTTTAATGCATTAATTATTAGTCGATAAAAATTGGCATTGGCAGTTTTTATTTTGTCTCTATGGCTCTTGATTCATTATGCTAATGTTTAATAAATTGGGCTCTTTATCTGTTATATATTTGATTTTATGTAGAAAATCAATGTTATAATTCAATTTGAACAAGTTTCATAAATATAAATTACTATCTACTATATTTAGTTACTTGAAATCATTTATCTAATATTTGGGTTTGTTTGTTTCTAATATTTGATAGCCATGTTGGTCATGCTTTACCATCATTCACCATTTTCTATCTACTATATTTAGTTACTTGAACTCATTTATTTAATAGTTGGGTTTGTTTATTTTTAATATTTGTTAACTACATTGGGCATGCTTTACCATCATTCACCATTTTAATGATGATTGACCATTTTGACCATGGATTAGCGAGATGACCATGCATTAGCATCACAACCATGTTAATTATGATTAAACACTTTTTACTATTATTAATCATGATAAACATGCCAATTATAATTAAATTTCAATATCTCTGATCCAATATAAAAATATTATTATTATTTATTTTTATTTAATTATAATATCACACTCTATCTTTGATGTTTAAATAAATAATGCATTTTATGATTTAAATTATCCATATAATATTAAATACTGCTTATCGATTCATATTTAATTATAACTATTAAATTATTTATAGTTTTAACTAAGTATAAATTTCCTATAATATTTTTATTATTCAGTATTCATAATGGAAAGATTACACTTCCAATCACAAAGAAATAAAATTCCTTGAATAAAAAGATTCCCACATTGAAATGAACTCTTATGTATTTTTTAAAACAGTATTAATTGAATATGACTTTCATAATTTATAACATGTAATATCATTTCTCCCAGTTGTTGCAATAATTAGCTTATGCCAAGGTAAGCCTTTCTTGTCACCAGGTATAAAGTTTAATAACATAATAACTTTTAAAAAATCAAGATGTCAAAACATTATTTCTAACTAATAAATAGAGTAATTTGAAGTGGTATAGTCAATCTCCATTCTTTTATTATTTTCAATTATCCCAATTTTCGTCATTCTATATGTCATCATACCTCCTATGCTTATGTTATGCCAAATAAATGAATTATATTAAACTATACTCCCTAATTAAGATAATCACAAAATAGAAAAACAACTATGTTTAATGGCATCTGTTTATCTGTGATGTAAGTCCTTTCATTACACTTCGAAAAAATTTCAATAAAAAACTAACTTACTTAAATGGAACACAGATATTGCAGAAAGCAAGAGTATACAACACCAAAAGATAATGAATTTTTTCTTGCAGATCATGATCAATTTACATTTCACCTCGTAGAGTTTAAATGTTTTTTTAATTTTAATCTGTTTATTTTAGTTTTTAATTTATAAAATAAACTTATCAAAATTACTTTGCTATTGTACTTAGATTCTATATTTACTAACCCAAAACTATAAAAAAGACCAAAAGTCATGTCCTTTTGGATCACAACAAATTATTAATTAAATACAACAAATTACTAATTAGAAATTAGATGCAGGGTTTATTTTCTTTGCCAATTAGTAATTGGACAAATTTAAAGTTCACACTAAAGTTATGATAAACAATATTTTTAAATAAGTATATCTTTTGTTCTTTTGACCATGGAATAATTCCCCAATCATTGACATTAACCTGAATGGTATCACTTATCTCCAAACATGTTACTAGATATCTAATCTTTCAATCATGGATTCAAGACTCCATAATTTTTAAATGCTTAAGTTCTTCTTTGACTTTCGACAATCATTTATCTAAATATTGAACACTCTCCACCACGGATTTAATTAACAAATTTATATTCATAATAATGTTTATTTGCTCATTATCATTTTATGAATATTTCCATAATATTCAAATGTAAAAAAATAACAAAATTCTATCTTTTATGCACCATGAATTCATTATTATGCATTTAAATATATTTTATACCCCATGCTTATTAAAATACATAACTTACTTTAACACTCTAATTCTTCATACATTGTAATGCATTATTATTACCTTTTATAGTTTTTTTCCGTCAAGGTTTCCATGATTCACTCTTAAATTTTATTACATTTTAATTATTAATCTAAACATTTTCTAAATCATGACACATTGGAAAATTACATCTAAAACTAATCTTACATTTATCACAATTCTTACTTAACAAACGCAAAGTTCATTATATTTCACTCTTTGCATAAAGTCAAAAAGTCCATACAACAATTCGCTATCCAATTCACTAAATCTTAATACAAGTAAGCATGCCTACAACACACTAGTAATGCAAACCAGCTCTGATGATAATGCAAATTAAACACAAATTAAATCTCATAATAATAACTCACCAAACTGTTCTATTAACCGGCAGGGACTAGCGCCACAACAGTGGCTCCTTGTTAATAATAAGTATTTGTAATTCATTTTTTTAGTATGTGAAGTTGTTAAAAAAATGAATTTATGGATTTTAGAAAAGATGAAGGATAACAAGCAATCAAATGAGTAATGGTTATGTTTATTTTGTTTGTGATAACGAGAACCAAATTATATTAGCATTAATTATATATTAAATGTATGTTTATAATAATTGTGTTGCCAAATACATATGGGTTTGTCATTTAATATGTTATTAATTTAAAGTAAAATCATTTTGTTTTTGTATAGTTGTTTTAAGCAAGTAGTCATAAAATCATAAAAGTAGTTTCAAATAATATTTCAATTTATGATACAAACACCAATAATTTGACAAGAAATAAGGATACCTTATACAAGAAAGTTATTGATAATGTAACTAGAGTTTTGTGTATCATGCAACATCAAATAAAAGCACCCAAATCCTTAGAAGGAATTCCAATGAAGAACACCCAAAACATATTGCTAATGTTGTAAGTGTTTTCTGTATCATGCAACATACAATATCAATTAAATCACCTAATTCCTTAAAGGTAATTTAAGGAGAAGATCATAGATGTCACACAAAATAATGGGTGATTCATTGAAGCATTCCATGATGTCTACATGCCGGTATGCCACATATGTATGAGACAAGTAACTCACATCAACTATTAAAGTTTGCCACACTACACATGTACCAATAACTAATTAAGGGATTGATTATAGTAGCATTCATTCACAAGGTTCTTTATGACACTAACCTCGTACATATTATCAACATTGAGAACTAGAAAAATATGAGCAACATACTTTTATCTTATTCAATTCTACCCATCCATATACATGGGTAACCTTAGAAGAAATCATCTTCTCCAATGATGCAAATTCTTAGTCACCCAATGGAGGTCCTCCTTTTATGATCCTCATTTACAAACATGATAACCAACATCCTTCACACACAATAACATCACAAATACCTCTTATTGCCTTATTTTCTTAACTCATCCACTTGATCAACATGCCCATCCGAAGGTGGCGGCTCAACACAAATAAGGTACGTTAGTCATTGTTACATATGGAATTTTTCATTTAATATATTAGGAATTTAAGCAAGCATCATGAGTTGAAATCACATAATGAGTCATGATTCTTGGAAGCTATACGTGTTGCCTTCTTTCACCTTGGTGGTTATCTTATCCTTTTAGTCAAGTGTGACCACTATGGGTTTTTCTTTTATTTTCCAAGAAGGGCATGAATAGGAGGCATAGATTGAGATAGCATGACCATGGCATTTCATACTTAACACCTTTCATGAATCCCCTTTCTTCATCCTACTTTATTTTGAGTCAATTTTTTTTAGTCACTCATACTAGTTCCATGCTTGTCTCATCTGATGAGAACAAGGGCTTGCAAATTTCCATAGGTTGATGTAGCGGAAGAAAGAAAGGAATTAAGAAAATATGCCAAATGTTAAAATGCAAGAAAATGGAAGGGGATGAAGCACAATTAAAATCTAAGATAAATTAAACTTTACCCCCTCACGTGGCCATCATGTGAAACCTGTGAACATCGTGATTTCAAAATAAAAAGGAATTAGAACAATATACCAATCCTTATGAGCAATGAACTATCCATTCTAAAAATAGGTTGAATGAAATCAATTAATCCTATAAAACAAGATAAACAAAGAAAAGAAAAAGATTAGGGGTGGAAAAAATAGTGTTAAGGGCAGGGAAACTCAAGTTATGTAAGCACCCCCTCAACAAAGGGGTTAATAGATGATGGTGTTGCATAACCCATGTATAAGTCTATGATGCCACTTATTAACTCCACCCTTGACCATATCACTTATCACATTCACATGTTGATTGAAGTGTTAGCTTAGGAATTGTTCCTTTCCCATGAGCTTTGGAAGAACTTAATAAGGGTAGTTGATAACCCTCACATACCTAAATATGAAAACTTGTACAAGGTCGTAGTCTAATGAATATTTTGAAGAAGATACCTATTGTGATTTACCTATGTGCTTTATGCATTAAATATTTTTTACTTCTTATATTTCATTGACTCCTATATACATGATTGATTGATCTCACTCGATTCCTTGAGTTATGCTTTATGACATCATACTTGTCCATGGTTCTTTAGAGGACATTCATATCACACCCACATTTCATTAATGAGGCCACCCACTTAATAATGAATGTTGGACACTTGATGATGAATATTGTTATAGCCTATTTCACCCACATTGAGTAAATGAGGGAGACCTTTGGCTTATTGACCAAGATGAATGATAAATGCCTTTTTCTCTTGATTTTTCCCATGTCACAACAGAAACACTAGTTCACTTTGACAACCTACGTCTAAACTCCAGTTTCCAATGTAAAACTTTTGTCCTTAAACATGGGCTTCTCTTGCACAACTTGCACCTAGAAAAGACTTCCATACTATGTCATCCTTGAGGAACTCAACACAATCTACTTGTTCCTTAGTTGGCTAAGGGGGAATAATTTTAGAAGTTTCCTAACTTATCAAATCCCTAGGTTTCCAAATATATCTTTTGGAGAAGGAAAACTTATAAGAGAGCTTTGTTATACTATCTAAGTGGTGTGAGACCATATTTGAGAAGCAGTTGGGATTGAAGGTGGGATATGAGGCCTTATTATTGAAAGGTATATTTGTATCCATTTGATTCATTAATTCAAGTATATGATATGACTTGAAAATATGAGTTTTCAACTGGCAACCTGCATCTAGAAACACTAGTTTTGTATAGGAAACTTGAGTCTAGATGCAAAAATTGAGTTTTTTGAGTGATTTTCCCTCTGGTCTTTGCAATAGATTCCAAATATGTTCTTTTCTATCTCTATAGATTCAGATATTTATCAGGTCTATTTCCAAAACGTTCCCTTTGCTTTGAATCTAATTGGTTTTCCAGTTTTTTAGTTTAAATGCTTTCATTAGCACTTTCTTCATTTATTTGTTGCGGTTGTGTAAAATCATATATGAGAGGTATGGTTATGTCTTTCTAATACATTCATTTGATCATATTATAAAAATTGATCCTTTCTTTCCAATTTCTCATGTCTTGGCCTTGAACTAGGGTGTGGTTTTTTTTACCTTTGTAGATAATTGTTGCTATATGATTTTTCTATCTCCGTTCAACTACAATCCTAAAACTTTCTTTGCACTTCTTTTTTCTATATTTTTGCATGTGATAAACTATTTTTGGGTGATATTTTTATTTGTAATTCCAAGTTTGAGATTTTGAGTGCTTGATGTTCCTTCTTGGTTTTTGTTTGCACCCTTTTTTATTTCTCGAGTTGTTCTTTGGATCAATTTATGTTATGAATCTAGAGAAGTTCAAGAGTGAAAATTTAGAGTGTGTGAGGTTGTTTTCATTCTTTTGAAAAGGAAAATGACTCTCTTCCCTTTTATATATAGCTTTTATCAAATAAAAAAGAAAAAAATTGTATTTCCATATAGCTTGTATTAGGCTTGGGTCTTGAATCTTTACACACCATATCAATTCAATGTCACTCCCCTTAAGTAAATAATAGCCATAAAATAAATGATTGATAAAATTGATTTTTTATTTTACTTTTCAATAATAACACACTAGTAGTAGCTCAGGCTAGGGTATTGGATTAGGGGAGTGAGTTAAATTCTCCAAGACCACAAAAACAAACTTTAGTATCTTGAGGTAGGAAGAGAAAATCAATTTGCGGTTGCACATTTCCTAGGAATCCCTTCTCGCACAAGGGTTAATCACGAGGTCACATCGAGGCTAGTGAAGTGATCTACCCCACTTTATTTGGTCTTTGTTGGTATTGGTCTTCATGTATTACTTGGAGAGGTACTTGAGAGGCATATGAATCACTTTGAGAAAACTCAAAAGAGGTTTCGAGCTTAGTTTCCATACTCTTGTATGTAGACTCGACTAACAATTGTTTCTCCAAGTTGGGTTGCTATACGTGGTAGCCTTAGTGGCCATAATCCTAGGTTTATTATGTGGGTTACAACGAGTTAGTGTCCTTGCTATACCCTAGGTAGATGTTGGTAAAACTCACTCGAATCTCCAAGGAGGTATCTCATGGATAATAAGGGCACTTATGGCAGCTCTAAAATAACCATTAAGAAATTTTCTAGCTCTAAAAGAACCACATCTTTACTTCCGACTTGTTCCCAGATAAACTAAGTTCCAACAACAAGAAGTTCCCTTTCTCTCTCTTAGTTTGTGTGTGCTTGAATCCTTATATTTGTTAATGTCTATTGACTCATCTGAGTTTATTTTTCCATAGGGGTATCTTAATTAATTAAATATATTCACCATGGCTAACCAACCTTTCTCCTGAAGAGGAAGGTCCACCTCCTAGGAGACGTAGGATAGCTATGGAAACTGAGGACTTAGACCATACTTGGGTTGAAGGGGATTAAATCAGTCCTCGAGTTGGAGATATAGTTGTTATTGAAGTGATTCATGAGAGTCCATCAAAACATGCAAACCCACCTCGACCATTTTCGTCTTGTTTTAATGAAATTGAAACCTTATGGTACTGAACCATTTTCTATGTTCTTGTTGTAGCTGCTATAACCACCCTCCAAAAATTTTCTGATGCGTAGATTTTGGAGCCTCCATTCTATCCACGGGAGCTTATCATTCATTTTTGTCAAGTATTCATGCTATGTTAAAGACTTATCATTCCATGCAGGGCTTGTGATTTCTTATCCTGATCCCGATTTGAACCTTTTCAATCACAAGCTATCTCTTGCCTTGACTTTGGAGCTTTGTCAGTCTTCCCTTCAGAAATTTCTCAATCTTGGAAGGTAGGACAACCTTGAGGATCTAAATTACACAATCTAGAGAGGCTAGCCAACCTTAAGCTCAAAATCTGCGCAATTCCTAGAGGCAGACCAACCTTGAGCACACAAATTGCACAAAAGCTTCCCCTACACTAAAAAACTGTGCAATTCACTAAGCCAAGGAGTTGGCTAGTCCCTTGTGGTTGGGAATTGTGTAATTTTTCTTGGCAATGTGAATGACTAGTTTCCCAAAAAAGAAAAAAGAAATCCCTAAAAAATAGGGAGTGGATAATTAGTTTCCCAAAGAGTGGCACAAGTTGTTATTTTTTACTTTCCACCAAGTGTCACTTTTCCCTTGATTTTAGTTATGTGCGTCATAAGCCCTAACCCGCCTAGATCTATATAATATAGACCCCTAGAGCTCATTTTCACATTCAATATTAGAGCTCTAGCCTTCCCAAGTAGATCAAGGAACCTTCAGTGGAGTTTGTGGTGCTTTTTCGACTGAGTTTTACTTTTGTTGTATTTTTTTGCTTTTTCTATCACTTTTTGTCGTTTCGCTTCTAGGAATGTTGTTTTTCTTGTTTCTTCTCATAATTGTTGGAATTTTAACTTATATTAGCTTGTATAAGTGTTGGTTCAGTCTGTTGTTCACTTTTTACAAGTGTCGCATCAATTTCATGATTTTTACCCATTAGTGGTTTTCATTTTGGCGACTCCCCGTGCATGTTTGTTTTCCCTTTTGCATGTTGGTATTCTACACTTGATTTTCACTAATTTATCTTTCCTTTTTCAAATTTACACTCTTACTTGAACTATCACTCAGATATGGGACTTTCCCATCCTCTTCCCGGGCAAATCTTCCCTTTACTTGGTTAGCAATTTCCATGTTCAACTGTGCATTGCACAACTTCAAGGCTCAAGCTTCGTGCTTGGCCTCTCAGACTGTGTACATTAGGGGAGTTTTGAGGTCTAAAATGGGCCTCTTAAGAAAAATGTACAACCAAAATAAACTTTATAAGAACCACTAGGATTCAAAATGATGATGTCAACCATGGGAGATGATTCACCATTTTTGGAGTAAAAAAGTAAAAAGATTAAAAAATAATAAAATAATAAAACTACTTTTTCAACTCGTATTTTCATCTTATCTCCCTAATTTTTGGCTCAAATTTAGAGCAGGAGTACTCGTTGAATGAAAATTTAAATTCCTCATCTAAGGAGTACCCATGTTGCATACTTTTGATGAACCCTACTACATGAAAAATGGGAAATACATGAAAAACGTGATTGCAATCATGTTTTTCATGTATTTCTCATTTTTCATGTAGTAGAGTCCATTGAAAGTATAGAACATGGGTACTCCTTGGATGATGAATCAAATTCTACATCCAACGAGTGTTTCCGCTCGAAATTTGAGTAAATTGATAAGGAGATAAGTTTAAAATACGAATTGAAAAAAAAAAAATCTTAATCTCGTCTAAAATTTGATGATGTAATCTAATTTTACTTTTTTATTTCCACTATTATTTTATAATTTCCTTAGAAAGCCCATTTTAGAACTCAAAATTCCCTTAATGATGCGCAATCCCTGTTAGGTCCCTATACTACCAGTGTAACCCCTTATTGTTATTAGTACAACCCCCTTATTATATTGTTGTGCCCATGTAGTCCCCATATTGTTATTATTGTGCCCTTACATTATTATTGTTATGTCGACTCGGATTATATTATGATCCCTTAGACTCCTATATATGGAAAGGAGGTCGTGTCATTTGTATCATCCAAGAATTTTTCATTTTTTTAATGTAAAAGAGGTTTCCCCCTAGAAGAGGCTTATTTCTAAGGCATTGATCTATCTTTTCTATCTATTTGTGAGCTAGTTTCATAACATTTGGTATCAGAGTTTTGGATTCTAGGGTTTCGCTGCTCCAAATAGGTCATCGTGGAATTTTCGTTATAACGTTTTGTTGGAAATAATACTGAGAGGGGGGGGGGGGGGGTGAATCAGTATTAGAAATTTAACAAATTTTTATTTCCATAAAAAAATTGATATACGTTACTTCAGTTAGTTCAACCTGTGTATATATGCAATTGTGTTTAAAGAAAACGTGTATATGTTACAGACTTATAATTTAGTTAGTTGATCTTAATCTGTGTATCAAAACCATAAAACAGTAATCAAGTGTAGTAAACAGTACAAGCAATCACACACATGAACACAAGATATAAGGTGGAAACCCAATGTGGGTGAAAACCACCTGCTACAATTCGTCTCTATCTTCTTTTAATAAGAAACTTCTTTCTACAATATTTCTGTACTGGTGCAGTCTTATACCAATACGCAGGCTTCTACCTGTAGAAGGCTACAACCTTCTCTCATTATCCAGCTTCTCCTGGAAGGGAGCTACAACCCCCTTAACTCTTGTACTAGCCGATGTACTAGTACGTAGGTGCTGACCTACAGAAGGCGACAACCTTCTCTTTTCTTCCAAGGACCACGTTTCATAAATTTTCAGACTGGATCCATAATAGCATCAATCAAACATCAAAATATATCTGCATCAATCAATCTCCTTTGTACTAACCAAAACTGAATCAAACAATCACTTCTCTGAATGTTGTAACCAAAATACAGTAACAGTACTAGAACCCAACCAGAACCCAGAACACTGCAACAGTAAACAGAAGTAGCTAAAACATATTTTATGAGACGTACGCTACTTCAATATGTAGAACCTGCGTGCATACGCTTCTATATGAAGGCAAACCTGTGTATACGTTGTTTTGAATTACCGCACCAGCGTGTATACGCGCCTTTTCTATACTAAACCTGCATACAGATCTGTAAAAGATAATTTACCCTTTTCAACTATTCAGACATCAGTTATACCCAGATTATCAGATTTACAGATCAAGACATGCGCCAAATATAAAAGATCAAAATCACACAAAGATACTTCTCATCAAGCCTTAAGATCTTGACCCATCAATAGAACTTATCCTTCTTCTAGCACTCAGGTTCCTCCTTGATTTAGATCCAGCTATGCACCATAACACAATCACCAGTATTCTAGATCTTGCTCTTCATTAGATATTCAATGCTTGAGTGCATTTTCGTGATGATCTCCTCCTCCTTTTATAGTCTTAGGCCTTACTCAATACCATGGTCCAAAACCACTTAGAAGCAATACCTTGGACCAAATACCTGGAGTCGACACTTCGGTCAAGATACCTTGGATCAATACCATGGGTCAAAATACTAGGGACCAAATACCACGGACCAAAACCAAGTTTTCCAATAGTACGCGCTTTTCCTTACATGAAAGTGCGTGTATACGCATACGCACCTTCTCGACTTCTAACCCACGTGTATATGCAGCTTGGTCAAGGGGAACCTGCGTATATCTCTTTTCCTTCATTTTGAGAGCCTGAACTGTGATCTATCATCTGAGTGATTTGCCATCAAGGAAAATACCTGTGTCATAGCACCAAACTTGTGACATAATGGCAACACGTTTTTTCTACAACGTTTCAGAAGCTAAAAAAAACCCCATTTGATCTGAAATCGTTCTGAACTTCGGGTCCGAATTTCAAAGCTTGTCTTGCTATATTGTCGGAGATATAATCTGAAGAAGTTAAGGTTTGTGCAGACTCTCGAATTACATTCCAAACAGGTGACCTGGGAAAATCGTCATAAATTTTGTTCTAAGCATCAGATTGAAATTTCGTAAGAAGTTTCAAAAATAGGACGGCCTGTAGTTTTCTGTATATTATTTTTAGGTACTAAGGTCAAAGCAGTGACATGTGGCACTTCGTACAAGTTTTCTCTACTGAACTAGTCTATAATCAGGTCACCGTGAGAGATTTGGCATAACTCTTCCTTGGAGAATACAATCTTGATTAGACTTGCAGGGTTAGAAAGAGGACTCAAAGGGCTACTAAGGGGGGTGATTTCAGATATTCAAGATCCGCAGTTATAGAGATACAACAGATTCAATATCGAGCTCTTACAAAGTGGAAAAAAAAGTGTGTAGTTTTTTTTTAATTTTGCATAAGATTGGTTTGAAAATTTAGTTTGAAGTAATTCAAAGGGAATAGTGAAGAATTATTAGCCTTAATTGATGCCCCAAAGAAATAAAATGGAAACACCTAGTAAGCAACTTGAAAGCTCTAGCATGACTCGTGAAGAAGAGGACGAAATGCAACATGATATATCAAAATTACAAGACCAAGTACAACAAATTTCACTCTCACAAAAGGTAACTGAAGCCAAGATGAATGGCGTGGAAGCTAATATGAATGGTGTGCAAGTTAAGATGGATGGTGTGGAAGCTAAGATGGATGGCATGGAAGCTAATATGAATGGCATGAATGCTAAGATGGAAGAATTGGAGATAAATTTGAATAAGTTGCTACAAGAAATGGTCACTAATGGTGAAAGGGCAGTAAAGGAAACTCATGATGAGAACAAAAGAATGTTAATCATGATTTCATAGACTCTAATGTTGGATTGAAGACCCATTATGTTCAAAAAATCGGTATCAGGAAGTTTTATGGCAAGGATCCCGAAGCATGGATACTACAGATGGAACAATTTTTCAATCTCCATAATGTGCAAAACACACAAAAGGTACGTATTGCAACTTTATATTTGGAACCAAATAAGTTTGTATGGTATCGATGGATTTGCTATCATAAACAAATTGTCACTTGGGCAATTTTTACGGAAGAAATGATAGCACATTATGAGGATACAAGAAGCAACACCTTTTTTATCCAATTGATAAATCTCAAACAAAAGGGTTCAATGATGGAGCACATTGAGGACTTCCAAAAATTGAACATAAGGGTAAGAGATATTCCAAAGGAACATAGGGTTGATGTGTTCATAGGGACTTTAAAGGATAATATCCAACATGAGGTTTGCCTTTGGGAACCTGATTCATTGGAGAAGGCATTCAGGTTAGCAAGAAAAATGGAAAGCAAAATTATGGCAACCAGAAAGCCTACCACTCACAACTATAAAAATGGAAGTGTTGTTACCCCTAGCCTTCCACAACCTACAAGGTTGACACCACAACAATTGGAAGAAAAAAGAGCAAAACGGCTTTGTTACAATTGTGATAGCAAATACACTAAAGGTCATAAGTGTGTTGAGAAGAAATTGTTCTACATAGATTGTGAAGAGGAGGAAGAAAAGGAACAAGAAATGTCAAAAGAAGAGGATATACTCCAGGAACAAACCCTAGATAAAGAAGAAATGAATCTAATCATATCCTATAATGCATTGGCTAGAATTACCACTCCTATAACTATCAAGATAGAAGGACACATGAAGAAGAAAAAGGTAATAATGTTGATTGATTCGGGAAGTACCCATAATTTTATTCATTGTAAGATAGCCAAGGAATTGAATTGCTTCCTATATCTAGCACCAGAGTGTCAAGTGATAGTTGCAAGTGGAGGAACCATAAATTGCTCTGGAAAGTGCCATAATATCAAGTTATCCATGGGAGAATATGTATTGAATAGCCCAATGCTTTCCATTCCAATGGGTGGTGCTGATGTTGTACTAGGAGTCTAATGGCTACAATCCTTGGGTACAATAGCTTTTAATTTTCAAGAACTTTTCATGAAATTTTGTGCAGAAGGAAAGGAAGTTGAATTAAGGGGTATTGCAGGGAAACTGAGAAAGATAATCAAGTCTGACAGTATGACAAAGCTTCTAAAGGAGGAACAACGAGGCGTAATTGCACAATTATGGTTGCTAGAGGTTCCCACATTGAAATCATCTATTTCTCCAGATCTCCAAAAATGCTTGGACAATCATTCCAAGGTATTTGAGACTCCAAAATGCCTCCCATCTATTTGTGACCATGATCGTGCTATTTATTTGATTCCAGAAAGTGTTCCTCCAAACATCAGGGCGTACAGATATCCCTATGCCCAAAAGAGTGAAATTGAACGTATGGTTGCATAAATTCTAGACGCTGGTATAATTCAACCTAGTCAAAGTTCTTTCTCTCCTCCAGTATTATTGGTGCACAAGAAGGATGGATCATGGCACATGTGTCTGGATTATAGGGAGCTCAACAAGCTCACTATTAAAGATAAATTTCCCATTCCTGTCATTGATGAATTATTGGATGAATTGCATGGATCAATTTACTTCACCAAGTTGGATCTTTGTTCAGGATATCATCACATCAAAATGAAGACTGAAGACATTATGAAAACTGTTGAAAATGGCAACAAGAAATGCTAAAAATGGAAATGTTATAAATAGCATTGCTATAGATAGCATTTTAGGTACCTGTGTTGAAAGTAGCAACAAGGAATGCTAAAAATAGCATTGCTATAGATAACATTTCAGGATATATTCCAATTTTAATTAGTCTCTGAATTAAAATTGAGAAGTAAAATTCGAATTTAGTCTCAGCAGCAATTTTAAAAATAATTAATTAATTCATCTTGAGTTACTTTGTTGGAGAAAATCAAACATGAAGTCTTTGTGAAGTCATGCAACAATTATCCCTTTGATTGAGGAAGTTATCCCTTAATTAAGGAGATAAGGATGAGTTGTATTTGAGTTGTAATTAGTTAGCTCAGTTAACTAAGTTAAGTCCAGTTAGAATAATTCCAACAGTTTGTGGAACTGATTGCGAGTTTAGTTAGTTAATGCATGCATGCATGCAACTATTGTACTTCAAATAACTGAATATTCTCTCATAAATAACTCATGCATGTCAGTTCAGACAAAGACCCAGTTGAGATTAGAGGAAGGGATAGCGTACTATCAGTTGCTAGGATTTTCCTATAAGAAAATCTCTTGCATGCAGAGGGAATTCATTCCTTCAGGATTGCCCAGTTTCTACAGAGGTCAGAGCAGTGTGTGAGGTGAGTTTTACACAGGTGACAACTGGAGGACCTAGGAGAAACTGTGCAAGGAAATAGGAGGCTTGGAGGGCAGAGGGAAAGGCATATGTGTTGTCTATTCTGTCTTTGAGCAGTAGTGAGGGATTGTAAAGAGAGTTGGATATCTTGTGAGCTAAAGCTTTGTGTAATCCTGAGATATTTCCACTAGTATGATAATACAGATATTGGGGTTTTTAGCTGACGCTTTCCCCAGAGTATTCTTCTGCGTTTCATGTGTGATTGATTTCTTCTTCATCTGTTATATGTGTTCTATTTTATCTTGCTCAAAATCGATTAAGCTTCTGCAATTTTGTTTGTAGAAGTAGATCAAGTATTTTGCTTTAGTTTATTGCATTATCAGGTGATCTACAGTGTGAAATTTCTACAAAAACAACATTTAGAACTCATGAGGGTCATTATGAATTTTTGGTCATGCCTTTTGGCCTTACCAATGCACCTTCTACATTTCAAGGTTTAATGAATTCCATTTTGAAACCCTTCCCTAAAAATTTGTGTTAGTATTTTTTGATGATATACTAATCTACAGCAAGTCTTGGAAGGATCATGTTCAACATGTTGACAGGGTGCTCAAACTATTGGAGGAGAAATAATTATATGCAAAAAGCTCCAAATGTTTCTTTGGAGTAAAAGAGGTGGAATATCTGGGTCATATTGTATCTCATGAAGGTGTTAAGGTAGACCCTAGAAAAATTAAATCCATTAAGGAATGGAAAATCCCCACTTCCATAAAGCATCTGCAAGGATTTCAGGTTGACAGGGTATTATCGCAACTTTGTTAAGAATTACGGGAGAATAGTACCACCTCTAACAACATTATTGAAAAAAGATGCATTTTCATGGACTCCAAAAGCAACAAAGGCCTCCGAACATCTTAAAGAGGCAATGTGCCAAGCACCAGTCTTAGCTATGTTGGACTCCACAAAAACCTTTATTGTGGTATGTGATGCTTCAGGAAATAGAATTGGTGTTGTTTTAATGCAAGATGAAAGACCCATTGCTTCCGAAAGTCGTCTAATCAAATGAAAGTGTTTACACAAAGCTATTTATGAGAAGGAAATGTTGGAAATACTACATGCACTTAAGAAATGACGACCCTACCTAATGGGAAGACACTTCAAGGTAAGAACAGATCATGATAGTCTTAAATAATTTTTAGAACAAAAATTATCCTAGAGCAACAAAAATGGGTCACAAAGATGTTGAGTTATGACTTTGAAATCATCTACCAAAAAGGGAAGCAAAATGTTATGGAAGATGCACTCTCAAGAAAGGATGAGGATGTGGAAGCATTGTTTTGTGCTATTTGTGTTATCCAACTAGATTGAATAAATGAAGCAAGGGAAGAATGGAAAAAGGAAAAAGAAGTGTGGCCACTCATTCAAAAGTTTCAGAAGATCCCAGTTCAAACCATATTGCCATAACTTGACGAGGAAGGAAAAATCATATTGGAACCTGGAGCAGTCACAGAAACAAGAACCCGACAACTACAAAATCGATCAATTTCAGAGTATCTCATTAAGTGGAAGAACTTACCCACTGAAGATTCCACATGGGAGGACAAGAATTTTATACAAAAGCATCAAGAACTACTCAAGTGTTGAGGACAACACTTTTCGAAGGAGAGAGGCATGTTAGGTCCCTATACTATCAGTGTAACCCCTTATTGTTATTAGTAAAACCCCCTTATTATATTGTTGTGCCCATGTAGTCCCCATATTGTTATTATTGTGCCCCATAGAAGCCAATTATTGTTATTATTGTGCCCTTACATTATTATTGTTATGTCGGCTCTGATTATTTATGACCCCTTAGACTCCTATATATAGAAAGGAGGTATTGTTATTTGAATCATTCAATAATTGTTCATTTGTGTAATGTAAAGGAGGTTTCCCCCTCAAAGAGGCTTATTTCTAAGGCATTGATCCATCTTTTCTATCCGTTTGTGAGTTGGTTTCATAACAGTCCCTAGCTTGACCAATTTGGATTGAGTAGTTCTAGGGCTCAAGCCTCATCCTCGGCCACTGAGACTATACAATGTGCAGTCTCTCCCTTAGTTTGCCCAGGCTGAGACTGCACATTACACAATCTCAAGCCTCAAGCCTCTCCCTTGATTGCTAATATTGTGCAATGCGTAGTTCATGAGGCTAGTCTTTTCCCTCAGTTCGAGAATTATGCAGTTTTCCCTATCAGTATTCTAGTTGCTACCTTGATCTTTCTTTGTGAATCATTTTGTTTGAGTTAATTTATGTTTTCCATGAGTGAATTTTTCTCCTACATGAATTGTAGTTGTTGAGAACTTCTCTTGATTAGTTACTTTCACTATGGCTCCCAAGAGATCTGTCTCAAAGGACATTACATAAAGCAACACCGAGGAGGCAGTTGAGAGTACTCAAATAAACTTGTCAGTTTTCTCAGACACTCATCTGTTTATAGAGAGAGTCGGACATTACATTGCAGAAGGTGAATGAGGCATTCTCAGCAAAAATCTTCAAAGAATATCTTGAGGACTGATAGGTGTGAACCAATGTCCAAAGATCAGGATTACACAAGATTGCATGTTGGTACCCAACTTTTCCATGTGTAGACATTGTCAACTTAATAATATCTTATACAGATTCTAAGACCATTACTCTTAGCAATGCCATTGGACAAAGGCTTGCCTCTTTCCTTCCACTTGATTACCAGCTTATGTATCATTTGCCAGAGCCATAATCGTACATGGATTTCCACTTTTATGCGGTCACCAACTACCTGAGTACAAAGGTTTTTTCCAAAGGTTGGGTAAAAGAGCATTCTAAATTCTACTAGATATCGAGCAACACATACAAGACCAAATCTCTTAGGAAGGATTATAAGTACCTAGTAGTCTTATGTTATCGAATCCATGGCCAAATTAGCACTGAGACCTTTCCGAAAGGTTTGGAATTCTTTCTTAATCACGTTGTGAATGAAGGAAAACTATTCAACTGGTTGGATTTGTTGACTCAACAGTTGAGAATTCAAGTGGATAACGCTAAGAACCCTCCCAAGGGTAAGCAAGCCCGATTCTACATGTATGCTTACTTATTGGATGCAATATGTGCCCAAAATTCATTTAATGGCATGAATTGGACCTGGTCACCAAGAGAAATTGTCGTGCACATTTACTACAAGTTGCTTTCAGAGTGCAACTACAAAGGAGTAATGGAAAAAATTATTAATCACTTCCTCATTCCACTATACAAAATGATCTTTGAGGAAGAACCACCTTGCATGTCTTGAGAGACAAGGGAAGCAGTGTTGGAATTAACATATTGGTTTGCCTCACTAGATGGCACCTTCCTTAGAATGTTTGGCAGTCATAAGTCTCAACATATTCTACCGAGGTATGCCACCTATTGGCGGGAAAAGTTACCTAAGGTAAGGGTTGACAACCTCAACATAGAAGAACAAGATAATCAACAAAGAGCAGTCAAGCAAGCATGTCAAACATGTGAATTAATAAATGTAGACTTGGAAACATACTTGGAGGTCCTACGTTTGATGATGTTCTTGTAGGGTCCAAACCCTTTGCTTTCACCAAAATGAGCAAGCCTGCAAGTCAATTCACAGAAGAATATACATGATAGATAACTCAATGTGCATACATAAAAGATATGTTAGATCATCATATGTAAGCATACAAATTACTATTTATGAGAAAATAACATATCAGGAATAATACATGAGCTTCTTTATTGATTAACAAAAATAGGTGTAGGAAAGGTACAACCTGATCCAAGCCAAATAAATGACGAAGCCTTCTTTCAGATTAGTCCAACTTGAGCCACAAAGACAACCTCTCTAAAAAATGCAAGGAGATTCTATAAAAATGATAAACATCTTTACAAAGGAAATCGAGGTTTCCATAGAGGCTGGGAGTGCAGGAGGCACGGGAAAATCAGACTTGATATGGGAAAAAATGGGTATAATGTCGATAGCCCTTCTCTTATTTCTTTTAGGCTTACCCAAGGTGTGGATATACACCACCTAAAACTAGTTAATTTAGTTGTGCTACAGGCTCTTATAGGTGGGCTCTCAGTAAAACCCGTGAACCCCTGCCCGAAAAATAGCATACTATTTTATTTTTTGATATTTTAAAAGTTATACGTGGGTACATAGTTATAAAACCCATGCATGTAGGTAATTTTGAAGGGTAGAATCGCATATCTTCCATCAAAATTAAATACAATTTATAAAATATAATTATAATTTTCTTATAATACACTTTTAATATTTTATACAAAACATATAAATTACAACTATAAAAACAAATAATGCAAACATATAAATTATAATAACAAATAATACCAAATACTAAAAATTTGTCATATATATATATATATATATATATATATATATAAAGGAAGGGGCTAGTTCCCAGAAGAAGCGATATTGGGCCCTCTTTTTTTTGTACATATATACATATCAGTCAAGCTGACCACTGTCACATCCAATCTATCACATCAACCGGAATACATTCGCAATGGAACAGCATAGGCTGCAGCGCAGCAACACAATGGAGGATCGAATGCGGGCGGGGTGCGAGTTAGCCAACTGCCCCGACCGCTGAGCCGTGCACTCATGTGCTTGTCATATATATATAACTAACTAACTTTCTTCAATTCTATAAGTTACTTTCTTCAATTCTATAAGTTTATAAATGTAGAATATAAATAACTTTCTTCAATTCTATAATTTTATAAATGTAGAATATATTTATGAATATCTTTAATTTAATTGAATGACATTTCCATAGAAATATAATTGTTTTATCATTTTTGGTTAAACATGTTTTAAAAAAATCATAAATTATTTAAATGATTAAATTAACCACAAGTAAAAATTACATAATCTTGAAAGTGTATTTTCATGTCACCATCCTCTCAAATTCTCCGATGCCATCACTCTATTTACAAAATATTCTACTAAATAGAGAAAGCCTTCATCAAAATAGTTCAATGAAAATCCTAAAACATTGTTCCAGTAAATAAATCTATTAGCGTGGGATACGTTTGTGCGACACTTTAATTCAATTAAATCATCTTTACAGTGATAAATACTTGTTTTACCTGGACCTGTATAACAATGATTAAAAAAAAATGGTGGTAAAGTTATCAAAAAAAATTAATTAATAAACATTACACTGCTCTTTCTTTATAGATTTTTTGAAGCCGTATTTTCATGTCACCATCAATTTTTTGCCACCAGTCTTTCTCCCCCAATATTGTACGCAAATTTGGTAACTTGTCCATCCCCGCAGGAAGTCTGTTCAACTTTTGACATGCACGTATAGACAGCAGACGCAGCCTGGGTAGCGTACTGTCATTCCATACACCGTTATTCGATGCTCCCCCAATGCTTTCCAACTAAATATTTTCAGCATTGTCAGATTTCTCAAACCCTTCAACCTCCAAATGCTTCTTGCTTCTGATTCTGCTTCCCACTAAAATAAAATCCATCTGCATCGAGTGTGCTTAATGAAGCAAGTTGGGAGATTTCCTGTGGAATCACCTTTAACCGCCTACAGTCCTTTAAACTAAGATGCTTGAAATCTTTAAGCTCACCAATCTTAGATGGCAATGATTGTAGTCTTTCACAATAAGAAAGATCCAAAAATTGAAGGGAAGAAAGATGGCCTATCTCTTCCGGCAAATCCCTGATATTGAGTCCTCGTAAACTGAGAAACTCAAGCTGTCCCACTAAGGATGGGATTGAATTTATTATGCTCCCTGTGTATTTGTTGCGTAGATGGAGAAACTTCAGAGACGTGAGAGTAGCTAGAAATCTTGGCGGAAGCTCTTCAATTGGATTATTGGATAGCATGAGAGTCACCAGTTTTGGACATGGAAACTCGGTGGGGAGAATTTTTATATCACTTTTTTGAAGTGAGATCCTTTTGCAATCCTCGTGATTGTCAATTGTGGGAAAAACTTGCAACCGTTGACGTGCTTTGACTAAACAATTCTCCTCCTTCTCACCAACATATATTGCCATCTCGCGAACAACATGGTGAACTCCTATCCATTGATGTTCTGGATTCAGCCAAGCAGTCATGATACACCAGTTAGAGCTAGCATTTTGGAAGAAGCAACGATCTACAAGAAGGTTCACGTAGCTTTGCCCAATGGCCATGTCCATTAAATGGTTCCCCTGTTTGCTTCTCACAAGACCCTCTGCAACCCACATCTGCACTAATTCCTGCAATTCAAATTCTTCTTCTTTCGCATACATGGCACAATAGAGGAAGAAATTCTTGATGTCTGAATTGGGAAATGCACCATAACACCATCTTAATAGTGGATAGGGTTGTGGTTCAATGCGAGGATTCAGAGTATCTGCAAAAGAAGAAGAACCTACATTTTTAATGGAAGATAAAGAAGTCTCCCATTCATCTACTCTGCTTTTTCCCCTCATTGTTGTGGCGACTAAGGTTATGGCCAAACGAAAACCTTTACACTTGTCTGCTATATTTGTAGCACACTCCTCTATATCCATAGGAACGTTGGGGCTGTCTCTGAAAGCTATTCTTCTGAACAACTCCCACGCTTCATCATTAGAAGGGGTTGTCCTTCTCTGGACTCTTGTGCGCTCTCTAATTCCTATTGGATAGGATCCCCCTTGATAATCTGGTGAGAAGCATAAGTAACAAACATTGAAAAGTCTTGTTGAAGGCCTTGAAAGAGGAAATTTAAAGGTACCTTCGATTTTTTGTGTTGTTCAGTGGATCTCCCACGGTTGCTAATGAGACAGTCCAGACGCCATCCTTGCCCTTGTCGTTATAATGGACCGTAGGTATGGAGTATAGTATTCGCCTCTGTAAGGGATTTATGCAGCAATTGCAACCAAATCTTGAGGTGCTTCGGGGCCACTTTTTGTTGATCTTGGAAGACGACACTTATATCCAGCAAAAGGTTGTGGACAGGCCTTAACTCAATTTGCAGAATCTCATAGTTTTCCTCCTCCTCAATAACATCCTTCATTAGTGGAAGGTGTTGGGCAGCAGATCCCCCCATAGCATGTTTTTGGGACTTAAAGCTCGAGTTTTGGTCAACCTAATGTAATGACTCTGCGAAATGCAGGTATGGAGCGCGAAAGTTTAGGATGAGTCATAGGGTTGTCCGCCCTAAAATAATGAAATTGAATGTAAATTGTGTCGGCCTACCCATGGTCCGCGGACCATGGGATTGTATAAATAGAGCGAGGCTCTAAGTGTAAAGACAGTTTTAAGTTTTTTTGGAAAAATAATAGATAGATGCGAAGGCATGGTTAGAGGATAGAAGTGGATCTGAAGGTATTGGGTCGTAGTAGTAGGTAAAGGCTCTGCAGCTGAGTGCGCAGAGGCCTAGTAGAGTCTGTAGCTGAGTGCGCAGACCCCTGCAGCTAAGTGCGCAGGGCGGAGTTGGGTCTGTATTGAACTGAACTTGAAAAGGATCATTAATAAAGCTAAGTTGATTCGACATATTGTGCATCTGTTTCATAGATCTATATTTTGATGTTCGGCGTTAATGGTATCTATTTATCTATATGCGTGCACTTGTATGTATGTTTATGTATGAAAACTTTCTAAGTAATTAACGAACAGAACCTAACTAAGGAAGACTTGGGTAATTAATATTGGTTGCACTGCAGCTGGATCTGCGCGAAGGCAGTCCCACAGGACACAAGGAGCCCGCTGGTGCACGTAATCTAGTAAGTGCGAAGGTTGAATCACATACCTATCACCCATATCAGACATCCCCAAGGTGTGGAAACCTGGTTCCAACACCCTCCCATACTACTTCGGGTGAGACCTTAGTCCGCACTCCGCAAACTGTTGCCGAAAGGGCCAGTAGTACCGGGATTTGCTTGGCTAAACTCACTGCTGAACCTAGGTCAGGCCCCACGTAGCCAACAAATGGTTCCATTGTCAGGACAGGGATCTGCCTAAGGGATGTCTCATGTCGTGCCACTGGAACCCAACAAATAAGGAAATTGAAGAGTGGCTGGACAAGAAGATTCACGAATTCGCGACATAGGAAAATAGAACTCCGCAGATATCTTAGAAAAGGTGGTTGGATCGTTACGTGTATACGGAAATCCATGAGATTTTCTTTGCATCTTTTCCCTTTGAACTGTATGAGCGGATTGCGAGATTAACCGACAACTAGGGAAGGTGTAAGCTCGACCAACCAATAATATGGACTCCGGAATTAGTGTGCAGACTAGAGGCATCAGAAAACAAGATCGCGCAAGCTGTGGACCATTGGCTCGACCGGATAATAAGGGGATTTATCATTGAGTTTGCAATGGACGTGATCATGAGATACAGCGAGGCAGAACGACGTTTTCTCAAGGGACCATAAGGTAAGTATATTAAATCTTTGAATACCTGGATTAAGATGTTGTTATGTGAAAAACAGGTTATGTGAATACATTAATGTTTGGGACGACGCGGAGCGGAAAGATCTACAAAGGTAGCAGGGAATTAGCAAACAGCCCTTTAATTTCACCTTCGCGAGAAAGCGAGGAAGAGCTCGCTCGGGTCTCTACGAGAAGTGCGGTCAGCTTGATAAGGCAGCGCATTCTGCAGTTACCACCTCCACCCACGCCACCACCTGCTTCACCTCCCTCACCTCCATCTCCACCCACTCCACCTCCACCAAACCCGCAGTTCAGCTTGGTGAGCGCAATCAAACTACTCGAATTCAGGGGAGTAGGGAATGAGGATCCAAACCAATTCTGGTTCGTGGTAAGAGCAATGTGGGAAGTGCAAGGGGTCACGAACGACAACATTAAGAAGGCTACATTGGTGAGCGCACTGCAGGATCACACATTGACATGGTATATCAAGCACTCTAATGACCACCCAAACGCAGGGATAGCAGAGATCCAGAATGTGTTGAACAGAGAATTTAGCCGGCCGAAATCAAAGACACAGTCAATCATCGGGTTTAAAGAGATCACAATGCTTCCAGGCGAGACCCCCTAGGATCTGGATCAGTGGCTAAAGAGTACGATCCGCGAGGCTAATATGACGCTCACGGATGCACAACATCACGCATGGTTTGTGGCATCCCTGACACCGCACTTGAGGACGGTGCTGTCACAACAGAAACTTTCCACCTAGGCCGAAGCGTTGGAAATGGCAATGAGGTTGCATGAGACCCCGATACAAGATCCTAGGTTGGGAGTTCAACAAATCCACGCACAACTACAGAATCTCTTCCTGGAAATGCAGAGCTTGAAGCAGGATAGGGCACCACGGCCAGAGGTGTGCGAGGAAGTATGGTGCGTAAAATGCAAAGGCCAGGGCCATGACAAGGACCACTGTCCAGTGTTCGCAAACTACTTGGCAAGAGGGGGGCCAATGCCGTTGAGACCAAAGGCACAAGCAGGGCCAAGTGCGACACCCATGTTATGGTGCGCGATCTGTCAGATAGGAGGAAAACACACGACGGATAATTGTCATTTGTTGCAGAAGTATACACAGACTCCCCAGTAGTTGTTTTGTAATTTCTGCAGGTCAGTAGGCCACGACGAGCACACTTGTCGCAATTATGAGTTAATGATGGATCGGACCCCAGCCTATAGGATGCAGACAGAAATGCGAGCCCTTGACCCATATGCGGGGATGGCACACGCTCGATTTCATGGGCTAGTTCAAGGACAAGGAGGAATGGGACCAGGAAGGGGTTGTGCACAGTTGATTTGCTACAATTGCAAAGGACCAGAGCACTATGCCTATGATTGCGCCAACCCGACAAGGATATCCTAAGGACGAGGAGGAATGGGACCAGGAAGGGGTTGTGCACAGTTGATTTGCTACAATTGCAGAGGACCAGAGTACTATGCCTACGATTGCACCAACCCGACAAGGATATCCTGTTCGTACTGTGCTCAGTTTGATCATGAAACAGTGAATTGTCCTACGTTGATCACATAAATGCGCGAAAAAGGGGTATTCCAGCCTCCTCCGACTCAGAATATCCAAATGATGAGGTTTGAACCGTGCGAAGAAGACCCAAATGTGAACATGATGCTCAGAAGCAGTGCGACCACAAGGGAAGATAAGGGGAAGCAGCCTGAGGAAGATACATGGGTTCGCAAGGCTCCCACAAAGGAACCTGAGTTTGACTTAGAACGCGTAAAGGAGACGTTCATGGAAGTTAAGAAGAGCTTCACGAAGGCCTCCACTTCAGGTAGTAAGGATCAACCAAAGAAGGGAATGGATCCTTCCATGCTCACTACCTTTTTGGAGACATGCATGAAACTGTTGCGCAATAATAAGTTAGTTAAGGGACTACAGGAGTTTATCACCAGGTGTGCAGGGTCAAGGGAATCGCGCGTAGTCCGGACACTGGGAAAGCATGCATTGTGCACCGGGAGGGAAATGAGATTGACGGGGCAGATTAGTGAGTACAAAATGGATCAGGTCATCCTAGATCTGGGATCAAACACGAATGTGTTACCGAAGCAAACATGGGAACGCATGGGTAGGGCTGCATTTCAATGGTTCCCTATTCAATTACAAATAGTGAACCAACAAAAGATTTTGCCCATGGGGAGGTTGCAAGGAGTAACAGTTGATATCGAAGACACGATCACACAGACGGACTTTGAAGTAATAGAGATTGTCGATGACAGCGATCTCTATCCCGCGTTGCTAGGATACACTGGGCCACTGATATGAATGGAGTCATCAACCTGAAGAAGCGGAAGATGATATTCGAGAAAAAGTCCCTACGCGTAGTAGTCCCGCTAGACCCAGCTGAAGGAGCGCGCTACACTGAACCAATGCGCGATGATGAAAGCGACGATGAGCTAGATTGTATTTACCAGATAACGGCGCGAGACCAGGATCAGGTGAACCCGACTGTAGATGGGAGAATCTTGTGGGAGCACAACAGCTCCTATACTTCGGATTCAGACGAAGAAGTAGAGTGCTGGCAGAACCGGTTGCACGAAGTGACAACGCTGAATTGCAACATGATGATTAGATCACTGCATTGCATAACGACAGAGGCAAGGGAACTGCCAACATATGATGGAGTGACAGCGGTGGATGAATTCTTGGACAAATTTGAAAGCACAGTACTGAAACAGCAGCGGTACGGTGCGCTGGAATGGGCACTACATGCAACACCGCACGATGGTGGAGTACACATAAGGAGACCATTGTAAACTTGCGCGAATGTAGAAGGTGGATGCACTTACGATTTCGAAGCCCCCAACGTCAAACGAAAGTCGGGCAGACAGGACGAAGCAGCTTGCGCGCCCACCTATGTCAATGGGTGCAGACGTGTGCTGTGCAGTCCACACAAGCACACCCCAAACTAAGGATCGAAAATCAAAACCAGACGCAGTAGCAAGAAAAGCGACGCACACCACAAGTATTCCACATCGAAGCATTCAAAAAGGTATGTGGAATCATGAACAGAGTTCACCAGGCGAGACGAACTGATTGGGGCCTGCGCGTACCAGCGGTCCGATGGGCCTCTAGGGCCATGTACAAGAATCTGAGCGCGGAGACGAAGATGGCGGGCAGAGTCGAGGCCATAGGTTTGGGAGGAAGGAATCCTCATATAGTTGGAACAATACGCAGGGACCAAGACGAAGGGATTATGGAGCTGCGCGAAGTCGAACATAGGCAGATTCAGGAAGCCATTCAATGGGGGAACCTTAAGTTTCGTAAACTCAAAGATCGGGTATGACTGAGGAAGAAAAGCATGTTAATGGATGCAGATATCAAAGAACTGAAAACCGAATCCGCGCAAGCATGCTGCATCAATAAACTAAGAATGACAGGACAAGATATGAGCCGAAATACTACTGCATTAGAAGGTTTCCGCCGAGAATTTGTGGCCCTGCTACCATGGCTACGACCGCACCTTACCAGACAAAGTAACCAGGGGAGCGCACCACATAAGGAAGAATGCGCGACGCTGACTGACGCGAGGGAATTTGAGGAGTGCCCGCAGACTAGACTGGAAGGTGCATCGAAGCCTCACACAGGTGGTGCGACCACCTGACTATCCATGGAAAGCACAGTCTCAGCGCTCCAAGCAGTTGAAAGAGAGCACGAGACTATAAAAAAGTTTGTATGGGACCAGCGCGATAAGGAGGTTGCACGCAAGATCAGTCTGCCATAGGGGTCGCACCCGTGCATGGGGGGTTGCGCTGTCGTGCGGGTAGGTTGGGAAGTGACCGTTGGTGTCACTATTCATGACAAGATGTCTAGGTTAAGACAACAAGGAGTGGGCGGTGGGCAATTAATACACAAAGTCAGAACTAGATTTGGGACGATCTGCCGCCAATTTCACATTAATGAGCCGAATGAGGGGGGAACGGTCGAATTTGAATTCAAAAAGGCCTATAAATCACAGGTGTTTATCCATCGAACAACCTTTGGTGTCTTGAGAAGTCAGTTGGTGCGCTATCAATTGGATATGGACCTGATCCGGGTGGATGTTGATGGCCACCCACCTATCCCATTTGGACCCCCACAACTGTCTCTTTCAGTCTTTTCAGTTTCCTAAATTGTAGCACAGTTTACTATTTTTAGCAGTTTTTCGGGTCCTGAACTTCCGGAGCCGTTTTGAGGCCCTAAACGATGTTTTTTTGGGAATCTGGGGCAACATGGACTCATGTTGCCTCCCAAAGTGGTAGTACTCGGATAGATCTTTCTAACGAGCTATCGTACGCGTCAAACGGAGATCGTATGCCAAAGTTACGACCCCGGGAAATTGATGTACCAATTTACCCAAACGGGGCCCACAATTTGGCGTTTCATCTTCTAGGGTTAGGTTTTGGGATGTGAAGGGTTTTCCATTGTTTCTCAACAATAAATAGGCCTTCGAGCCTCATTGTAACACAGTTCGGAACAGTTCAGAGGCATGTAGCCGCCACATCTCTTCTCAGAGATAAGCTACCATCGCCCTAGCTAGTTTATTTCCATTTCTAGTTGTAAGCATATTTCAGTATTTTCCATTATTGAAATGAAGCATTATTTCTGCTGCATTTTTGTGTTTATGGTTATTGCATCTCTGTTTTTATGGTTATCTCTATAATCTATTGCATTCATGTTTAAATCTGGATCAGTGGTATCAGAGCGGTCTGCTTTTTCTCTGTTTTTCTTTGCATGTCCCCAACGAGGTCAGGATATAAGGAGTTACGGCTTGAACTGGTCGAACCTTTACAAGACCAGCCTTGCAAATCTCGACGGCCTCCCATGGCGGATGAGAAGAAAGACGAGGGGACAGGATATCCTATCAAAATCTTGCTCGAAAAAGCGCTCGAGCGGCAAAGGAACGCAATGATGGATAGCTTTGCGCAGATCCTTCAGCGGCTACCCAGAGGTGATGCATCGGCTTCCAACAGCGACTCTGGAAATGCCACACCGTTTAAGGTACAAGTTAATTTTGAAATCCCCATCTTCGAGGGTCAAATAGACGCAGATGCCGTAGATAAATGGTTAAATCTGCTAGATGGGTATTTTTCTATTCATGAATTTTCAAGTCGGGAAAAGATTGTTTTCGCTCTTCTCAAAGCAGCCCCCCACGTCAAGGACTGGTGGGAAACCTACTGCGAGCAGAAGGATGAAAGTACAGGCTCACTATTTTCAGCCACACCCACTTGGAATGACTTCCGGGATGCCATCAAGGAGCAGTACTACCCTGTCAGAAGCTATGAGGACAAATACATCAAATGGACCACACTGCGGCAGGGACGAGACCAAGGTGTGCCGGAGTTCACAAACATTTTTCATACCCTTCGCACACAGTTGGGTATCAAAGATACTGAGCTGCATCTGGTACTCAAATACCGTGGCTGCCTACACAGATACATCCAGGAAGAGATGGGATTCTTGAACATCTCCTCACTCGGCACAGCATACCGATATGCTGTCAAAATCGAGCAAAAGTTCAAACAGAAGAAGCGAGACTTTGGATCTGCAAATCCAAAGCCCAAAGGACAAAGCCAAGGCGGGGTGACCCAAAACAACCCGTCGAAGCCGCAAGAAAAGAACAACACTACGAAGCCGAAGAAGGACACAGGGAAGTGGTGTGAGTTCCACAAAAGTATCACTCATAACACAAGTGAGTGTCGGACCAAGCAGTCGTTGGTGGCTGAGTTGAAGGCTTCCGAATCAGATGCAGGTTCCGACCCTGAGCCAGAACCCGACAAGGGGAATGGCAAAGGGAAGTAGATCATTGATGCGGATCCCAGTGCCACTGTTGCCACCGCCAAGATCTAGAAAGATGAGCCCGAAAATCCAGAGGAAGGGGAGCGTCTTTCCCACTCACAGATGTGGGTGAAGGGTTCACCGCTACAATTCATTGTCGACAGTGGCAGCCAAAAGAACCTCATTTCAGCAGAGGTTGTGAAGCGGTTGGGCCTACCGACTACACCGCACCCGCAGCCGTACAGTATCGGGTGGCTTCACGAAGGACGAGATCTGAAAGTTCGCCAGCAGTGCCGCCTTCCCTACAGCATCAAACCCTTCACAGATGAGGTATTGTGTGATGTTACACCTCTGGATGTTTGTGATGTATTATTAGGCCAGCCATACTTGTGGAGGCGACATGCTGTGTATGAGTCAAGGCCTCGTGCTGTCATTATTTCTTTGAGTAATTCATTATACAGGATACCAGAGGTAGCCCCACCTACTGCCACATCTTTGATCACTGCTAAGAAAGGCAGCAAGCTCATCTCACAGACCAGGAAATTTATTTGTCTAGTTCACTCCCAAAGTAAGGGGAAGATCGTTGCTACCTCCATGACCTCTGCAAAGGGTTCCTCCATGCAGCAGCAGCAGCAAAGGGATACGGTCATGATAGAACACGGGAACAACTTCTCCTCACCCACAGGGGTACCACACAAGTTTCAGGTGGGCGACAAAGTTTGGTTACATCTGTAGAAAGAACGCCTTACAAGAGCCCATCAGAAGCTCCGACCACTCCGACATGGTCCTTACACCAGTACCAAGGCTACGGGCAACAATGCTCTGAAGCACAGCATTCCTCCATTCCTTTGCTTGCACCAAGTGTTCAATGTGGACCATCGTCGACCATGCTTCCCACCATTTCTGGTCACATCAGAGATTACAGAACAGCTCACCAGAGACCCAGCTCAGCAGAAGCTTCCTCATCTCAGCGAGGAACTCAACGCAATGGGGACCATTGCTTCCTAAGGGGGGAGGAATGATCCAGGTGGATGTTGGTGGCCACCCACCTATCCCATTTGGACCCCCACAACTGTCTCTTTCAGTCTTTTCAGTTTCCTAAATTGTAGCACAGTTTACTATTTTTAGCAGTTTTTCGGGTCCTGAACTTCCAGAGCCGTTTTGAGGCCCTAAACGACGTTTTTTTGGGAATCTGGGGCAACATGCGTCCATGGACCGATGTTGCCTTCAAAAGTGGTAGTACTTGGATAGATCTTTCTAACGAGCTATCGTACGCGTCAAACGGAGATCGTATGCCAAAGTTACGACCCCGGGAAATTGATGTACCAATTTACCCAAACGGGGCCCACAATTTGGCGTTTCATCTTCTAGGGTTAGGTTTTGGGATGTGAAGGGTTTTCCATTGTTTCTCAACAATAAATAGGCCTTCGAGCCTCATTGTAACACAGTTCGGAATAGTTCAGAGGCATGTAGCCACCACATCTCTTCTCAGAGATAAGCTACCATCGCCCTAGCTGGTTTATTTCCATTTCTAGTTGTAAGCATATTTCAGTATTTTCCATTAATGAAATGAAGCATTATTTCCGCTGCATCTCTGTGTTTATGGTTATTGCATCTCTGTTTTTATGGTTATCTTTATAATCTATTGCGTTCCTGTTTAAATCCGGATCAGGACCTTACAAATTTAGATGCTTTGAGAGCAAGTTCAGTGTTTGAGACATTGCCGAAAGAGATACAGGACTTCCTAAACAGGGTGATGTCGACAACCGAAGGAGCCGCGGAGAGCCCTATGCCGCCGGTGGGGGATGCACCAGAAATTCCTAGATCACCTCGGACACCAAGGCCCAAAAAGGATCCACAGACAGAAGGACCAGTCCGCATGTCCCCGCGAAATCCGCATTTGGGAAACTGTCTGTGGAGGACAAGGGCAAGACAGTGAATCTTGAGACAAATGATGAGGAGGAGGATCTCTAGGCCTTCATAGAAGAGATTGAACCAGATGAAGAAATGGCAGAAAACATTCAGCCAGTGTGCGTTGTAGCAAAACTACGCAAGTATGTCCCTCCGCGAAAAGGGAGAGTAAAAGTATCCAAAGATCTAGATGCCATTAAGAGTGCACTCAAAACCCCGCTCCTCCTAGAGGGAATTCTATTTGAAGGTTCGGTTTTGGGCCGCGTGCCCACGATGAAATTTGAAGATTGGGACCTTGCGGATAGCGAAAAGTTCCCACATTTGGAGACTAGCCAACTCATGAAACAAAGCAAGGAGGGGGCAGTTACAGCGCTACAACCACGGAAATGGCTGCGCGGGGTGGAGGAGGCCGGGCTACTCCACCTACTATGGATTCCACACTTTCATCGGGCACCAATCACGATATTTGTCATCAGGCAACTACTTTGCTTAATACATGATGGGCACTTGTGGCTGGAGGAGCTTATTCCCATCATGACAGAGCTTATTCATAGGATTTCTCAGCTTCGTTGTATGGGAAGGGATCCCGCAGAAATAGCAGGGAAAAGCAGAGACTCGGCGCTTGCAGAGGCCATGAAGAAGAAATACAAGTTGGAGAAAAAGCAAAGGGGCTACATCATTACTAGCATTCAAGACAAAGGAGTGCGCGTAGCCACCCAACTGCTGGTAGGAAAAGTGATGAGAAAATGTCGCAACAACGAGGTACCAGCAACGGTCATCGTGTTGGCCAAACAATGCGCCGAGGGGGTACAGTTCAACTAGGCACAGTTCCTCTGCGAGGAGTTCCTGACAAACTGCAAGGAGGCCTAGGAGCAGGGTAAGACCTTCCACTATGCGTGGTTGCTCTTATCCATCTTATTGGTTGCAGGGGAATTGCCTGAGGACAGTTAGTTTCCTCCTCTTGACCAGGACTTGCCAGAGGCAGCGAAATACGCGTCGCTATGGGCAACAAGGGATGCCACGTGGATCTATGAGACCAAGATCTTTTGGATACTCATGGAGGCGAGCGTACGGATGTGGATCAACAAACGGCCACGCCTATCCCCCACGGTATACGACAGTCTGTGGAGCTTTGCAGACTTTAAGGTAGATATGCACAATGTGTATATTAGGGCGCGAAAGGATCTGGAGCAGAAATGGACCAAACTCCCCTTCATCGCGATTGATGATGCTGTTTTCGTGGTGCTCAACTCATGGCCACCTAAATGGCGTGCCCCATATCTAGCAACGCGCGATGAGATGGCGATTCAAAGACAGAAGGATTTCACCAAGCTATTGGCACAACAGAAGCGGAACGAGCAGTTTGCCGAGGGGGCAAGGGCTTCCCGCGAGGCAGCGAAGGCCGCCACGGAGTAGACCAAGGCTGCAGAAAAAGCAGCAGCAGCACCGGCAACTGGGGCAACCACGATGCAAAAGGGAAGAGGCTCGGACCTAACCATAAGACAGGGGACAGACGACACGGTAGAAGGCGCGGACCTAAACACGTCATCGACACAGCTGAAACGGCCGCACTGTACGGAACAGACAAGGCCCCGGAAGAAGACGAAGGCTTCCAAATTGGATGAGGAACCTATTACACTAATAGAGGGTGACCTATATGACATCGGCGACACCGTTCGCGAGGTCACTAAGGAAGGGCCGCAGGAGGCAATGTCGGAGTAGCGGAATGTGTTGGGGGCACTCAAGGCACAACTGTAAGGACTTTAGTTGCGACTCCCACAAGAGGGAACGGTAGTTGTCTATGGTGCCGCGGGAACATCGGCAACAGAGCAGTTGTTGCAGACCAAAATGGCCAACACCGTCGCGCTGCCAGAAGGAGCACTGACAGCGGACAACATGGAGGATAAAGCCACGGTAAGACGGATCAAGGGACTCGGCCTAAACTTGCTTCCCTTCCGTAGGATATGTTATACCAGCTGCAGGATGGAGCGACAGCAGAACTCCGCGCTAGGGAAGGATGCCCAGTGCAAATGCTAAGTGAACAACAAATCAGCATCGAGCAACTTAGCCTACAACGTGATGAAGAAGTGGCGCAAAACCAACAGTTGGAGCAGGGCGTAGAGGAAGCATGTCGCCGCACTCCAGGACTGGAAATTGCGACAGACCTATCAATAGGAATGCGGATCCACAAATTAGCCAGTGGATTCCGTGAGGCAAAGGAGGAAGCTACGAGGATCCAGCTAGACCTCAACCTACAAATTGTTGAACTGCGATTAAAGGCACAGTCATCCACGCCCCCGGAAGTTCGAGAACAGCGCGCTGGCGATGTCCAAAAAGGGCTGGAAGAAATTGAACAGGCAGTGCAAAGCTGTACCACTTTGTTGGAAGAATCCTTCGGGGTCCTCACAGCCTTACAGGAGGACCCCACCATACAGCGGTTGGAAACAGAGGCGTAGGAGCTTCAAATGCAATATGATAGTGTGCGCAAGACGGCGCAGACAGTAATCCTGACTCAGTGGCTCGCGAGGCTACAATAGGCGAAGGCATTGAAGGAGCAAGTGGATGCAACGCGCCAAAAAGAGGCAGTACTTAAAGCACGCGTCCAGCCTTGGATTGATGAGGCCTTCCTCATCATCGCTGCCATCGAAGGAAAGCTCACACAAATGAAAGTATTGCATGCTCTCAGACAGGGAGACGGCAGAACAATGTGTTGCAGACCTTCGCGCAACTCAAGAACAGTTGGAAGGGCTTCATGCCAAGATCGTCGCACTATGACTCGGGACGAGTCACGATGATTGTGTTGGGGGCCTATTGGGCAGCGGATCCCCCCATAGCATGTTTTTGGGGCTTAAAGCCCGAGTTTTGGTCAACGTAATGTAAAGACTCCGCGAAATGCAGGCGCGGAGCGCGAAAGTTTAGGATGAGTCATAGGGTTGTCCACCCTAAAATAATGAAATTGAATGTAAATTGTGTCAGCCTACCCATGGTCCGCGGACCATGGGATTGTATAAATAGAGCGAGGCTCTAAGTGTAAAGACAGTTCTGAGTTTTTTTGGAAAAATAATAGATAGATGCAAAGGCATGGTTAGAGGATAGAAGTGGATCTGAAGGTATTGGGTCATAGTAGTAGGTAAAGGCTCTGCAGCTGAGTGCGTAGAGGCCTAGTAGAGTCTGCAACTGAGTGCACGGACCCCTGCAACTGAGTGCACAGGGCAGAGTCGGGTCTGTATTGAACTGAACTTGAAAAGGATCATTAATAAAGCTAAGTTGATTCGACATATTGTGCATCTGTTTCATAGATCTATATTTTGATGTTCAGCATTAATGGTATCTGTTTATCTATATGCGCACACTTGTATGTATGTTTATGTATGAAAACTTTCTAAGTAATTAACGAACATAACCTAACTAAGGAAGACTTGGGTAATTAACAGGGTCGCACCGCTGCTGGATTTGCGCGAAGGCAATTCCACAGGATGCAAGGAACCCGCTGGTGCGCGTAATCTAATAAGCACGAAGGTTTAATCACATACCTATCGCCCATATTAGACATCCTCAAGGTGCGGAAACTTGGTTCCAATACCCTCCCATACTACTTTGGGTGAGACCTCAGTCTGCGCTCCGTGCACTGTTGCCGAAAGCGCCAGTAGTACCAGGATTTGCTTGGGTAAACTCACTGCTGAACCTGAGTCAAGCCCCACGTAGTCAACAGAAGAATTGGAGCAATGACTGGAGCGATAACAACTTCGCGACCTCTAACAATTACTAAAAAGTCACTTTCAAGGCCATGAAAGAGGTAATTAAAATGTACTCTCCAATTTTCGATTTGTTCCAACACTTTCTTAGGGTTGTTGCTGAAACAATCGAGACACCGTTGTCGTGAATTGGGGCGACGGAGTATACTTTTGGCTTGTGTGAAGCAATTATGCAGCACTTGAAGCCACACCTTAAGGGTCTCACGGACCGCTTCAAGCAATTGATCTTGGAGGAAGATGTTAATATAAGGCAGAAGATGGATCAAATTAGCTTGCAGATTTCACGGCATTCCTCTTCCTGAATTACTTCTTTTAGCAATCAAATGAGTGGCTCAACACTGAAAACGTTGTTTTTGGTAATACTATCCATGGCTTTTTTAACATTCTTGCGGCCTCACAGAAGAGAAAAGCAGAGCAGAGGAGAGGGAGAAGTGCAAGGAGTGCGCGAGAGGGCCAAAACGCAGTTGTGATTGAGAGGGAGGGAGGAAGAGGAAGGAGCAATGAGTTAAATAGCATTCAGCATTTGCATTGCCGCACAGGGAGGGGATTCCATATTCATTGCCGCACAGGTAAGGGATTCCACATTCGGCAGCACAGATGGCTAAAGTTTATGGCGAATTCCTTCTTTAAAGCGAAAGTTCATGAGATTCCTTTTTTGGAAAAGGAAACACGTTCTGCGAAGGAAGTGTAACCTGATGTGTGAGGAGGGGCATATTCTGCAATCACTCAAATAGAATTCCGAATTTACATTGCCGTGGGGCATTCCGCATTCTCCACCGCAGATTGCTAAAGTTGATGGGAATTCCAATTTAAAGTGAAAGTATCTGCGATTTCTTTTTTAAAGGAAAATTGTTCTGCGAATTCGAACTTTAACTTTAAATGAGAGTGTTCGCGATTCATCTATTTATATTGCGATTCATCTATTTATATTGCCGGGCAGGTGGAGCATTCTGCACACATGAATTTCAAAAACGAAAATTTATGAGAGTGTTTTTTAAAACCAAATTGTTTGTTTGTGATAAAGCACAGAATAAACATGATAACACAAAGGAAATGTAATCAAAGAAAACAGCGGTGGTGTTTGCTTTTGTTCTTTGGAATTATTATTTTTATGAAAGTAATAAAATAAAAGAGGGGTGGGGTTACTATGTGTGTGGAAAAATTTGGGAAATTTTCGTTTTTATGGAAGTTAAAGGTTTAAAGTTATTTGCAAGTATTTTTCAATTTTTTAAACTCTATGTGAAGTTGTTTAATTTAAAAGTTAATTTCATAGTATTTCAATATATTATTAAAAATTAATTTCATAGTAATTCAAATTATTATTAAAAGTTAATTTCATAGTATTTCAAGTTAATATTAATAATAAGTATTTGTAATTTTTTTAGTATGTGAAGTTGTTAAAAAATTGAATTTATGGATTTTAGAAAAGAGGAAGGATAAAAAGCAATCCAATGAGTAATGGTTATGTTTATCTTGTTTGTGATAACGAGAACCAAATTATATTAGCATTAATTATATATTAAATGTATGTTTACAATAATTGCGTTGCCAAATACATATGGGTTTGTCATTTAATAGTTGTTATTAATATGAAGTAAAATCACTTTGCCTTGTCATAGTTGTTTTAAGTGAGTAGCCATAAAATCATAAAAGTAACTCTAAATAATATTTCAATTTATGATAAGAACACTAATAATTTGACAAGAAATAAGGATACCTTATACAAGAAAGTTATTGTTAATGTAATTAGAGTTTTGTGTATCATGCAACATACAACATCAAATAAAAGCACCCATATCCTTAGAAGAAATTCTAATGAAGAACACCCAAAAAATATTGCTAATGTTGTAAGTGTTTTCTATATCATGCAACATACAATATCAATTAATCACCTAATTCCTTAAAAGGTAATTTAAGGAAGAAGATCATAGATGCAACACAAAATAATGGGTGTTTCATTGAAGCTTTCCATGATGTCTACATGCCAATATGCCACATATGTATGAGACAAGTAACTCACATCAACTAGTAAAGTTTGCCACACTACACATCTATCAATAACTAATTAAGGGATTGATTATAGTAGCATTCATTCACAAGGTTCTTTATGACACTAACCTCGTACATATTATCAACATTGAGAACTAGAAAAATATGAGCAGCATACTTTTATCTTAGTCAATTCTACCCATCTATATACATGGGTAACCTTAGAGGAAATCAACTTCTCCAATGATGCAAATTCTTAGCCACCCAATGGAGATCCTCCTTTTATGATACTCATTTACAAACACGATAACCAACATCCTTCACACACAATAGCATCACAAATACCTCTTATTGCCTTATTTGCTTAACTCATCCACTTGATCAACATGCCCATCCGAAGGTGGCAGCTCAACACAAATAAGGTACATTAGTCATTGTTTATATGGAGTTTTTTCATTTAATATATTAGGAATTTAAGCAAGCATCATAAGTTGAAATCGCATAATGAGTCATGATTCTTGGAAGCTATACGTGTTGCCTTGTTTCACCTTGGTGGTTATCTTATCCTTTTAGTCAAGTGTGACCACTATGGGTTTTTCTTTTATTTTCCAAGAAGGGCATGAATAGGAGGCATAGATTGAGATAGTATGACCATGGCATTCCATACTTAACACCTTTCATGAATCCCCTTTCTTCATTCTACTTTCTTTTGAGTCAATTTTTTTTAGTCACTCATACTAGTTCCATGCTTGTCTCATCTGATGAGAATAGGGGCTTGCAAATTCCCATAGGTTGATGTAGTGGAATAAAGAAAGGAATTAAGAAAATATGCCAAATGTCAAAATGCAAGAAAATGGAAGGGGATGAATTACAATTAAAATCCAAGATAAATTAAACTTTACCCCCTCATGTGGCCATCATGTGAAACCTGTGAACGTCGCGATTTATCAAAATAAAAAGGAATTAGAACAATATACCAATCCTTATGAGCAATGAACTATCCATTCTAAAAATAAGTTAAATTAAATCAATGAATCCTATCAAACAAGATAAACAAAGCAAAGAAAAAGATTAAGGGTGGAAAAAGTAGTGTTAAGGGAAGGGAAACTCAAGTTATGTAAGCACCCCCTCAACAAAGGGGTAATAGATGATGGTGTTGCATAACCCATGCATAAGTCTACGATGCCACTTATTAACTCCACCCTTGACCATATCACTTATCACATTCACCTGTTGATTGAAGGGCCAGCTTAGGAATTGTTTCTTTCCCATGGGCTTTGGAAGAACTTAATAAGGGTAGTTGATAACCCTCACATACCAAAATATGAAAACTTGTACAAGGTCGTAGTCTAATGAAAAGTTTGAAGAATATACCTATTGTGATTTACTTATGTGCATTATGCATTAAATATTTTTGACTTCTTATATTTCATTGACTCCTATATACATGATTGATTGATCTCACTCGATTCCTTGAGTTGTGCTTGATGACATCATACTTGTACATGGTTCTTTAGGGGACATTGATATGACACCCACATTTCATTAATGAGGCCACCCACTTATAATGGATGTTGGACACTTGATGATGAATATTGTTATAGCCTATTTCACCCACATTGAGTCAATGAGGGAGACCTTTGGCTTGTTAACCAAGATGAATGCCTTTTTCTCTTGATTTTTCCCATGTCACAACAGAAACGCTAGTTTCACTTTGACAACCTACATATAAACTCCAGTTTCCAGTGTAAAACTTTTGTCCTTAAGCATGGGCTTCTCTTACACAACTTGCATCTGGACAAGACTTCTAGACTATGTCATCCTTGAGGAATTCAACTCGATCTACTTGTTCCTTAGTTGGCTAAGGGGAAATAATTTTAGAAGCTTCCTAACTTATCAAACCCCTAGGTTTCCAGGTATATTCTTTTGGAGAAGGAAAAACTCCTTTATAATCTAATTAGGTTGAGAGGGAAAGAGTTAGTTGAAACTTATAAGAGATCTTTGCTATACTATCTGAGTGGTGTGATACCATAATTGAGAAGGAGTTGGGATTGAAGGTGGGAGATGAGGCCTTATTATTAAAAGGTATATTTTTATGCATTTGATTCATAAATGCAAGTATATGATATGCCTTGAAAATATGAGTTTTCAACTGGCAACCTACATCTAGAAACACTAGTTTCGTATAGGAAACTTGAGTCTAGATGCAAAAATTGAGTTTTTTGAGTGATTTTCCCTCTAGTCTTTGTGATAGATCCAAAATATGTTCTTTTCTACCTATGTAGATTCAAATATTTATCAGATCTATTTCAAAAACGTTCTCTTTGCTTTGAATCTAATTGGTTTTCCAATTTTTTAATTTAAATGTTTCCATTAGCACTTTTTTCATTTATTTGTTGCAATTGTGTAAAATCATATCTGAGAGGTATGGTTATGTCTTTCTAATACATTCATGTGATCATATTATTAAAATTGATCCTTTCTTTCCAATTTCTCATGTCTTGGCCTTGAACTAGGGTTTGTTTTTTTTTTTTTTTACCTTTGTAGATAATTGTTGCTACATGATTTTTCTATCTCCATTGAAATACAATCCTAAAACTTTCTTTGCACTTCTTTTTTCTATCCTTTTTCATGTGATAAAATATTTTTGGTTGATATTTTTATATGTATTTCCAACTTTGCGATTTTGAGTGCTTGATGTTCCTTCTTGGTTTTTGTTTGCACCCCTTTTTTGTTTCTCTTGAGTTGTTCTTTGGATCAATTTATGTTATGAGTTTAGAGAAGTTCAAGAGTGAAAATTTAGAGTGTGTGAGTTTGTTGCCATTCTTTTGAAAAGGAAAATGACTCTCTTCCCTTTTATATATAGCTTTCATCAAATGAAAAAGAAAAAAAATGTATTCTAATATAGTTTGTACTAGGTTTGGGTCTTGAGTCTTTACACACCATATCAATTCAATGTCACTCCTCTTAAATAAATAATTGATAAAATTGATTTTATATATTACTTTTCATTAGTAGTAGCTTAGGCTAGGGTCTTGGATTAGGGGAGTGAGTTAAATTCTCCAAGACCACAAAAACAAACTTTAATATCTTGAGGTAGGGAGAGAAAATCAATTTGCAGTTGCACATTTCCTGGGAATCCCTTCTCACACAAGGGTTAATCACGAGGTCACATCGAGTCTAGTGAAGTGATTTACCCCACTTTATTTGGTCTTGTTGGTATTGTTCTTCATGTATTACTTGGAGACGTACCTGAGAGGCATATGAATCACTTTGAGCAAACTCAAAAGAGGTTTCGAGCTTAGTTTCCCTACTCTTTTGTGTAGACTCAGCTAACAATTGTTTCCCCAAGTTGGGTTTCTATATGTGGTAGCCTTAGTGGCCATAATCCTAGGTTTCTTACGTGGGTGACAACGAGTTAGTGTCCTTGCTATACCCTAGGTAGATGTTGGTAAAACTCACTCAAATCTCCAAGGAGGTATCCCACGGCTAATAAGGGCACTTGTGGTGGCTCTAAAATAACCATTAAGAAATTTTCTAGCTCTAAAAGAACCACATCTTTACTTCCGACTTGTTCCTTGATAAACTAAGTTCCAACAACAAGAAGTTCCCTTTCTCTCTCTTAGTTTGTGTGTGCTTGAATCCTTATATTTTTTAGTGTCTATTGTCTCGTCTGAGTTTATTTTTACACAGGGATGTCTTAATTAATTAAATATATTCACCATGGCTAACCAACCTTTCTCCTGAAGAGGAAGGTCCACCACCTAGGAGACGTAGGATAGCTCTGGAAACGGAGGACTTAGACCATACTTAGGTTGAAGGGGATAAAATTAGTCCTCGGGTTGGAGATATAGTTACTATTGATGTGATTCACGAGAGTCCATCAAAACATGCAAACCCACCTCAACCATTTTCGCCCTGTTTTAATGAAATTGAAACCTTATGGTAGTGAACCCTTTTATTTGTTCTTGTTGTAGCTACTACAACCACCCTCCAAAAATTTTCCCATGTCTATATTTTGGAGCCTCCATTCTGTCCACAGGAGCTTACCATTCACTGTCGTCAAGTATTCATGTTATGTTAAATACTTATCATTCCATCCAAGGCTTGCAATTTCTTATCTTGATCCCGATTTGAACCTTTTCAATCACAAGCTATCTCATGCCTTGACTTTGGAGCTTTGTCGGTCTTCCCTTCAGAAATTGCTCAATCTTGGAAGGTATGCCAACCTTGAGGATCTAAATTACACAATCCAGAGAGGCAAGTCAGACTTAAGCTCAGAATCTACACAATCCTTAGAGGCAGGCTAACCTTGAGCACACAAATTGCACAAAATCTTGCCCTACACTCAAAAACTATGTAATTCACTAAGCCAAGGAGTTGGCCAGTCCCTTGTGGTTGGTAATTGTGCAATCTTTCTTGGCAATGTGAATGACCAATTTCCCAAAACAGAAAAAAGAAAAAAGAAATCCCTAAAAAATAGGGAGTGGATAATTAGTTTCCCAAAGATTGTCACAAGTTGTTATTTTTTACTTTCCGCAAAGTGTCGCTCTTTCCTTGATTTTAAGCATGCACATCATAAACCCTAACCCACCTTGATCTATATAATAGAGACCCCTAGAGCTCATTTTCACATTCAGTATTAGAGCTCTAGCCTTCCCAAGTAGATCAAGGAACCTTCAGTGGAGTTTGTGGTGCTTTTTCAAGTGAGTTTTACTTTTGTCATATTTTGTCGCTTTTTCTATTACTTTTTGTCGTTTCGCTCTTGGGAATGTTGTTTTTCTTGTTTCTTCTCATAATTGCTAGAATTTTAATTTATATTAGCTTGTATAAGTGTTGGTTTAGTTTGTTGTTTGCTTTTTACAAGTGTCGCATTAGCTTCATGATTTTTACCCATCAGTGGTTTTCATTTTGGCGACTCCATGTGCTTGTTTGTTTTCCCTTTTGCATGTTGGTCTTCTACACTTGATTTTCACTAATTTATCTTTCCTTTCCAAATCTGCACTCTTACTTGAACTATCACTCAGATCTGTAACTTTCCCATCCTCTTCCCGGGCAAATCTTCCCTTTACTTGGCTAGCAATTGCCATGTTTAACTGTGCATTGCGCAACTTCAAGTCTCAAGCCTCGTGCTTGGCCTCTCAGACTGTGTACATTAGGGGAATTTTGAGGTCTAAAATGGGCCTTCTAAGAAAAATGTACAACCAAAATAAACTTTATAAGAACCAATATGATTCAAAATGATGATGTCAACCATGGGAGATGATTCACCATTTTTGGAGTAAAAAAAGTAACAAGATTAAAAAATAATAAAATAATAAAACTACTTTTTAAACTCGTATTTTCAACTTATCTCCCTAATTTTTTACTAAAATTTAGAGCGGGAGTACTTTTTGAAAGAAAAATTTAATTCCTCATCCAAGGAGTACCCATGTTGCATACTTTTGATGAACCCTGCTACACGAAAAATGAGAAATAGATGAAAAACGTGATTGCAATAATGTTTTTCATGTATTTCTCATTTTTCGTGTAGTAGGGTCCATCGAAAGTATGGAACATGGATACTCCTTGGATGAGGAATCAAATTCTACATCCAATGAGTGTTTCTGCTCGAAATTTGAGTAAATCGATAGGGAGATAAGTTTAATATATGAATTGAAAAAAAAAAAAATAGTTTTTTTTCTTTTTTTCTCTCTAAAATTTGATGATGTAATCTAATCTTACTTTTTTATTTCCACTATTATTTTATAATTTCCTTAGAAGGCCCATTTTAGACCTCAAAATTCCCTTAATGATACGGAGTCCCTCGATTGACCAATTGTGCATTGAGTAGTTCCAGGGCTCAAGCCTCATCCTTGGCCACTAAGAATATGCAATGTGTAGTCTCTCCCTTAGTTTGCCTAGGGTGAGACTGCACATTACACAATCTCAAGCCTTAAGCCTCTACCCTAATTGCTAATACTGCACAATGTGTAGTTCATGAGGCCAGTCTTTTCCCTCAGTTCGAGAATTGTGTAGTTTTGCCTATCAGTATTCTGGTTGTTGCCTTGATCTTGCTTTGTGAGTCATTTTGTTTAAGCTAATTTATGTTTTCCATGAGTGCATTTTTCTCCTACAGGAATTGTATTTGTTGAGAACTTCTCTTGATTAGTTACTTTCACTATGGCTCCCAAGAGATCTATCTCAAAGGACATTACATAAAGCAACACTAGGGAGGCAGTTGACAATACTCGAGTAAGCTTGTCAGTTTTCTCAGACACTCATCTGTTTATAGAGAGAGTCGGACATTAAATGGAAGAAGGTGAATGAGGCATTCTCAACAAAAATCTTGAAAGAAGATCTTGAGGACCGATAGGTGTGAACCAATGTCCAAAGGTCAGGATTACACAAGATTGCATGTTGGTACCCAACTTTTCCATGTGTAGACATTGTCAGCTCAATAATATCCTATACAGATTCTAAGACCATTACTCTTAGCAATGCCATTGGACAAAGGCTTGCCTCTTTCCTTCCACCTGATTACCAGCTTATGTATCATTTTTCATAGCCATAATCGCACATGGATTCCCACTTTTATGCGATCACCAACTACCTGAGCATAAAGGTTTTTGCCAAGGGCCAGGTAAAAGAGCATTCTAAATTCTGTCAGATATCGAGCAACACTTACAAGACCAAATCTCTTAGGGAGGATTATCAGTACCTGGTAGTCTTATGTTATCGAATCCATGGCCAAATTAGTACTAAGACATTTTCGAAAGGTTTGGACTTATTTCTTAATCACGTTGTGAATGAAGGAAAACTATTCAATTGGTTGGATTTGCTGGCTCAACAGTTGAGAATTCACGTGGATAATGCTAAGAACCCTCCCAAGGGTAAGAAAACCCAATTCTACATGTCTGCGTACTTATTGGATGCAATATGTGACTAAAATTCATTTAATGGCATGAATTAGACCTGGTCACCAAGAGAAATTGTCGTGCACATTTACCACAAGCTACTTTCAGAGTGCAACTACAAAGGAGTAATGGAAAAAATGATTAATCACTTCCTCATTCCACTATACAAGATGATCTTTGAGGAAGAACCACCTTGCATGTCTTGAGAGACAAGGGGAGCAGTGTTAGAATGAACATATTGGTTTGCCTCACTAGATGGCACCTTCTTTAGAATGATTGGCAGTGATAAGTCTCAACATATTCTACCGAGGTATGCCACCTATTGGCGGGAAAAGTTACCTAAGGTAAGGATTGACAACCTCAACATAGCATAACAAGATAATCAACAAAGAGCAGTCAAGCAAGCATGTCAAACATGTGAATTAATAAATGTAGATTTGGAAACATACTTGGGGGTCCTACGTTTGATGATGTTCCTGTAGGCTCCGAACCCTCTGCTTTCACCAAAATGAGCAAGCCTGCAAGTCAATTCACAAAAAAATATACATGATAGATAATTCAATGTGCATACATAAAGGATATGTTAGATCATCATATGTAAGCATACAAATTACTATTTATGAGACAATAACATATCAAGAATAATACATGAGCTTCTTTATTGATTGACAATAATAGGTATAGGAAAGGTACAACCTGATCCAAGCCAAATAACTGACGAAGCCTTCCTTCGGATCCGTCCAACTTGAGCCACAAAGAAAACCTCTCTAACAAATGCAAGGAGATTCTATAAAGATGATGAACATCTCTACAAAGGAAATTGAGGTTTCCATAGACATTGGGAGTGCAGGAGGCACGAGAAAATTAGACTTAATATGGGGAAAAAATGGGTATAGTGTCGATATCCCTTCTCTTATTTCTTTTAGGCCTACCCAAGGTGTGGATATATACCACCTAAAACTAGTTAATTTAGTTGTGCTACAGTCTCCTTTAAGTCAGCTCTAAGTCAAACTCGTGAACCCCTCCCGAAAAATAGCATATTTAGTCAAACCCGTGAACCCCTCCCGAAAAATAACATATTATTTTATTTTTTGATATTTTAAAAGTAATACGTGGGTACATAGCTATAAAACCCATATATGTACCCAATTTTCAATGAGTAGAACTGCATATCTTCCATCAAAATTAAATACAATTTATAAAGTTTAATTATAATTTTCTTTCAATACATTTTTTAACATTTTATATGAAACATATAAATTACAACTATAAAAACAAATAATACAAACATATAAATTATAACGACAAATAGTACCAAATACTATAAAAATTTGTAAATATATATACACAAAACTTTCTTCCATTCTATAAGTTTATAAGTGTAGAAATATAATTGTTTTACCATTTTTGTTTAGACATGTTTTAAAAAAGCATAAATTATTTAAATGGTTAAATTAACCACAAATAAAAATTACATAATCTTGAAAGTGTATTTTCATGTCACCATCCTCTCAAATTCTCTAATGCCACCGCTGTATTTACAAAATATTCTACGAAATAGAGAAAGCCTTCATCAAAATAGTTCAATGAAAATCCTGAAACGTTGTTCCAGTAAATAAATCTATTAGCGTGGAATACATTTGAGCGATACTTTAATTCAATTAAATCATCTTTACAGTGATAAATACTTGTTTTACCAGGACCTGGATAACAATGATTAAAAAAATTGGTGGTAAAGTTATCAAAAAAAAATTAATTAATAAACATTACACTGCTCTTTCTTTATAGAATTTTTGAAGCCGTATTTTCATGTCACCATCAATTTGTTGCCACCAGTCTTTCTGCCCCAATATTGTAGCCAAATTGGGTAACTTGTCCATCCCCGCAGGAAGTCTGTTCAACTTTCGACATGCACGTATAGACAGCAGACGCAGCCTGGGTAGCGTACTTTCATTCCATACACCGTTATTCGATGCTCCCCCAATGCTTTCTAACTTCTGTAACCCAGAGAGAACCAATATCTCTAACAGGGAAAACCCGCCAGTATTCCCTATTCCCAGGGATTGACTTTATTATGCTCCCTGTGTATTTGCTGCGCAGATGGAGAACCTTCAGAGACGTGAGAGTAGCTAGGAATCCTGGTGGAAGCTCTTCAATTTGATTATTGGATAGCATGAGACTCACCAGTTTTGGACATGGGAACTCGGTGGGGAGATTTTTAATATCATTTTTGAGAAGGGATATCCTTTTGCAATCCTCATTGTGAATCGCGGGAAAATTTTGCAGCCCTTGATCTGCCTTGAATAAACAATTCTCCTCCTTCTCGCCAATATGTATTGCCATCTCACGAACAACATGGTGAACTCCTATCCATTGATGCTCTGGATTCACCCAAGCATTCATGGTACGCTGGTCAGAGGTGGCAATTTGGAAGAAGCAACGATCTACAAGAAGGTTCACGTAGCTGAGCCCAATGGCCATGTCCATTAAATGGTTCCCCTGTTTGCTTCTCACAAGACCCTCTGCAACCCACATCTGCACTAATTCCTGCACTTCAATTTCTTCATCTTTCGCATACATGGCACAATAGAGGAAGCAATTCTTGATGTCTGAATTGGGCAATGCATCATAACACCATCTTAATAGTGGATAGGATTGTGGTTCAATGCGAGCATTCAGAGTATTTGCAGAAGAAGAAGAACCTGCATTTTTAATGGAAAATAAAGAAGTCTCCCATTCATCTACTCTGCTTTTTCCCCTCATTGCTGCGGCGACTAAGTTTATGGCCAAACCAAAGCCATTACACTCGCCTGCAATATTTTTAGCACACTCCTCTATATCCATAGGAGGAGCAGGGTTGTCTTTGAAAGCTGTATTTCTGAACAACTTCCACGCTTCATCATTAGAGAGGGGTTGTCCTTCTCTGGACTCTTGTGCGATCTCCAATTCCTGTTCGGTAGGATCCCCCTTGATAATCTGGTGAGAAGCAGAAGTAACAAACATTGAAAAGTCTTGTTGAAGGCCTTGAAAGAGGAAATTAAAAGGTACCTTCCATTTTTTGTGTCGTTCAGTGGATCTCCCGCGGTTGCCAATGAGACAGTCCAGACGCCGTCCTTGCCCAAACCAAATTTAATTACTAATATTTGAATAGATAATTTATTCAAATAATTTACAATGGTGTGGATTAGTGTTTTGGTATATAGATTTGAAAAAATATTCTATCCCACTTGTAATTGAAATTGTAATATTCTTATATTTATAATTTAATAATTAAAATTTATCTTTTACTATGATTTAAATTTTTAAGAATTAGATCATGAATATCATGAAGATGAGGTTTTTTTTAATTTTCTATCCTAGTTACACCTATAATCTTTGGGAATAATGTAAAAATGAAGAATATACCTCCTATTCTTTTGAATTTCTATGGTATGCCAAATCAAAACCTTGATGCTTTCTTTACTAAATTCGATATTTTATGGCACACATATGGATAAACTAATGGCGCACATATGGATAAACTAATGATGCACAAAAACTTCATTTATTTCCATCTAGTTTAAAGGGATCCACACTAAAATGGTTCATGGGAGTAGGAGAATCTTGTTTAAGGATAAATTTAACTCACAATAGTGAGTTACTTTATATCCAGTAGAACTTCTCAAGGCCTACCTAGATGGAGGGTGTGGAAATAAAGCACAGTACAACACAACTCAAACCAATCCCAAGCATGCAAAATAGAAATCATAAAAGAAATGGACGGTCATACCTTTCCTATCATGAGTACAAGACTATGATTGGTGCAACTTGCTTGAAGGATATCTCCCAGAGAGCTTAGCTCCTATCCCTACTCTTTAATACCTACACACAATAGAGAAACCAACAAACCATTATTCCCTTCAATAATGATTAGTACATGCATATAAATATATTCAAAATAATCATGTAAATATCAATTAAATACATGAGAGAATGGGAAAATATTGAAACTTTGTATTATACCATTTTTGTTGTACATGAACATTCTCTTTGTAGATTACCTGTGATCTACTCCTCACCAATAGTTACCGTCCATTGGACCCATTGTACTAGCTTATCGCCGAAGAGTAGGTTAATCTCCTAAAATCATTCCAACATTTCTAGTTTTTTTCTCCTTTATGATCTATGGAGAGCTTGAATTTATTCGTTTCCTCCAAGAGTGATCACATTGAATGTAGACACTTTCTTAACCATCTTTGCTCCTTTCATCCTTGTCATCTCTAGCTGATCAAACTTGACCTGGTCAAACTTTATCCCGTGCTCTGTTTTTCAAACTCAGTGGCACTGGGGTGTTGTTATCCTATTGTTTTTTTAGGCTAGTGTGCACATGGCATTGTTAGCCCTAGTGTTTCTTGACCACAAATGTAGGGGGGCATTGAAGCCTTCAACTCCTACTTTTTGGAGCAATTGACAAAGCAATTTTGACACTCTGATGTAGCAAGTGATGTTCCCTTCTCACTTGACCATAGGGGGTGGCTTTTTGAGCTCTATTAGATGCCCCAAAATGTATGATCAGGTACTCAAAATTAGGCTCAAAACTCGAAGTGTCAAAATCTTGATAAACTTAGCTTCAGATTGAAGAGCTCGTCATTTTGATTTCAACGGTGTGAACGACACTTGAATCCAAACTCGTATAAAGACGTTAAAGCAAGTCAAAGTTCAGGTTTGACTTAGACAAATGGCAGGAAAAGATGATGTGGTAGGGCTCTTCAGCAAATGGGGAAGCGCCAAGTGGTAGGTCGCCACTGGCCCCCGCATTTCGCAAATCGCATGTTGCAGGTGGGTTGGCGTTAAAAATTGGCCCCGGAACAAGCCAGGGTGCGATGCGATAATCACAATCGCACATCGCAATAGGGCAGGTGGAAAGGTATTAAAGAATCGGCCCCGAGCAGGGAAGGGTTGTGATGCAATAATCGCAATCGCACACCGTAAAAAATAGGGTCCCGCATATATAAGACCACCGATACTCTACTGATTGTGAATTGTGAAAGGATCTTGGATGTGATAAGTTTATGAGTTACAGTTAATAGTTTCATCTAGTTTGCCGTATCGCAATCATACGTCACCCCGCCGCATTCACAGACCATAAGACCGCCAGTTCTCACCAATTTCGATTTGCAATGGAGCTACCGGAACCATCGCTTTAACCGCCGAACCTAACCACTGTGTGACCACTTGGCCTTAAACGCGAGATAGGCGGGGAAGTTGAGAGGACTGCCAATTTTGGTAGAACTGCCATAATTAGCTCCAAATAATGAATTTAACTGGCAGTTAGCTATATTTGGAGGAGGAAATTGTGGAAACACTGACAGAAGTCATAACTAAGGTAGTTTTTCACCAAATTGGATGCAAAAAAGAGGCTAGATGGCCATTTTTTGACATTTTGGACTCATTGGAGCAAGTTTCAGAAGCATTTGAGCATTGTAAACACATCTTTTTACACTTTTGAGCATAATAGAGAGGCCCAAGCCATTGGACACTGGACCAAGGAGATGTATCCCAGGAGGGGTGAACTCCTTTATCATGTTCCTGTTGTAATGTTTTTTTGATGATGTTCTGTACATGTTTATGTTGTTCTTTAGTCTCTTATTTATGTTAAATTACTCATAAAATTAACATAAAAAAACACATCATTTCACTTGTAAAAAATCATGAATTCTTAAGCACAATGAAAGAATTTTGTCTCTAATATGAGGAGGATCTTAGCACTGCAATCTAATATTCCAAATCACATCAATTTCGTATCAGAGCTCTAGGTTTGCTTTGTGATAGAAGGATTTAATTGTTTGCAAGTTTTTATCATGCTTACAAGGTTAAAACTCAAAAGCGCAGAAGGGAATCTAGTTGGAAGCCTTGAAGTTGGGTCAAGGGGAAGGAGAGAAAGGTTTCCACATTCTCCAACACCAATTCAGCCTTGAGTTGCAGTTGAGACTCCAAAGGTCAGGTCTCATGAAGGAGAACCTACAAACATGACAGAAGATGATAAGACCTTCAGAAAGGCTTTCTTTGATATGACAAAGATGGTGAAGGTCCTTTATGAAGAGAGGAATACCAGGTTGCAAGGGGAAAGTTCCTTTCCTCCCAAAGGAGAAGGCTCTTCAGAAGGAGGTAATGGAAAATGAGGTAATCTAAATGAAGACAAACCTCCACCCTCTCCACAATATTCTTCATCTTCTTTTTCACAAACATCTTCACCCTCTTCTACTAACACAACACCTACTCATACTCATCATCATACTTCAAAAGGAACTAATAAATCACTTTTTTTTAAACTTGATGTTAAATTTGAGTTGCCCATGTATAATGGCGAAGTGAATGGAGAGAAGCTTGATAATTGGATTCGTCAGTTGGAGGTCTATTGCAAGATCCAAAACCTTGAAGAGGATGACATTAAGATTCAGTTAGCTTCCTTGAGAATGGAGGGTGCAACACTAGTATGGTGGGAATCAAAGACCCAAAAGGAGATTAAAAACACGATAAGATTTCAATTTCTTGGAATGATTTCATTGCTGCAATCAAAAGACAATTCTACCCTCTAGCTTATATGCAGAAAGCCATCATGAATTGGCAGAACTTTAGACAGCTTAAAGGTCAAAATGTGCAAGTTTACACGTAAGAATTCAGAAAAAGTTCTTTGATGTTAGGTGTAGATTTTCAATCACCAGCACATTGTTGAAGTACATAATGGGTTTACACAGTGACCTCAGGCATATTATCTTAATGTTTAATCCCAATAATCTAGATGATGTGTGTGTGTGTAAGCTACTCATCTTGAGACAAGAGGAAAAAACACCCCAAAAAAAGGTAGTAAAAATCCATTTAAGAGTAAAGGAAATGAAAAGGCTTTTAAAGGGAAGGCAAAGAAAAATGAGTCTATCAAAAAAGAAGGAGAGAAAATTACATGCAAACATTGTTCGAGAGAGGGTCATGATGAAGCTCATTGTTGGAAATTTCATCCTGAAATGAGACCCAAGAAAAACAACAATAAGGGGAAACAAAAAACAACTGCAACCACTCAACAGGATTTGGAATCTGATTCGGGCGATGAAACTAAAATCATAGCCATGCGAATAAAACAAAAAGAACCCATTGCTAGCACTAGTTCTTCAAACTCACAAAATGAAACTCCAAAGGAAAAGAGGAGAATAGAACTTTTTCACATAAGGGTGATATCGAAACACGACAAGATTTATATGCCTTTTGATAGTGGCTCTCAAGCCAATCTTATCTCTAAATACATTGTCAAATGTTTAAACTTGGAAACCATTCCACATCATAAACCATATCCAATAGGATGGGTGTGTGAAAATGCGCAATCGCAGATTACTAGAAAGTGTAAACTGAGATTCGCTATCACTGTAAATTTCATAGATGAAGTGGAGCTTGACATTGTGTCGTTAGATATTTGTGGCATAGTTTTGGGCAGCCCGTAGCTTTATGACAGAAAAGTTATCTTCCATAAACATGAAAAAAATATAATTTATTCAAAGGTGAAGTAGAATATATTGCCAGAGCTCATAGCAAGAAAATAAATCTTTCTCTTGTAAATGCAGGGCAGATGAAAACACTAGTGAATTCGAGCAAGAATTTTGTACTTCTAATGATCAAACCCAAGGATGATGTTGATAATGAAGCTTTTAAAGGTTGTGATTCGAATTTGAAATCTGAATTGGTTGACGTAGTTAACCAATATAATGAGATGTTTCAGGAACCAAAGGAATTACCTCCCAAGAGAGGAATTCAACATGAGATACAGTTGTAGCAAGATTGTCCTTTTCCTAACATTGACATGTATAGGATGTCAATGATGAAAAGCGCAGAAATTAAGAATAAAATTCAAGTGTTATTGAATAAAGGGATCATCCGACCATCTTCCTCACCATGTGGTTCACCTATTGTCTTGGTGCAAAAAAAAATGGAACATGGAGCAGGTATGTGGACTCAGTGAAGTAGCATTCGACATTTGCTAAAGATTATGGCGAATTACTTCTTTAAAGCGAAAGTTCATGCGATTCATTTTTTGGAAAAGGAAAAACGTTCTGCAATCACTCAAATACAATTCCGAATTTACATTGCCGAGGGGCATTCCGCATTCTCCACCGCAGATCGCTAAAGTTGATGGGAATTGCAATTTAAAGTGAAAGTATCTGCGATTTCTGCGAATTCGAACTTTAACTTTAAATGAAAGTGTACGAGATTTATCTATTTATATTGCCGAGTAGGTGGGGCATTCTGCACACATGAATTTCAAAAAATGAAAATTTATGAGATTTCTTTCTTAAAACTAAATCAAAAACAAAAATTTATGAGATTCCTTTTTTAAAACTAAATTGTTTTTTGCGATAAGCATAATAACGCACAGCAAATGTAATCAAAGAAAACAGCGGTGGTGTTTGCTTTTGTCATGTGGAATTATCATTTTTATGAAAGTAATAAAATTAGCATTAATCATATATTAAATGTATGTTTGTCCTAATTGTGTTGCTAGGTGGGTTCTTGGTCATATTAATCATATATTAAATGTATGTTTGTCATAATTGTGTTGCTAGGTGGGTTCTTGGTCATAGTATGACGGATATGGAGTTTACTAAAATAATAGATTTTAGATATTATTAATCTAAAGTAAGATCACTTTCTTCGGTGTAGTTGTTTTAAGGAAATAACCATGAGATCATAAAAATAGCTTTAAATAATATTGTGATTTAAGATAAGAGCACCAACAACTTGATAAGAAATATTTATATTTTATGGGTGAAAGCATGGAGTTGGGTTAGGAAATAATCATAAATCATAAAAATAGTTCTAAATAATATTGTGATTTAAGATAAGAGCACCAATAACTTGATAAGAAATATATACTTTATGGGTGAGCGCATGCAGTTGGGTTACACGTGAAGCACCAACAATTTGATCAGTAATATGCATACTTTATGGGTGAAAGCATGGAGTTGGATTACACGCAAAATGAAAGCGTGTTTTGGTAAAAAAAAAAGGATGCTCGAATGCCCCATCCTAGCTCCTATGTAACCCCAGGTTAGGAGCTTGATCCAGCTTAAAGCTCAATACAACCTTAAAACTAAAAATTTTAAATTTTATGTAAATATCAATAATGATATGCAAACTTTAAAATTCCAAGTATTTGATAGTTAAAAAAAACCCAAATTTAATTACTAATATTTGACTAGATAATTGACAATGGTGTGGATTAATTTCTCATCACATTTCTAGTGTTTTGGTGTATAGATTTGAAAAAATATTGTATCCCACTTGTAGTTGAAATTGTAATATTCTTATATTTATAATTTAATAAATTAAAATTTATCTTTTACTATGATTTAAATTTTCAAGAATTAGACCATGAATATCATGAAGATGAGGTTTTTTTTTTAATTTTCTATCCTAGATACACCTACAATCTTTGGGAATAATGTAAAAATGAAGAATATACCTCCTATTCTTTTGAATTTCTATGATATGCCAAATAAAAACCTTGATGCTTTCTTTATTGAATTCGATATTTTATGGCACACATATGGATAAACTAATGGCGCACATATGGATAAACTAATGATGCACAAAAACTCCATTTATTTCCATCTAGTTTAAAGGGATCCACACTAAAATGGTTCATGGGAGTAGGAGAATCTTGTTTAAGGATAAATTTCACTCACAATAGTGAGTTACTTTATATCCAGTAGAACTTCTCAAGGCCTACCTAGATGGAGGGTGTGGAAATAAAGCACAGTACAACACAACTCAAACCAATCCCAAGCATGCAAAATAGAAATCATAAAAGAAATGGAGGGTCATACCTTTCCTATCATGAGTATATGACTATGATTGGTGCAACCAGCTTGAGGGATATCTCCCAGAGAGCTTAGCTCCTATCCCTACTCTTTAATACCTACACACAATAGAGAAACCAACAAACCATTATTCCCGTCAATAATGATTAGTACATGCATATAAATATATTCAAAATAATCATGTAAATATCAACTAAATACATGAGAGAATGGGGGGAAATATTGAAACTTTTTATTATACCATTTTTGTTGTACACGAACATTCTCTTTGTAGACTTTACCTGCGATCTACTCCTCACCAACAGTTATCGTCCATTGGACCCATTGTACTAGCTTATCGCTGAAGAGCCTATAGGTTAATCTCCTAAAATCATTTCAACATTTCTAGTTTTTTTCTCCTTTATGTTCTATGGAGAGCTTGAATTTATTTGTTTCCTCCAAGAGTGATCACATTGAATGTAGACACTTTCTTAACTATCTTTGGTCCTTTCATCCTTATCATCTCTAGCTGATCAAACTTGACTTGATCAAACTTTATCACGTGCTCTGTTTTTCCAACTCAGTGGCACTTGGCTGTTGTTATCCTATTGTTTTTTTAGGCTAGTGTTCACATGGCATTGTTAGCCCTAGTGTTTCTCGACCACAAATGTAGGGGGGCGTTGAAGCCTTCAACTCCTACTTTTTGGAGCAATTGACAAAGCAATTTTGACACTTTGATGTGGCAGGTGATGTTCCCTTCTCACTTGACCATAGGGGGTGGCTTTTTGAGCTATAATAGATGCCCCAAAATGTATGATCAGGTGCGCAAAATTAGGTTCAAAACTCAAAGTGTCAAAATCTTGATAAACTTGGCTTCAGATTGAAGAGCTCGTCATTCTGATTCCAATGGTGTGAACGACACTTGAATCTGAACTCATATAAAGACGTTAGAGCAAGTCAAAGTTCAGGTTTGACTTGGACAAATGGCAAGAAAAGATGATGTGGTAGGGCTCTTCAACGAATGGGGAAGTTCCAAGTGGCAAGCCACCATTGGCCCCTGCATTTCGCAAATCAGATGTCATAGGTGGCTTGGCGTTAAAAATTGGCCCCGTAACAAGCCAGCCTGTGATGCAATAATCGCAATCACACATCGGAATAGGGCAGGCGGAAAGGCATTAAAGAATCGGCCCCGAGCAGGGAAGGGTTGTGATGCGATAATCGCAATCGCACACCGTAGAAAATAGAGTCCCGCATATATAAGACCACCGATACTCTACTGATTGCGAATTATGAAAGGATCTTGGATGTGATAAGTTTATGAGTTACAATTAATAGTTTCGTCAGGTCTGTCGTATCGCAATCTCACATCACCCCGCCGTGTTCACATACCATAAGATCGTCGGTTCTCACCAATTTCGATTTGTGATGGAGCTACCAGAACCGTCGCCTTAACCACCGAACCTAACCACTGTGTGACCACTTGGCCTTAATCGCGAGACATGCAGAGAATTTGGGGGGGCTGCCAATTTTGGTGGAACTTCCATAATGAGCTATAGATAATGAATTTAACTGGCAGATAGCTAGATTTGGAGGAGGAAATTGTGGAAATACTGACAGAAGTCATAACTAAGGCAGTTTTTCACCAAATTGGATGTAAAAAAGAGGCTAGATGGCCATTTTTTGACATTCTAGACTCATTGGAGCAAGTTTCAGAAGCATTTGAGCATTGTAAACACATCTTTTTACACTTTTGAGCATAATAGAGAGGCCCAAGCCATTGGAAGCTGGACCAAGGAGATGTATCCCAGGAGGGGTGAACTCCTTTATCATGCTCATGTTGTAATGTGTTTTTGATGATGTTCTGTACATGTTTATGTTGTTTTTCAGTCTCTTACTTATGTTAAATTACTCATAAAATTAACATTAAAAACTCATCATTTCACTTGTAAAAAAATCACGAATCCTTAAGCACAATGAAAGAATTTTGTTTTTAATCTGAGGAGGATCTTAGCACTGCAATCTAATATTCTAAATCAGATCAATTTGGTATTAGAGCTCTAGGTTTGCTTTATGAAAGAAGTATTTAATTGTTTGAAAGTTTATATCATGCTTACAAGGTTAAAACTCAAAAGCGCAGAAGGAAAGCTGGTTGGAAGCCTTGAAGTTGGGTCAAGGGGAAGGAGAGCAAGGTTTCCACAATCTCCAACACCACTTCAGCCTCGAGTTGCAGTTGAGACTCCATAGGTCATGTCTCATGAAGGAGAACCTACAAACATGACAAAAGATGAGAAGACCTTCAGAAAGGCTTTCTTTGATATGACAAAGCTGGTGAGGGTCCTTTATGAAGAGAGGAATACCAGGTTGCAAGGGGAAAGTTCCTTTCCTCCCAAAGGAGAAGGCTCTTCAGAAGGAGGTAATGGAAAAGGACGTAATTGAAATGGAGACAAACCTCCATCCTCTCCACCATATTCTTCACCTTCCTCTTCACAAACATCTTCACCCTCTTCTACTAACACAACACTTACTCATACTCATCATCATACTTCAAAAGGAACCGGTAAATCACCTTTTTTAAACTTGATGTTAAATTTGAGTTGCCCATGTATAATGGTGAAGTGAATGGAGAAGGTTGATAATTGGATTCGTCAATCGGAGGTCTATTGAAGGATCCAAAAACTTGAAGAGGATGACATTAAGATTCAGTTAGCTTCCTTGAGAATGGAGGGTGCAACACTAGTATGGTGGGAATCAAAGACCCAAGAGGAGATTAAAAAACACGGTAGGATCTCAATTTCTTAGGATGATTTCATTACTGCAATCAAAAGACAATTCTACCCTCTAGCTTATATGCAGAAATCCATCATGAATTGGCAGAACTTTAGACAGCTTAAAGGTCAAAATGTGCAAGTTTACATGTAAGAATTCAGAAAAAAGGTCTTTGATGTTAGGTGTATATTTGCAATCACAGGACACATTGTTGAAGTACATAAGGGGTTTACATAGTTACCTTAGGCATACTATCTTAATGTTTAATACCAATAATCTAGATGATGTGTGTGTGTAAGCCACTCATCTTGAGGCAAGAGGAAAAAACACCCCAAAAGAAGGTAGTAAAAATCCATTTAAGAGTAAAGGAAAGGAAAATGCTTTTAAAGGGAAGGCAAAGAAAAATGCGTCTATCAAAAAAGAAGGAGAAAACTTACATGCAAACAATTTTCAAGAGAGGGTCATGATGAAGCTCATTGTTGGAAACTTCATCCTGAAATGAGACCAAAGAAAAACAACAACAAGGGGAAACAAAAAACAACTACAACCACTCAACAAGATTTGGGATCTGATTCGGGTGATGAAACTAAAATCATAGCCATGCAAACAAAAGGAAAAGAATCCACTTCTAGCACTAGTTCGTCAAACTCACAAAATGAAACTCCAAATGAAAAGAGAAGAATAGAACTTTTTCACATAAGGGTGATATCGAAACACAACAATATTTATACGCTTTTTGATAGTGGCTCTCAAGCCAATCTTATCTCTCAAAACATTGTCAAACTTTTAAACTTGGAAACCATTCCACACCATAAACCATATCCAATTGGATGGGTGTGTGACAATGCGCAATTGCAGGTTACTAGAAAGTGTAAACTAAGATTCGCTACTGTAAATTTCATAGATGAAGTAGAGCTTGACGTTGTTCCGTTAGATATCTATGGCATAGTTTTAGGCAGCCCGTAGCTTTATGACAAAAAAGTTATCTTCCATAGACATGAAAAAAATATAATTTATTCAAAGGTGGAGTAGAATATATTGCCAGAGATCGTAGCAAGAAAATAAATCTTTCGCTTGTAAATGTAGGGCAGATGAAAAGACTAGTGAATTTGAGCAAGAATTTTGTACTTCTAATGATCAAACCCAAGGATGATGTTGATAATGAAGCTTTTAAAGGTTGTGATTCGAATTTGAAATCTGAATTGGTTGACGTAGTTAACCAATATGATGAGATGTTTTAGGAACCAAAGGGGTTACCTTCCAAGAGAGGAATCCAACATGAGATACAGGTGTAGCAAGATTGTCCTCTTCCTGATATTGGCATGTATAGGATGTCAGTGATGGAAAGTGCATAAATTAAGATTGTCCTCTTCCTGATATCATCAGACCATCTTCCTCGCCATGTGGTTCACCTATTGTCTTGGTGCCAAAGAAGGATGGAACATGGTGCATGTGTGTGGACTTTCATGCATTGAACAAAATTACGGTAAAGAACTGTTACCCACTACCCCAGAATAGATGATTTACTTGATCAATTGAAAGATGGAAATTATTTTACTAAGTTGGACTTAAGAAGTGGCTACCATCAAATTAGATGTTGGGTTGTGTTATATTCTTTCCAGGTAGTTAATAGGGGGTTTGAAGGGCACCCGTAACCCCACTTTATGGGGTCCGGGGCAGCACCCCAGAAAATTTTGGTTTTGGACCCTATGTTAGGTTGGGCGGACCCACCTATGGTTTTGTGCATGATTTTTGCACATGTTTTTTGGACGCGATGGTTTTCGGTCCATGGTATTGGATGCTTCGGCATGTATAAATATGTATTGTAACATTGAAAGGAAAAATCAAGCTAGTAGTCCCGGATTTGGGATCCAGTGGGAAAATCTTTGTGTATATATGTTTTATGTGTTATGCTCTCACATTGTTTATTTTTCTGTGTTTAAGAATTCGTATGCAGGTAATTTCTATACGGGGTTAAAACCTACATTAGAATAGCTGAAGGATACATTTGGAAGACAACATTCAAAACAAATCAAGGTTTGTTTGAATGGCTAGTTATGTCATTTGGTTTATGTAATGCTCCCGCTACATTCATGTGTGTGATGAATGATGTGTGGAGGCCATTTATTGATGAGTTTTTCATAGTCTACTTAGATGGTATCTTAATTTTCAGTAAATTCCGTGATGAACATGTCATGCATGTAAGAAAAGCACTTGATGTCTTGAAAAAAGAATAGTTGTATCTTAAGATGTCAAAGTGTGAGTTTGGAAAAACCTCTTTAGTTTACTTGGGTCATTGTTGGAGGAGGTGAGTTGAAAACAAATCCCCCCAAGGTTGATTTCATTGTGAATTCGTTAATGCCCAAGACATTTATGGAGGTAAGAAGTTTTTTGGGAGCAGCCCAATATTGGAGGAAATTCATTGCTAATTTTTCTCTTATATCAGCTCCTTTGCATATGTTGACAAGCGTGGAAAAGGTTTTTCAGTGGGGAGGCAAACAAAAAAAGGTCTTTGATGCATTGAAGGAAAAGATCAATACAGCTCCAGTACTTGCACTTCCAGACTTGAGACAGTCGTTTGAGATTCAGATTGATGCTAGTGACTACGTTATGGGTATAGTCCTCATGCAACATGGTAAGCTTATCTGTTTTCATTTGGAAAAATTTAATGGTGCAGTGATTAACTATCCCACAAATGACAAGGAATTGCATGCATTGGTGCAAAGTGTGAAAAAATGGAAACATTAATTGATCATCAACCATTGCAATACTTGCAATCACAATCAAAGTTGAAGCAATAAAGGCACTTGCGATGGATGGATTTTCTTCAATAATTCCCCTTAGTAATCAGATATAAGAAAGGTATCTACAATAAAGTTGTTGATATGATTTATAGGCCTATTTTTAGTGCAACTACTTTACTTAAGCATAATTATGTTTTACATGAAAGTTATTTTGAGAAATATGCATTAGATAATCACTTTCAAGATGTTTATGCAAGCTTGAGTCAAGGTAACCAAGTTGAAGAATTGGATTATCATTTGCATGATAACGTGTTGTACCATCTTGGAAATCTTTGTATTCCACAGGGAGAAAGAGTTAACATCATAAGAGAGGCACATACTTCACTTATTTTTGGTCATTTTAGTGTAAGAAAGATGGTGGCACATCTACAGGTATATTGTTATTGGCCTCGTATGCTTGAAAGCGTGTCTTGTTTTATTAAAGGATGTTCATTAGGTGCAATTAGTAAGCCTAGCAATAGGAAGTTAGGATTGTACACACCGCTTCTGGTTCCTACACGACCGTGGGAGAGTGTTTCTATGGATTTCGTAGGAGGTCTTCCATTGTCAAAAAGAGGTCATGATGATTTGTATGTAGCTGTGGATAGGTTCAACAAAATGTGTATTTTGATGCCATGTAAAAAGAAAGCTACAAATGAACAAACTGCTCAGTTATTCTTTCAAAATGTTTAGGTGCATTTTGGATTGCCCACATCCATTGTTAGTGATCGAGATTCTTAATTTGTTGGGAATTTTTTGGTCAATCTTATAGGGATTCATGGACACCAAATTGAAAAAGAGTATAGCCTTTCATTCAAAAATAGATGGTCAAACATAAGTAGTGAACAAAACAATGATACATCTTCTTCGCGGATATTACAGCAAGCATCCTAATTTGTGGGATGAGCATTATTCAACATGCTTACAACCGAGCCAAGCACTCTTCCACTCAAACTTATCCATTTGAGGCATGCATGCGATACTTGCCTAAATCTCCTTTGGATTTTATTTTTGACAAATATGTTGCTATTGAAGGTTATAGCGACATAGAAAAAGAAAGAAAGTTCATTGAACAAATCCAATTAGTACACCAAAAGGTTTAAGAACAGCTTGAGAAAATCCAACGAAAGTACAAAGCAAGGCAAGACAAGAATCCTCAAGATCACAAGTTCCAAGTTGGTGATGAAGTTTGGCTTCACATTAACAAAGAGAGGCTCCAAGGAGAAGTTAAAAAGCTAAAACTAATTAGATATGGTCCATTCAAAATTTTGGAAAAGATTGGTAACAATGCCTTCAGGTTGGATTTGCCTTCATGTATGCAAATTTATCTTTTTGTTAATGTTGAGAATTTAAGGTTGTATGAGCCTCCTTTGAGGCCCGGCTCTTCGACCTTCAACCTTCCTTATACCTTCACTGACCTTTTCTTTTATTTTACTTTTCCCCTTCTTCCCCGCCCTTTTCCCCTTCTTCCCCGCCCTTTTCCCCTTCTTCCCCGCCCTTTTCCCCTTCTTCCCCGCCCTTCAGAAACTGGTTTAAATTTTCCCCTTCTACCCCGCCCTTTTCCCCTTCTTCCCCGCCCATCAGAAACTGGTTTTTAATTTTATTAACTCTTCAAGTTATGTCCTGCTCAAAAGCCCAGCTCTTCACCTTAAATTTTGTTTCAAGGTGTATTTACTGGAAGTATTCATTTTTCAATCTTTCTGAAATGGCCTTTTTATATGCCTTTATATCACTTTTTTTTTTTTTTTAATTAAAATTTTCCCAAATTTTACTATGCCTTAAATGCTCTAATTTGTGTATTTTAGAGGGCTTTTTTTCAATTTGTATATGCTTTTAGAAAGAATAGTCAAATTCCATCTATTGAAGACTTTTCTCGAGAATTCATTGATGAGATTTAGCAAGACACTATACTTGACAGAAGAACAAGGACATAAAAAAGGGGAAGTATCGATTATCTTCGAGTGGGGCTCAAGGGTACAAATCCTTTAAAATCCAAATGGATAGAGGTTGGAAAGGTGAGGGAACTGTACCCTCACCTGTTGGACAATTGAAAGTGATCCTTTTGGGGTCCAAAAGGCTTCCAGTGGGGAGGAGTGATCAAGTGCTCAAAATTAGGCTCAAAACTCAAAGTGTCAGAATCTTGATAAACTTAACTTCTGATTGAATAGCTTGTCATTTTGATTCGAACGATGTGAATGACACTCGAATCCAAGCTTGTATGAAGAAGTTAGAGCAAGTCAAAGTTTAGGTTTGACTTAGATAGATGGCAAGAAAAGATGATGTGGCAGGGCTCTTTAGCGAATGGGGAAGCACCAAGTGGCAGGCCAACATTAGCCCCCACATTTCACAAATTGCATGTTGTAGGTGGGTCAGTGTTAAAAATCGGCCCCTGAACAAGCCAGGGTGCGATGTGATAATCACAATCACAATCGCAACCGGGAACGCTGAAAGGAATTAAATAATCGGTCCCGAGCAGGGAAGGGTTGCGATGCGATAATTGCAATTGCAGATCGCAATCACTCACAGTATAAAATAGAGTCCCGCATATATAAGACCAACAGTACTCCACCGATTGCAAATTGCGAAAGGATCCCGGATGCAATAAGTTTATGAGTTACAGTTAATAGTTTTGGCTGGTTCGTCATATCGCAATCGCACATCACCCCACCGCATTCACAAACCATAAGACCGTTGGTTCTACTAATTGTGATTTGTGATGGAGCTGTCGAAACCATCGCCTTAACCACCAAACCTAACCACTGTGTGACCACTCGGCCTTAACCGCGAGATAGGCGGGGAAGTTGGAGAGACCACCAATTTCGGAGGAACTGTCATAATTATTACACTAGATAAGGAATTTAATTGAAATTTAGCTAGATTTGGAGGAGGAAATTGTGGAAACACTAACATAAGTCATAACTAATGAAGTTTTCCACCAAATTGGATGCAAAAATGAAGCTAGATGGCCATTTTGGACTCATTGGAGCAGGTTGCAGAAGCACTTGAGCATTGTAAACACACTTTTGAGCATAATAGAGAGGCTCAAGCCATTGGAAGCTGGACCAAGGAGATGTAGCCCATGAGGGATGAACTCCTTTATCATGTTCCTATTGTAATGTGTTTTTGATAATGTTCTGCACATGTTTATGTTGTTGTTCAGTCTCTTATTTATGTTAAATTGCTCATAAAATTAACATAAAAAAAACTCATCATTTCACTTGTAAAAATTCATGAATCCTTAAGCATAATGAAAGCATTTTGTTTCTAATATGAGGAGGATCTTAGCACTGCAATATAATATCCTAAATCAAAACAATGTATAAGGTTAGAAGAGAAACGGATGGCCAAAGACATTACAATAAACAGACTAATAAGTGAGGTAGAGAGAGAGAGAGAGAGAGACCACAAATAGAAGACTTGTAGAGATTGTGTAAAGTATAGTGAGATACATAAATAATTACATCCCCAAGGTAAGCATACCCATAATCAGTACTAGGAGAATAGGTCATGGTTGCCCACAGACCATGTTGTGGATGTATGTCATCAAGTACTAGTCATGATACAATATAGATCTTTGGCACAATAACTATTAGTAGGGTTGGACACCGATGTAAGTGCCCCCAACGATGTCTCTCAAAGTACATATTACATTCTCCAATGCAACTTGGGGGAGTAAATGGTCACGAGTGAGGTAGCCCGATGCCCTAAGGTCTTTAACTCTTCTCGAACGTACAACTCAACTAGATCTAATGAATGATCTGATGTTGACCACACAGGGAGATCGTCTGATTACCTGGCATTCAGGTATCCCATTAACATATATGAGGGAGGGTGAATGCATAAATCTAGGTTACACTTTTGGTCCAAATCTGGCAATGAAATTTCAAAATAAATATGCTTTATCGAATTGAAGCCCTCAAAATTCATATAAGCATTGTGAATTTGATTCAAAGTAAAAAGACAATTTGTGGATAATTATGTTGTTGTCCTAATGATATCTTTTGCAAAAAAAATTAGTGTAATCTGTCAATTTTCCATTATATGAAATGCTAGTCCTTGCAAATTTCTGCACATCTTAAGAGGTATGTGCATTTTTGTGTAACATAACTTAGTCTAAAATGTGTAATTTAAAAAATATATATATATGAGCATGATATCCACAGAGAGTGTTGAGAATTATAAGGGCAACTAGATTAGGTGATTTCTCTTACTTTGATAAGTGCTTATGATGTTCTTTTACTTAAGTTGATGTAATTTTTATTAGCTTCTTCTTTAACTTGATTATTATTGTGTTCTATATAATCAAACAACTACCAAGCAATGAAAAATAATGAGACAAGAGAAAACAAGATATAGGTTATAAGTTAGGGCCAAAACCCCTCCTTTTCAAAGGAAAACCCACAAGAATTATTCTATTCTTATAAAACCTTCAAATTACGAATTCCAAGACCTATGACCTAAGACTAAGTCAAACCTCTCCTTTTAACCAGCTAGTCCTCCACAAAGTCAACACTAGTCAAACTTTCTTTAATGCTCCAAATTTTGGCTTCATTTTAGAATTGAGCTTCTATTACAAGTTTTCAACTTTCGTTATGCTTGTAATCCCTGCAATTTCACATGCGTGATCAATTTAGGGCAGAATAGGGTACTTCTCTTCTTCGTTTGGCTTGGACTTCTCTTCTTAGAATTTCAACTTACAAGTATGATATTTTGACACTAGTTTTTTGGCTCTTTTCTAGATCTGAAATTTATCACTTCAGATACCCTAGTTACAGATCACACGTATGAGAGATATAGGTCCAAAAACAAACGTATAAACTTCAGCTTTTTCTCCTCTTGTATTCTCTTCTTCTTCGCTCCTTCTAGGTCTCTATTTTTCTCCTTGATCAAACTTTTTTTGAGCTGATTGGATGTCCTCAAATGTGGTCGACTTCCATCTTATATATAGGCTTCTAGGGAGCCTTAATAACCTGACTTGACATCTCTTAGAGGTTGACTTCACTATTTTTTAGGTCGACTTGACTTTTGTATATTGAATAGGTCTTGGAGGGTCTTTATAACACTTTTATGACTCAAATAAATTCTCTTGACATAATAAAAGAGGCCTAATTGGATCTTTCATAGATGACAGTGACTTAATTGAATTCTTGAATCAATGACAAATCTTAAAAGCACTCAATGGGTGCTTTATCTATAAATAAATTAATATTGAGCATGAAACCCATGCTACAAAAACAATAATAATATTTTTTCTTTCTTCTTACAATATACAAGAATCAAGAGTACATTTCATATTTATTAAGACCAAACCTAGTTACATATTTCAAAACTCCCTCTTAACTAAGGAGGTATTCATAATACACACAAGGTACTTAGACATTCTCATACTAAAGAATTATCATAAGAAGAGTCGGACTGGTAAGTAATCCCATAAGATATGATATCATCTTCTATCAATACATCCCATCATATCAACCAACATTGTCACATAGAAAGGCCTTGACTAACACCTCTATCTCTCCACAAGATTAAAGCACAATGCATGGGAGACCAATGATTTATAGACACCTTCATCATTGTCTCTCAAGGCAGAGACCTGATCCAGATGTTCACAAGGTATTTCCTTTTAGGGCCATTCCTCTCTTGGATTAACACATCCTCAAGAAATTTCTTCTTCGACTACTCTTATCTATAAGATTCCCTACCACATCCACAAAGAGTATCAAAATTAAAATTCTTACTCAATCCTCCATTCTTTCTTCATGACATGAAGACAATAATGATGTGTCTATCTCTCCCTCTCAACTAGGGAGTATTTACTCATTCCTTTAAAATGAATATACCCATCCTCCCTCTTAGGGACTTGCTGAAGCTCCCTCTTAACTAGGGACTTGCTATCAACAACAGTTATTTGTTCTTCAGTGGAGATCATGGTACTATCAGATACTTGTAGGGATCCTCTTTCTACATCGTCATGTCATGGATGATCTTCAACTTATTCATTATGGAGCCATATTCTTCATACCTTTATTGTAGGTCATAGATCATCTTCTCCATCACTTCCTTTCAATGAACCATAGAGTTGAACCAATATCCATGTCATCCTTCTCTTCATCGGAAATTGATCTTCTAGTCCGCATTTGGTTATCCTTTATACAACTACCTCTTATAAGTCATGTTTCTTTCAAGATCTTCCATCCAATCTCATGAGTACTAATTATAGGTGACTTTCTACAACCCTCTTTCGGTAGCCTTGTCTCAACCCAATCAGATGCTTTCACAAAAATAAAAAATGAACATTAAATCAAAGTTACCTCTTTATAATGGCCTTTTGTCATGAAATTAGCTTCTTGCAACTTCAACATCTTGTACATGTATGAATCTATCTCCAAGACATTCATTACCAAGGTTGTTCTTCTTCCTTCATACTTATTATGGTCTTCATACATTCTGCATGAAGATGTTATAGCTAACCCTTCTAGTTATCACATGTTTATTTGTCATCTTATCTTATGTGACTATAGATACATCATTCATGAACTCTTATTTCACCTTCTTCACATATTGCTTCCTCAGGATCGTCTATACATAGTTCTTTCATCATAGGAACCGTAGTTTCCAACATCTCATATTCTTTATGAGATCATATTATGTTGATTTCATCTTGTCAATATGTAGAAGAGTTCAAGGCCCATTGTATACATGCCTTCATGCGTCATTCTAATGGAAGAGTTTATTCTTCTCTCATCATGCTCATGAGAGAGAGTTTTCAATCATTCTATTTGCAGCCATATGATGAAATGACTTTATCTATAAAATATATCCATAAATCTTACTCCTTTTGGCCATCTAGACTTCCTTCTAGCAGCTTCCTATCTTTTCTTGAATATGAAATTATTTCAACCAACATGACATGTTGCACATATTTTTCATCATATCTTACTAGTGGATTCCACACAAGGTGGAATGTGGACTATTCGCAAGGCACTTTCTTCTTCTAGGTAGAGGTGAACCTTCTCACAAGGATTCTAGTGGAGTATCTTAATGATCCTTATTCTGAAAATGATCCTTTCTATTAATGATGATGTATGATGATCTCTTTATCTTCTATCTTGCTAGATGAATTTTTCCAACCATATATTGTTACTTCAACTATCCTTATATACTTCCAATGAAGATGTCATGAGATACTTGTTGAAATAGGTAACCAGGTTTGGTTTTCATAAATATGAAATTCACTCTTTATTCTTGTATATTATAAAAATAAAGATTTTTTTTTTGTAGCATGTATTTCATGCTTAAGGTCAATTTTATTTGTAGGTCAAGCACCCATTGAGTGTTTCTAGGGTTTTTTAATTAGTCAGTAAGTCAAATGAGTCATTGTCATATATGTAAGACCCCATTAGGCATATTTTAGCATGAAAAAGACATGTATTATAAACTCAAAATGTCAAAAGACACCCTCCAATACAAGTCGGCCTAAGCAAAGGACAAGTCGGCCAACAAGCAGTTGTTTGACCGTCATAAGAAGCCTATATATATAAGGAGACTTCGACCTCATTTGGGGACATCAATCAAGAACACAAGAAGTTTGATCTAGGAAAGAAGAAGACCAAAAAGGAGAGAGAAAAAGAGGAGAAGAACCAAAAAGAAGAAATCAAAGTTTAGAAGGTTGTTTTTGGGGCAGAATTTCTCACACGTGTGGAGAATCTAGGGAGGAATCTAGTTGCAGCAAGACCAAATTGAAGCCATTATAAGAAGTTAAATTTTGGAAAAAATCATTAAGAAAGGAAGTGGAATTTTTAATGAAGAGAAGGTGATTCAAGCGAAGGAGAAAGGAGACAAAATTTCCCATATTCCACCCACATGTGCAAGCTAGGGTTTCTGCAATAGAGGCTAAAGTTAGAGTCAAAGAGTTACTAGTCTAAAATTGCTATCAAAGGAGAAATTGCAATTGTTGTGAAGAAGGGTTGATTTAAGTTGACTTTGGGAAAAGAAAGCTCATCAAAGAGGAAAGTTGAATTGATCTTGGAGGGGTCTTTGACAAGGGTCATAGATCTTAGAATTCATCATTTGGAATTTATTAGATAATAAGAGAATAATTCTTGTGGGTTTTCCTCTCAAGAGGAGAGGTTTTGGCCCTAGCTTATAACCTATATATTGTGTCCTCTTGTCTCATTGTTTTTCATTGTTTGGTATTTGTTTAATGATATAGAACTCAATAATAATCAATTGAAATAAGAATCTAATCAAGTCATGTAAAAATACATTACAAGAAATTATGAAATCATCTAATCCAACTGCCCCTAGATTTCTCAACACTACTTTTGTATCATGTACTTATGAATGCTACAACCATATAGACTCCTACTTTGGTTGTCCTTCAATGATTTTATGATGATGTCATCTCTAATGTATCCTATCTTACTTGTGATGATTTCTCTTATGACTACTATCTTTTACAAACTTGAAAAGAACTAAGTATATGATGTTATTTTAGTCATAGTAGAGATATTTTACTTCTTCCTTCTTTGATTTATTCTTTTTTGGTTCTTCTAAGTTCTACTTCTTCGATAATATGGGCTTCATTTTCTTCACTTCTCTTCTTGTTGTCCTTTCGAGTTTAGGACAATTTCTTTTGAAATGCCCATATTCATTGCATTCATAACATTAAATCTTGGACATGTCAATTTTCTTCTTTTTGCAAGGATCAAACTTTCCAATCTTCCTTTTCTACCTTGACATAGCTGCAAATGCTTGCGTTTGTTCACTTGATCCAACATTGTTCTTTGCTTTTAATCTTTTTTCTTAAATATTTCATAATGACCATAGATCATTGAGTGGAGTGGCTTCTTCTTTCCACAGGTACTTGATGTAAAGTTTCCCCATTCATCTGGTAGTGTATTGAGTATGATAGTGGTCATTTATCGATCAAACTTAACCCCTCCTAGCTCTTGTAGTTGATCTCTTATTTGAGATACTTTAATGAGATATGGAGCTACTCATTCTTCTCTTGATACCTTCATCGTGTATACTTTGGTTCTTTTGAAATATTATTTCTCCAGCAGTACTTAAAGAGAATAATTCTACCAACTTATCATAGATCTCTTTAGAATTTGTATCTAGTTTTGCTAGATATGGGATGAGAGAATCCTTGATTGATTCTATGAGGATTCTTTGAGCCCTTACTTCTCCTTTCATATACTTCGATAGTGCTTGAGATTGATCTCATGGAGTAGATATTGAACCCTTGACATATTAAAAAACCTCACTCTTTATGAGGATAAAATCTATCCTCTTCTTCCATGCAAGGTAGTTTGATCTCCCAAAAAGTTTGTTTCTCTCCTTGCAGAATGAAGTCATTTGTATTGTAGATTTAGACATAAATATAAAAATACGTACTAGTCAATTGAAGATGCTCCTTGATGATGATATCTTCAACTTGATGCCTTCTTGATTATGTTGACAATTGAAAATGCCTCCTTGATGATGTTTTCCAATGGGTTCCTTGATGATGTTTATGTCCATTATTCCTTAGTTGTTGACAATTGAAAATGCCTTCTTGATGGTGATTGACTCTGTTATAGCTCATTTTGGCACAGGATTAAAATTACAAATGTGATGGCACCTGATAACATTTGTTGACAACTCTTTTCTCACCCTGCAAAAGCATTGTGAAAACACTATGTTAGTGGACAACAAATAGTTTTGGATGAAACCTGTTAGAGCGATGTCATGATGCTCACTATCAATGCAACAATTGTCAAAATTATGAAAGGAGTCACTAAATGCAACAGTTCTTGATGAGTCAAATTTGGAGCCTTTAATTGCTATTTGCACCGCCAAATTTGGTGACTATCAATGCAACAGTGCAATGGTTATATGGTCAAGGATCAAAGGCAGATCAACTGACTTCAAGAATTTGAACTCTTTTGGGCAGGCAATAATGAGGAACTTACCTCAATTTGACATGATAGAAAGGATCTCTATTGTAGGTCCTGGTTTTGTTAATCTCATTTTGTCAAACTTGTGGATCACAGAGATAATTTGGTATATGTTAATGGATGGCATTGGTACTTAGGCTCTTGTCGTGCCTATAAAAAGAGTAGTCGTGGATTTCTCTTCTCCTAATATTGCTAAATGAATGCATGTTGTCCATGTGAGGTCAAGAATCATTGGTGATTTTCTTTCTCAAATCTTAGAGTTTTCTAAGGTTTATGTTCTTTGTCAAAATCATGCTGGGGATTGGGGCACTCAGTTTGGGATGTTGATAAAGTGTATTTTTGAAGAGTTCCCAAACTAGGAGGAAGTTAGTGAGCAAACAATTGGAGATTTACGAGCATTCTACAAGGCCTCAAAGTAGAAGTTTAATGAAGATGTTTCCTTTAAGGAGAGAGCACAACATGATGTATTTCGACTTCGTGGTGGAGAAAAGAAGTACCATAAAGCCTGGCAACAAATTTATGATATTAGTGATCAAAGAATTTGATCAAGTTTACAAATGACTCAAAGTTCGGTTAGAGAAAAGGGGGAAAATATTTTACAATCCGTATATCCCAGGTGTGTTCTCAATCATTGGTTGCTAAAAGGACAACAAATTAAATCCATCATTGTGCAAACTAGTTTAATTTTCGCAGTTGGCCCAGGAGGTGAATTCCGATTTCTTATTACGGACAAACAGAGCAAAATTTTAAAATTCTGCGATCTGGGTTTTGTGTAGAATATCACCACTTCACTTCCATGAGGATAGTTTCTAAACATTTAAAGAAGTTTAAGAGATTTCACCAATTCTTTAAAGCCTAGTTTTTCTAGAACGTCCTGCAAAACTGGGGTTGGCTCATTCTCTTGAAATTCGATTTCCATAATGAGAATCTCATTAATATCGGGACACAAAATATTGATTTTAATGATGGATGCTACGAAATCTCCAAGAAAAAAATAGGATCCAAAATTCATTCACTCTGGTGTATCTTTATGTTGTATTGGAGGTGGACACATCTCTGATATCAGACAATAAAAAATATGTGCAGTTGATGCTGGAGAATGCTATACGTTTTCATGGTCATTCTTTTGAGGTCAAGGCAAATGCAAGGAGGCTTCAAGTTCTCTTCTTATTGGAGAATGCTATACGTTTTCATGGTCATTCATCTAAGGTCAAGGCAAATGCAAGGAGGCTTCAAGTTCTCTTCTTACTGGAGAATGCTATACGTTTTCATGGTCATTCTTCTGAGGTCAAGGGAAATGCAAGGAGGCTTCAAGTTCTCTTCTTCCAGCGTCCAAAAAAGCACTTGCAACACAACTTCAATGTTGTTGATGACGATATGAGGGAGAAAAGAACTTGTGTAGCATCAATGACATGTTGGAGTCTTTCAGAGGAGATTACAAAACTTGAGCTCCACCATTAACCAGAAATGACACTTTAGCGAAAGTTTTGGGACATGGATAGGTTCATGTATTACATGGACCTGAGGAAAGTTAATACAACCAAGTATTGATAAATTCAGAACAAAATATAATCTATGTTTATTAAAAATGGAAAAATAATGAATGGCCTGTAGCAATCACGCCCAGATCCAACAGAGTTACAGAAGTATAAAGACTTGGGCCCGCATATTAAATGCGTATATCTAAAGACCCAAAATGTGTAGGTTGGGTCTTTGAGTTTATGTTAGAGAATAAGAGCTATATTAAATATATGTATATATAATTTTTATGTATGTAATAATTTCGAACAAGAAATAGTTTTATAACTATTATAAAAGCAGTTTATTAATAGTTTTAAGAAACTAGTTTTTAAAACTGATTCAACAATTAATCAATGAGGCAGAGATAAAATCTTAGAAAGGAAATTGTGAAAGGTTTCGGAGTCGAGTATTCATGACCAAGTATTGTAAACCAGAATCTTCTTGAAGCTTGAATAATATATGTCAAATTGATTCCAGCATTGGTGTTGTAAATGTGTTAGAAAACCTGCACAGATGAATCTAGCTAGTAAAGGTTGAACACACAGCTTTGCAGAGCAAAAACACTAAAAGAAAATCGAAAGAACAAAAGAATGATTCATTAGAAAATAGGTTACAATGCTCATGATATAGCATTACTGGGTGAAGATCCCAAGGTAATGCACCATAGTGGTGATCAATGAGAGGACTCAACACCTACAACAAGTTCCGGAGAGAACTAGCCAGTTGTGGAGCAAATCAGGGAGTAAATCATGTAGAAGAACTAGCCAGTTGCGGAGTTAAAGAAGGAGCAAATCAGGGAGTAAATCATGCAGAAGAACTAGCTAGTTGCAGAGTTAAAGAAGGAGCAAATTAGGGAGTAAATCATGCAAAAGGAATCTTGCATGTAGTCCCATGCTCTAACTAAGTGTTCGCATGTAGGTGTGTAGTACCTCCAACACCCCCTTTGAACATCACTATGGGGAAAAATAGAAAATGGGCCCTGGCAACTAAGGCCAAAGGTCACCCAAAATATAGTGCAACTTGTACTAAAATTGAGGGAAGAGGGAAAACCTCGTGGGAAAAACCTCCCCCTCAAAATACAATGTAATCAAAAGAAAAGAGGAAGAAAAGACAGTTGCTAAGCAACTGTGTCCTTCACTCCAAGACGATCACGCAGAGAGCGAAACTTCTGCTCAGTGAATGTCTTGGTGAAGATGTCTGCAGTTTGTTCTGTTGAAGGACAGAATTACAAATCAATGACCCGATCATGTACTAAGTCTCTGATGTAGTGCATATGGATCTCTATGTGCTTCGTCCACTGCCGTTGTACTGGATCCCTGCAAAATTTGAAAGTGCTCTGGTTGTCACACCAGATGACAATGGGCTGGTGGAACTGGACGCCCAACTTAGTGAGGAAGTGCTATAGCCACAAAACCTGAATGGTGATGTTGACTACTCCTCTGTACTCGGCCTCAGCTGAAGAGAGAGCAATAGCAGCCTGCTTCTTGCTTGACCAACAGATAGGGCCAGACCCTAGACTGAGTGAATATCCGGAGGTGGACTTGCGATCAATGTTGTCGCCCGCCCAATCAGAATCAGTGAAGCCAAGGAGATTCAATGCAGTTCCTACTACATAGTGAATCTCGAAGGTGATGGTGCCCTGCACATATCGGAGGATGCACTTGGCAGCGTTCCAGTGTAGCTCATGCAGCTCCTGCATGTATCTGGAAACTGCCCCTATTGCATATGAGAGATCTGGTCTGGAGTGGGTGAGGTACAATAAGCTCCCCACTAGCTGTTGGTAGAGAGTACTGTCAACTAATGGAGTGTCACCTCCATCCTCAAGGCAAACCCCAGACAGAAAAGGAGTCGGTGCTAGCTTGCAATTAGTCATGTGAAATCTCTTGAGGAGATCTCATGCATACTTAGCCTGAGAGAGTTTGATGCCTGTGGCATCCTGGCTGATCTCAAGACCAAGAAAGAAGTGTAATGGACCCATGTCCGTCATCAAGAACCTATCATGCAAGGCCCTCTTGACTGCAGCAATGGCTGAAGCCGAGCTACCGGTGATCAGGAGATCATCCACATACAAAACTAAGATAAGAAGATAATCATGTGTCATGAGCATGTCAATATTCGGATCAGACTTACATATTTCAAAGTTTTGCGATAAGAGAAAAGAATCCATCTTCGCATACCAAGCTCTCGGGGCCTGCTTAAGGCTGTAGAGAGATTTCTTCAGTCTACAGACCAAAGATGAATCCTGAATGAAACCATGTGGCTGCTCCATGTAGATCTCCTCAGATAGGTCTCCATGAAGAAAGGCATTCTTCACATCCATCTGATGTACTTCCCACCCCTGGGCAGCCGCAATGGCAAGTGCAAGGCGTATGGAATCCATCTTTGCTACTGGAGCAAAGGTCTCATCATAATCAATGCCATGCACTTGCTGGAAGCCTTTGGCTACTAGCCTAGCTTTCTATCTAGTGATTTGCCCATTTGCAACACTCTTGGTCCTGTAGACCCATTTGCATCGGACAAGTTTCCTTCCTGAAGGAAGGGGGACCAAATCCCAGGTTTGGTTCTCGAGGAGGGAGTTATACTCCTCCTCCATGGCGGACTCCCAAGATGGATGCCCAGCAGCCTCAACATAAGACTGCGGATTAGAAGACTGAACCAAATGACAATGCTAGGATGGCGTTGGTTCAGTGGCAGTGAGGGCAAGAGGAGGCTCAATAAACTTTGAGCTAGTCCTTCGCGGATCAGAATTATCCCCCATAAGACCATTTCTAGCAGCTAGGTGGTCTTGTGCATATATCTCACTTAAGCTCCTTGTTCTCTGATTTATGACAGGGGAAGTTGATTCACTGCTGGAAGCCCAATCTGGGCTTGGATGTGGATCATCATATGCATGCACTGGATTTGTATCTGAAGACTCTGTCTCTGCATCTGCATGCTCTACCTCGACATCTGCATGCTCTGTATCTGCATCTGAGTGTACTGAGTCATCATCTCGGACATGAGGTAGATAAAAGGTGTTTGCATGCGACAATTGAGGTGCATGCGAGAGACTTTCCTCAAATTTGAAACTTGTCTCAATGATGAGCTTGTCCGTAGAGGAAATCAAGAGTCGGTATCCCTTCACACCATCAGGGTATCCAACAAAGATGCACTCAATGTTCTGTGGATCAAGAGCTTTCCTCTTTTCAGAGGGGATCCTGGCCGATGCTCGGGAGCCGAAAACACGGAAGTGGGTGACCTCTGGTTTAGTGCCACTCTAAGCCTCAAAGGGGGTCTGATCCTTGACAGGCCTATGAGGAGATCTGTTCTAGATGTAGTTAGCACAATTAAGTGCTTCAGCCCATAACTTATGAGGCAGTGACTTAGCATGCAACATGCAGAAAGCCATCTCTTTGAGAGATCGGTTCTTTCTCTCAGCAACTCCGTTCTGCTGCGGAGTGTATGGAACTGTGTACAGCAATTGTATGTCGGACTCAAGGCAAAGGTTCTGAAGTGTTGTGTTAACATATTCCCCCCCATTGTCTGTATGGAAGGCTTTGATATTTCTCTCTGACTGTGTCTCAACTAGTGCTTTGAAATCTTCAAAGTGCACAAAAACTTCAGATTTGTCCCTGAGAAGATACACCCAAGTATACCGTAAGAAATCATTAATAAATGTAAGCACATGCCTTGCTTTTTTGATGGAAGGATGAGGAAAAGGCCCCATGAGATCACTATGGATCAGATCTAGAGGAGAGGATTCTCTGTGAGTCTTGCCGGTGTCAAACTTTTCTCTAGGATGTTTGCCAAGGACACACCCTTCACAAACTCCTTTGGAGAAACTGATATTTGGCAAGCCTTCCACAATCTCATGCTTGCTTAGCTGCTGCATATACCTGTAATTTAAGTGACCAAACCTCTCGTGCTAAAGCCTACTATTATCATCACCATGTGTAAGCAATAAGGAGGATTCATATTCAATAAATTCAGAAAATGTATACAGTCTGGCTCCATTGTTTACCTCACCGGTTGCAATTTTGGAGCTGCTATGTAGGTCATTTATGTTCAATGCATCTGGAGTGAATTCCACTCTCTTTCCAGTGCCAGAATGAGTGATCTCATAAACTGAAAGCAGGTTTACCGAAATTTTTGGAACATCAAGCACATCTTCAAAGCTTCCGTGTAAAAGTTCCACTCTACCTTTTCCGGTGACCTCAATAGGTGAGTCATCTCCCATGAGGATGGGAGGTCCTTTACATGCATCCAAAGAGGAATAGACTTCCTTTGGAGTAGCCATATGATGTGATGCACCAGAATCTATAATCCATGCATCAGGGGAAGAATTAATTGCAACTAAAGCATGAAAATTGTTACCTTTCCCGTGTGGCGGATCCTCAGTTTTCTTTTTAGCGCCCTGAGGGATGTGGTCCCCAAGTTTGTGCTTCTGAAGGATTTCTGCCACTTGGTCAATTTGTTTCTTCATGCAAGAGGATTCTGGATGGAATCCTCTTTGACAATAGGTGCATTTGTTTCCTTTCTTCCCTTTCTCATTTCTCGAGCCAGAGGAGTCATTGAAGGGCTTGGTGTACCCTTCCTTCTTTGGATGGGAATGCGCTTTTCCTTTTTCTTTTTGTTGTTGATTTTTCTGATTTGAATCAGATCTGTGATTTTTATTGTGGCTGCCATCATGCACAGCAAGTGCATGCACTTTTGGAGGTTTGATTTTCCCCATGCCAATTAGTTTATCTTGCTCAAAAGTAAGGGACTCCATGAACTCTTTGAGAGAAGGCATAGTGTAGGATTTACCTGTTGCGAGCCTTATTGAATGAAATGTAGACACAAAGACGGAGTATTCCGGTCCAAGCTTTGACATAATAGAGAGAACTTGGCGACTTTCCTCCTTGGATTTGTCAATTCCACAACCCTTGAGTTGCAGCAATAGATCATTATATTTGGTGAAAAAGTCTTGAATTTTGTCATAGTTCCGTGGATCCAATGACAGCAGCTCCACTTCAAGAAAATTTCCTTTCATCTCATACTGTTTCCCGAGAGTTCTTCAACCTTTTTCCAAATCTCATTTGGAGTATTGCAAGCAGATAGATGAAACTGCAACTCTGGGGAGATGCACATGCATATGGATCCGTAGGCCTTATCCATTGGTTGAGGTACTTGGATTTCTCTATGGCTGAAGTGGGTTCCACTTCTGCAGCCATGGTAATCCTGTACAACCCTTTTTGACAAAGGTATCGAGCTATTTGGTCCTTCCATTCATGATAGTTGTACGGTGTTAGGATCGATGCTTTAGGAAACTCCAGTTTTCTATCGATGTTCGATCTCCAAGCTATAATACCTGCAAAATAAAGTACTGGTGCGCCTTTTATCTAGTAACATGTGGGCTCTGTTACCATGTAAATGTGTTAGAAAACCTGCACAGATGAATCTAGCTAGTAAAGGTTGAACACACAGCTTTGCAGAGCAAAAACACTAAAAGAAAATTGAAAGAACAAAAGAATGATTCATTAGAAAATAGGTTACAATGCTCATAATATCGCATTACTGGGTGAAGATCCCAAGGTAATGCACCATAGTGGTGATCAATGAGAGGACTCAACACCTACAACAAATTCCGGAGAGAACTAGCCAGTTGCGGAGTTAAAGAAGGAGCAAATCAGGGAGTAAATCATGTAGAAGGAATCTTGCATGTAGTCCCATGCTCTAACTAAGTGTCAGCATGTAGGTGTGTAGTACCTCCAACAGGTGTTGCAGTGATTGTTTTTCTCATGTGTCACAACATTCATATATGTTTTACCTCTCTTTAATAGTGTAAGATGGATTTGGTGCTTTAGTTTATGTTTTTAATGAATTTACTTCATTGTATGCATTAAAATTTCATTGTAATCATTAAAAATTAATCTTAAAGCCCTCAATGAGCACTCTACATCCAGAAATCTCATTCATATTCGTCTTCTTTATCCATCATTCTTTCTACATAGTTGAAGCACATATTCTTAATTTCCTATGCCAAAACTTTGTCCCCTTTATTTTCTGCTTTACATCTCCACCCTGCAACTCTCATAGTTTTTGGCTATTCTGCTTTTGAAGGCTAGGGCTCCAAAACTAGAAATTTTGGTTGCAAGCCTTCATGGTCTATATTTTTGGGCATTAATTTCAATCTTTTCATATAATCTTAGAATGTCTCAGGCACTCATTCTGTCATAGCCAGGAATTGTCTCCTGACACCAACATTTTTTGGCGTATTTGCCAGGGAACGGTGACGTGAAGCTATTTTTCCCTAGGTTTATTAAGTTTGAATTTGATACTTGAGGGTGACAGGTTTTAGCAGTTGGATGTATAATCTCACTTGTGATCTTTATTTTGGAGTTTTCTTTTCTGGGATTTAATGGCTATCCCTACATTCTTAGCTAATAAGTTTGCCCCATTATATTTTACTGGGAGCACTAGTTATCATCATCATATGCCTACATTTCATGAGTGGAATAAGTATCTTCCAAGATTAAGTGGAAATGAATATGAAGATATGACTCAGCACCTTCGGGAGCTTCATGAATGCATGGAGCAGCAGCGTCATGAATCATGAATGCATGGAGCAGTAGAGTATCATCCATGAAGATGTGAAGATGAAGTTGTTTATGTTTTCTTTGGACCAGGAATCTAGGGTTTGGTACAAGTCTCTCCCTTGTGAAGATGAAGTTGTTTATGTTTTCTTTGGACCAGGAATCTAGGGTTTGGTACAAGTCTCTCCCTTGTTCAAGCATTCTATCTTTGAAAGATTTCCATTCAGTGTTCAATTCTTTTTGTAGAACTTCTTATTCACACAAGTTTCTTTTTGAAGGTTGTTGTGAATATTATGATCTAAAGAAACTTTTAAAAATCATGACAACCTTGTTGAAGAAAATGATGATCATGTTGATAATATATCAAACATTCAGAGAGGTTATACCCAAATTAATTATGAACAAGTCCCTCAAAGCAAAGAACTATCATTTTCTCAAAATGATGTTAAAAAGTTAAAAAACGAATCTTCTTCAATAATATCACAAGAAGAAAGTTTTTTGACCCTGTTCCAAGCAAAACAAGAGAGCATTAAAATATAGAAAAGTTCAAGAATGCATCGAGAATTTCTGCCCAACATTCGAGAAGAAGGAGAGATAATTAAGTTGAAAACAAATCCTCATAGATCTTATTTTGTTAAATTTGATGGTCCTCTTGTCTATGATTCGTATGATACAAAAGATGAGCCATGGGAAGTTTCACAAGGAAAGAAATGTGATCATAAAGTTGGTGAAGATACTTCAGTTTATGATTTGTATGATTCTGAGAAGAATTTGGCACAATTCATGAGGAAGACAATACAGACATTTTTTATTGGAGACAAGAGGGTAGGATTTTTGAAATGAAGGAAGGTGGTTTTCAAAAAGTTGCTCATACACATAAATATTTAGAGAAAAAACAGTGTTTTCCCAAGAGACCAAATTGAAGAGTTGATTTACAGCTCCAATGGTTCCAAAAATAGTTCGATGGAATTTTTTTATGAAATACATCAACCATCTGCCACAAAGTAGATTGAATATAAAATTATTGATCAAAGTGACTTCCTCTTTTATACATTTTATGATCATGTAGTAGATTATATGGCAACTTTGTTTTCCTATCAGCCAATCTATTTTGCTAGGTATGTACTTGCTCATGTGAACTAGTTTTTACTGTTTTTGGTTTTGCTCATTTTTATTCTCAAAGTTCATGGTCAAAGTGGTGTGAAATGTAACACTCAAATGCTAGCATGGTGTCATTGGAACACTAATATCACTTGACAGGCAACTGTTGTGTATACAAATAAGCTCACTAGGTGAACACTTTATTTGTTTTCAAGTTTGTAAATAGTTTTCAGGATTGAATAAATGGAGTCCAGATATTCATGAGTCCAGATATGAAGAAGTTGTTTATTTCACCAAGCTGGATTTGCACAATGGATACCATCAGGTCAAAGTTGAAGAGAAAGATGCATGGAAGACTGCTTTCAAAACAAAGCAAGGATTGTATGAATGGCTGGTTATGCCTTTTGGCTTAACTAATGCTCCTGCTACTTTCATGAGATTAATGAATGATGTACTTAGACCTTTTCTTGATGATTTTGTTATTGTGTATCTGGATGAAATTCTAATTTTTAGTAAAACGTGGGAAGAACATTTAAAGAATGTTAAGCAGACATTAGATGTTTTGAAAAGAGAAAAACTTTATGCTAAACTCTCAAAGTGTGAATTTGGCAAAACATCTCTAAACTACTTGGGTCATATAGTAGGGGGAGGTGAATTGAAAATAGATCCCTCTAAAGTGGCAGTCATTGTGAACTGGCATAAACCCAGGTCTGTTACAGAAGTGAGAAGCTTCCTAGGAGCAGCACAATATTGGAGGAAGCTCATTTCTAACTTCTCCTCGATTGCAGCTCCCTTACATGCTTTAACAGGATTGAATAAGGTGTTTCAATGGGGAGGCAAACATCAGAAAGCCTTCGACACCTTGAAAGAGAAAATAAGTATAGCACCTATACTAGCACTGCCAGATCTACAAAGACCATTGGAGATCAAAACTGATGCCAGTGACTATTCCATGGGAGCAGTGTTGACACAGCATGGCAAACCCATATGTTATCATTCTGAGACTTTTAATCCTGCAGTATTTAACTATCCTACATATGATAAAGAATTGTATGCATTAGTTCAGAGTGTGAAAAAGTGGAAACATTACTTAATGGGCAAGGAGATAGTAATACATACTGATCATCAGCCACTTCAATATCTACACTCTCAAACTAAGTTGCAGCAATCAAGACATTACAAATGGATGGGTTTTCTACAACAGTTTCACTTAGTCATCGGATATAAAAAGGGCATACATAACAAGGTTGCAGACATGTTATCTAGACCCATTATAAATGCATCTACCATACTTAAGCATAATTCTATGCTACATGAAAGCTACATAGAACAATATGCTCAGGATATGGATTTTAAAGATGTATATGCAACTTTAAGTCAAGGAAAAATAATAGAAGAGTTGGACTATCACATAAAGGATCGAATCTTATATCATTGTGGGAAACTCTGCATTCCACAAACTGAGAGGATAAAGATAATTAGGGAAGCACACACTTCTCTGATATCAGGTCACTTTGGGGTAAGTAAAACAGTTGCACAGCTGCAAAGATTCTGCTATTGGTCGAAAATGAATGAGACAGTTTCTAGATATGTAAGAGGGTGTGCCATGTGTACTAAAAGCAAGCCCAGAAATAGAAAACTAGGCTTGTACACTCCATTGCCAGTTCCTTCTCACCCTTGGGAAAGTGTTTCCATGGATTTTGTTGGGGGACTGCCTAAATCTAGGAAAGGTCATGATTATCTATATGTTGTTGTAGATAGGTTCAGCAAAATGTGTATTTTGATACCTTGTAGTAAACAGATCACAACTGAAAAGACTGCAAAATTGTTCTTTGAACATGTATGGGTTCATTTTGGATTACCAACTTCCATTGTATCTGATTGAGACACCCAATTTGTGGGAAAGTTTTGGTCTAGTCTGTGGGAACTGATGGACACTAAGTTGAAGAAAAGCACCGCTTTTCATCCACAAACAGATGGACAGACAAAAGTAGTAAACAGGATCGTGATCCAGTTACTGAGAGGATATTGCAGTAAACATCCTAAGCTTTGGGATGAACACTTGTGTTATGTGCAGCATGCTTACAACAGAGCCAAACACTCTTCTACACAGAGATCTCCTTTTGAGACCTGTTTTGGTTTCACACCAAGGTCTCCTTTGGATTTTGTCTTTGGTAAAGATACCATGGTTGATGGACACAGTGATGTGGACAAGGAAACTAGGTTCATTGAACAGATCCATGAGATCCATCAGGCAATATAGGAACAGCTGGAAAAGAGCCAGGCCAAGTATAAGGCTAGGCATGATAAGCATCGGATGGAGCATAGTTTTCAAGTTGAAGACCAAGCCTGGTTGTATATCAGCAAAGACAAAATGCAAGGTGAAGGTAAAAAGCTAAAGCCTATCAGGTATGGACCTTTTAGGATACTTGAGAAGATTGGTGAAAATGCTTTTCGCCTTGATTTACCAACTTACATGCACATCTACTCAGTCATAAATGCAGATTTCTTGAGATTGTTTGAACCTTCAATGATTGAGGACCCTAAAGAGCAAAGTCAATTTCCTTCTATTGATGACCTGCTATCGGAATACCTCAATGAGTTGCAGGAAGACACGGTGTTGGACAGGAAGGTGAAGACAACGCGCAGGGGAGAAGTTGAGTACCTCAGGATTGGGCTCAAAGGTTCAAAGCTGAGCAGTGCAAAGTGGATTGAGATTGGACAAGTGAAGAAATAGTATCCTCACTTAGTCGATGCTTGAAAACCAAATTTTGGTGGTCCAAAATCTTTTTCAGTGGGAAGGCTGTGATCCGAATCGGATCCATGAAAGACTATCAAAGAACCATGATTGTATCAGGTCGAACAAATCTCTAAAGAAATCCAAAACAGCGATCAAAAAACACCCTGAACCAGTGGCAATGGCAGCCAACGTGGAACAACGAGGACCTCGGTCAAAGCACACTGACCGAGGCCCATGGAGACCGTGCAGGAGGCCAAAGTAGCCCCTGGGAGCCCTGGAATGGGAAAAGGAAGTGATTTTTGATGGCGAAGGAAAATCCCGAGCACTCGATCGCGTGGGGGAACAGGAGGACCGCAGGCTGAAAAGGAAAAAAGTGCTAAACACAAATGGCGAGACCCACGCTCTGGAAACCAGTAATTTTGATTGGGGCGCCCTTAAACGGTAAGAGGTTTTGGACGAAAGCGGAGCAATTCCATACAATGATCGATGCATGGCAGGTGGAGGTGAGAGAAAACCGTCATTGATCATGTGCTATCAGTCGAGTAAGTCAACCGCGCAAAACGTGCGTATGGCGTCAGATTTGGAGGGCCCAGATCGGACGGTTGAGATCGCGCCCGATGGAGGAAGTCGAATCGATATGGAATTAAGTCGTGTTTTAAAGGGATTTGGAATCCATTTGACTGCCAAGGTGGAGGAAGAACGAATCCATGGAGTAATTGAAGAAACAAACCGACAAAGCATTGCTGGCACCGTTTAGAGGAGGACAAGTGGCAACTCCATGAGCGTTCATGATGACGCCGAACAAAGGGAACTCCAAGAACAGCTACAGAAGGTGAATCGACAGGCGGAAGAGGAATCGAACAGGCATAGGATTCGAATGGCTAAAGCCATGTACAAGGGAAGAAGACAGTCAGTTGGAAGTCAAGTTAGACACAGAAAGACAGAAGTCGAGAGGCGAAGTGTAATAGTGAACCCTAAGAGGAGGACTGAACACAGAGAACAGTAAAGCAAAGCAGAAGAGACAGAGGGCCGAGCTGACCAGAGGCAGCATCGAGCACCAGAGAGCTTGAAGACTCAAGCCATCCCACAGAGGATTCTGTCTGGACTGAGCATCACAGTTGGATCTTTCCATTGTAGACCAAAAGGTCACAAAGCTAGTAGGAAGAAGAAGAGTCTGTGTACTCCAAGTGGCTTGGGGAATCCAAGAAACCACCCTGCCAAGAAAAACCTGCTTCAGGAGAATTGACATTAAGTCCCTGTATTGTAATTTCTTTGCTTAAAGACACAATAAAACAAGGCCACCACTGAAAGCTGGACTGGAGACGTAGCCCTAGAGAATAAGGTGTACTCCTTATTAAAATTGTTTGTGTCTTTGTGTTGCTTATTGTATTTCTCTGTTGTCTTTCCATTTTATTGTCTATGTATTGGCAATCTGATCGATCCGTTTCTTCAATAACACAGAACACACACCAGCACATGAGTCTGTAATACCTTAGTTTAATAAATCTTTAATTGATGTCACTCATAGGGTGAATATCAGATCAATCAAATGCTGGGTGAAAGAGCCTTCTAAATTCCACCAGACACCTAGAAACACTTACAAGACAAAATATCTTAGGAAGGCTTATTTTTACTTGGGAATCTTATGTTGTCGGATCCATGGCCAAAGAAGTACTGATACCTTTCTAGAAGGCTGGGAATTCTTGCTTAATCAGGTTGTGAATGAAGGAAAACTATTCAACTGGTCAGATTTTCTTGCTGAAGAGTTGAGAATTAATGTGGAAAACACTAAGAACCCTCTCAGGGGTAAGAAAGCCTTATTCAACATGTCTGCTTACTTGCTGGATGAAATATGTGCCCAGAATTCATTTCCTAACATGAAGCAGACGTAGTCACCCAGAGAAATTGTCGTGCACATTTACTGCTAGCTTCTTTTAGAGTGCAGCTACAAAGGAGTAATGGAAAATTTGACTGGTCACTCCCTCATTCCACTATACAAGATGATATTTGAGGAAGACCCACCTTGCATGTCCCGAGAGGCAATGGAAGCAATGTCAGAATTATCATATTAGTTTTCCTCACTAGATGGAACCTTCGTTAGAGTGTTTGGTGGACAAAATTATCCACATATTTTACCAAGGTATGACATCAATAAAATGGTAATGAAAGAAGTATCTTATCATATTTCCATAGAGTTATCAACAATTTTGCGGAGTGTTGTTGCTCCCACAGATAGCCTTGGATTGCTTACAAGACCAGTGCCTAGGTACATCTAAATCGGCATGCCTCAAATTACTCAAGCAAGAGGAGACATGACCCATATTCTATACATATATATCAAAGTGTTGGTTCTTTCATCCAAAGATACAAGCCATATGTTTCAACATTTCTACACACACATAGTTCCCAAAAATTTAACAAAAATAGTGGGGCCAAGCACTTCAAAGATTTATAGTTTTAATCAGCTTTATAAGATAAATGAGAGAAGTCAAAGAAGAAAAGGACAACTCGGGATATAGAGATCAAGGCACCAAGAATTCTATATATAAAACATAGAGCCTAAAACCATGAGATTTACTATAACTATTGAGTTAGAGGAAGATGTAATGGATAGAAAATAAGTTGAGTGATATGCTTAACGAAATACAACTTGAAAATATGATTTCAACCCCTCACGCAAGCATATGCATTAACACTTTAACACAGATGAATCTGTAGACAAGTCTGAAACATCAGAATATATATTATTGCATGAATTCAAAAGAGGAAAGAATACAAGATGAATGAAACAAGGAAATAACACACTGCAATACTTCAAAGGAGGATTCACCACCAATCCTGTAATATTTTGCAAGATCTATGTGACTAAGTGATATAATTTTCACAAAAATAACAAATTTTCTTTTCAGATTTCAGAACCCTTTTGCAGTGATGCGACCCCCTGGGCCCTATTTATAAGAAGAAGGGGTGCTTTCAATCATGGTTTCATACATAAAATCTTGGGCCGAGTTTTCAACTGTGAAGTCAGCTTTCTCTCTTGGCCATGGGAGGTTTTGTATCCAAAAAACATTAAGAATAATAATAATGGCCTCACAAAGGAAGGCACATCATGGAATCGCGGAACAGATGAGACATTAATGCAAAATCCCAGTGTCCCATCCCTGCAATCACTTGTGTTTCATGGATGCATTTAGTTCATGGCATATGCTCATGCGCTGCTCAGCTAACTCTTGTCATTTTGTCTTTAAGACCTTCGGTAGCGACCTTGAGAACGAGTTATGAAGAGCCATTTTGGGGGGTGTCGATACTTGGTATTAAGTTCTCCCTCTCCTAATTCATTGTTGTAGCCACCTCTAAGACCGACTCTATCACTTTGGCCTTAAATTTTATATTGAATCCCTCAGCGCTCTACTCTACCTGGTCTCAGAGGCTTGATCTCCTATCTCTTGCTCTACAGCTGCTTTTGGCACCAACCTCGTCAATTTCTTCCATAAAAACCTTCTAAGCACAATCAGCGCCCTGATCCGGCCTGGGGGTGCATTATCAGTTTAATGATAGAAGTCTCAAGGGGCACCTCTTTATATAGGCGAAAGGGCACCTTTAGATTTCCCCCTTAGCCTCTCTTTATTATAGCCCCCTTTATTTAAATTCCTTATATGACCAGGGCTCGAACCAAAGGCCCATGTGTTTGGTGCCAAAGTTCTCAATAACTACACAAGGATCCTTTTTCTTTATATTGTAGAAGCCCCTCATCAGTCGCTTTCCTAAACCCAAACTCTTTCTACATCACATCTCATAACTTATCGCATTAGGGGGAGGAGTCTCACATATCACAATCGTACTACACCATTGTCTTAAGCTTTTACCCCTTAACTACTGCGATCATCGATCTGCGGGGTGACGTCATTACTGCCACGTGTCACCCTGTAAGTGGTGACATGTGGCACCCATAAATGGGCCCATGTCACCCCCGAAAACACTAAAACCGGGTGACATGTGTCCTTTGCCACGTCATCTATCGTAATGCCACGTCACTGCTGACAATAACTACCTTCTCATCTCTAAAGACCAATCACATGCCAACACATGGCCCCCTGGAAGAGAGAGAAAAATGCCTTCCCGACTCTATTTCGCAACCCATTCCTTTGTTAATGAATTTTGGCCTTCCCCAGTGATACAACACTCTATTGAAAATCAGCCCACGCACGGTCTTTGGAGTTCAAAACACTGCCAATCCACCAATCACCAATACCATCGTACTGCCACGTGGAGGAGAGAGAAGGGGAGTGGCCCGCTCCCTTTTTGTCACACTTTTCCTTTATAAATGGTTTTCCCGACCCCCCGACGATGTTACACGAAAAAATAGCAAATCAACCCCTGTAAGGTCTTTGGAGTTTTAGATTATGGGACTGCTAGATCTGTGGGATACGGGATGCGATATTAGTGGTCGGGACTATGATATGTCAATATCCTTAGCTGTGTTCCCCAAGGATCCTTCCAATGGCCGATTTTGATAAATGTTCCGCCTGGACCCGCTGAATGCCGATATGCGATATCGGCGATCGGTGAATCTTTGTTTCTCGTTTCATTAGTGCTCCATACCCGTCTGAACACCGATATGTGATATGTGATGAGCCTCCTAGGTCCCGATTATGATTTTTTCTCCATACTTAGCCATTTTCCTTAATTCAATGGTCTTTTTAGGGGCTAGAGGCTCTAACTTTTGATTCAGGAACCCCTTTTTGGACATCTATATACCACCGGAAATATTTTTCCAAGCAATATGCAATGGAGAGGACCTAATCAAGATCTAATAACTTATGTGGCTCAAAAAATGGCTTCAAATTCACTGTTCTCATGCATCCTAGACCACTGATCATTTGCAAAGAAGTGAGTGAGTAGTAAATGACAACATTGGCTCCATATGGGGACAGTGCCTTGCCAGCAAGGTGCTGAGAACCTGCACACTACAAACTAATCCTTTGGGCATGGAGTCACTTCTCAATCAAAAGATAACTTTCACAAAAGCAGAAATTTTTACAATAAAAGAAAATTCAAATGAAAATTGCAGTAAACACATTAGATATTTACAATGAGTGTAAGACAACTAATTCTTAATTTTGAAAATAGAACTTGACGAACTGACCATTCACTAGTAGTTCCAACAATTCACCATCCACGTTTCCAAGTAGAAATGTGTTGTTCTCTCTCTCTTCTCCAATCTAGAAGGGGTCAAACCATAGTGGACCAAATTTTCCATGTTTTCCTTTGTCCTCCCGTCGGACATCCCATCTAAGAACTAAATCTCTTGGATAAAGAGGTATGCCCTTAGCCTTCTTGTCGAACAAAGATTTCAATTTTTGTTGATAATTGGATAATTTGGCCTCCACCTGTTCTTTGTTCTCCTGAAGCTCAACCAATTGATTAATCCTCCTTATCAAGGGACTTGGCTCCTCTTTAGCTTCTTGTAACAACCTTGCTACTGGCATTGCTAGTTGAATTGGGAAGACAATAAATTTTCCATACACTAACTCAAAAGGTGATTTCCCAGTGGATCGTTTAGGCATTACTCGGTTGGCCCATAGAGAAAACTTCAGTTGGGAATCCCAATTCCTTTGGTTTTCAGTGATAGTCTTCTTCAGCACCCTCACCACAACTTTGTTTGAGGACTCAGCCAAACCATTTCCTTGAGGGTAGTATGTAGTGGAGTGCCCAATAATGACATTGTATTATGGAAGTAGCTGGTGAACTTGGAATATTTGAATACCTGAGCGTTATCAGTGATGATTTTTAAAGGGAAACCAAACAAGGACAATATGTACTCCATGAACTTTATCACCACTAAATTTGTAGCATTTCTAGCTAGGATGGCCTCTACCCACTTGGTGAAATATTCAATGTTTGTTAATATCCATTTGTGTTGGCCACTAGATGATGGGTTGATATCTCCTATGAAGTCCAGCTCCCAATATAAAAAAGTCTCCTCCACATGCACAAGAATCAGGGGGAGAGGAGCAAACTTTTGTCTTTCAGCAAACACCAGCAATTTTTGGTAACTTTTGACAGCGTAGGCCAGTAAACTCCAGCCTTGTGGATTTTGTGTGCCATGGTGTTCCAACTGTAATGCGCTCCATAGAATCATTCATGAAACTCCCCAATCACCTTATGGGTCTCTCCTTCCACAAAACATAACAGCAATACCCCCACATGGTCCTTCCAGTAGAGTAGGCCATTGGATATGATATATTTATGGGCTTGCAACCTCAGGCTTCGATATTTGGAGGCATCTAGCCCCAATGGGCACCTCAAGAATAAGAGGTAATGAACGATATTCTTGTACCATGGTGATCCCTCATACTTGGCATCGATTTTCTACTTAGATGTTTTAATAATGCTTTGGTGCTCCTCTTGTCTGTCTTCCTCTATGGTCAGATTTATCCCTAGTGCTTGGCAGTTGGATTCATATAAAACCTTGGCCAGCCCCTGACCTTTAATGACCTTAGTTGGATTTATTTCTAGATTGTATTATTGTATTTTTTCAATCCACTTGCCCCTCCTACTTTCTCTATCTTATTGCATCAGGAGGTCATTGATTGTTGTCGTTGGGACAAACACTGTGATTTTAGACTGCAACACATACGCACGAAACACCTTCAGAGCCTTGACTATTGTGTATCTTGTTTCTCCAATATATTATATCTTAGTTCAGCGTCCCTTAGTACTTGGTTGAAGAAGGCGATGGGCTTCTCATAACCCGCTTTATTTTTTTGTAGCAGCACTGCGACAATGGTATGTGGAGAGGCAAAAGAAAAGATGTAGAAAGGCACTGAATAGTCGGGACTGGCTAACACTAGGGCTTTAGCCAAAGCTTCTTTGATTCTGCTAAAAGAATCACGGGGGATAGGGATCCACTTGACTTTGTTTCCCTTATTGATCATGTTTGTAATACCTTTGATAATCTCTGCGTAGTTGGGTATAAATCGCTTCAAGAAATTTATTCTCCTCAATAAGGCTTGGACTTCTTTCTTATTCCTGGGTAGAGGAATGTGGCTAATGGCTTCAAATTCATTTACGATCAATCTTCACACCCTCGTGTGATACTAGATGTCCTACCAACTTCCCCTCACTTAGGGCGAACTAGGATTTCTTAGGATTCAAGGAGAGACCATATCTCCTACACTTCTCAAAGGTGAGTTCTAGGTGGAGGATGTGTTCCTCCTTAGTCTTGGAAAAGATTGTGATGTCATCCAAGTAGACCACCAAGAATTTGTCTCACTCCCCCACGAAAGCTATGTCCATGGCTCTCTGAAATATGCCCCCTGCATTTATCAGCCTAAAAGGCATGTGAGCAAAGATAAATGTTTCCCACGGTGTGGTGAAAGTGGTCTTTCCCTGATCCTGGGGATCAATAGCCACTTGATTATATCCAGAGAACCTGTCCACCATGGACATTCTGGCTGAACCGACTACCTTCTGCAATATATTATCCATCTTGGGAAGCGGGTAGTTGTCTTTCAAAGATGCCCTATTTAGCTTCTAGGTGTCTACACATAGCCTTATCTCTCCACTCTTCTTACAAATTGGGACCAGATTCACTACCCATTCAAAGTATCTTAAAGGTTCTATAATCTTTGCATGTAGCATCTTCCTTATCTCCTTTTCAGTGGAGGGGAGTAAGAGTGGATTTATTTGTCTGAGTTTCTACTTGCAAGGTTTCACTCTGCTTTTCAAAGGAATCTTATGTTGTATGATGTTAGTATCAAACGTTTTCAAATCATCATAAGACCAAGCAAAAACATCTTTGTAGGCTTTGAAAAGATATAAATACCTCTGTTTGTAATGAAAGGGGATTCCTTTTGACAACTTGATCATCTGAGGCTCCTCCTCTGATCCAATGTTGCAATATTGTACTTGATCATCCATCTCAGGAGCTATTTGTTTGGCGGCTATGTCGTCTTTATTAAAAATCATTTCTAGTGGGACTAGTCCGTGAGGGATAGTGTTCCCTTTTAGTTGCAAAATTTTGTGCCCAGCCACTGCATCTTTCCATGAAGTGGCTTCTTGATCTTCATCTTCTTATTCTTCTTGATCGATGGCGGAGTTAGAAACCTCCCCAACAACCTCTATGAATCATTTCACTTGTTTGTCATCTTCGAACACCTACCAGTGCTTAATGTTATCTGGTACGGAGGGTCTGCACCTGACTTCCACCTCATATCTGAGGAGAGGATTTTGAGGGGGCTTGAAAGTACTTGCAGCTACAGCAAGAGAGTTAGCCATCCTATTTTCTTCCCTGGGAAGAAACTAGATGTTAAAGGCTAGGAAGAAATTACCAATTAAGTCCCACACTTCATTTTGGTACGTCCTCAATCTAGGGTTTTTGGCTTAGCATTGATTCCTCGCTTGCCTTACGAATAGCTCAGAGTATCCATAAATTGTTAGACATTCAACATTCAGGTTTTTGAAGTATGTAACCCAAGTAGCACTGCTTCATACGCCTCCACGTTATTGTTTGCTTTCAACTCCAGATTGAATGAGAGGGGTATCAAGCGGCCTTCAGGAGATACCAACAATACTCCTGCCCCATTTCCCTCTTTTGAATTGGCTCCATCAAAATATTATTTCCATACTTTGATTTCACTTACATGCTGATGTTCTAACTGCCATGTTATGTGGACTGATGTTTCTTCTGCAATAGCCTCATCTTCTTCTAGAAATAGGCAGGAGAGGTCACTTTCTTTTCCATACACTGGGGCGTTTTTCAAGCCATTAATTGAGGTCACAATTTTTACAAACCTGGATACTCTATATAGTCTCCTTCTTCTCCTCCAAAGGTGGAAATGGTGGTGTAATTTAGATCCAATTTGATAGATCCCCCTACCTTGGAACCCCAAGATCTAGATAGAAGCATACCAAAACGAAGGGGTATATCTACTAGTACTATATCCATTACCACGCTCTTCTCAAGGACCTGACCTAGGTTCACCAACAAATCCTTTATCATACCCAAACATTTGACCCTCTTGGAGTCTAAAGAGTAAAGGTCCTTGTAGGGCTTGGTAATTTGCAAGCCAAGTTGTTCCATTACTTCCAATGGCATGAGGTTGTGGGAGGCTTCGGAGTCCAACATGAAATTATGTAAAAGAAGATCATGAATTCCTAGAGTTACATAAAAAGGTGCAGTAGAAGGATGAAGTTATTCTACATGTGGCCTAATGACCACCATTGGCCTCTCTTATTGAAGATTTAGAGAATCCTGGGTGAGTGATGAAACTGATCGGAGCATGAATTGAGATACCTAAGCTTTATAGCTAGGCTTCTTCAGAATCTTAGTTAGTGGAACAGAAATATTTACCTTTTCAAGCTCCCTTTGAAGGTTGGATGTAGATTGGGTATTCTCTACACCTCCTGGCTCAGCTTCCCCTTCACTACCACTGGTGTTTTTCTACAAAACAGGTGCTTCCTTTGTTGTGTGCTCCTCTGAGTGTATTCTTTCTAATATTAATTTAAATGGGAACACAAAAAAATACAGAAATACCCATATACACAAAGATGCAATGGAAATAATACTTCATTTCATTAATGTAAAATACTGAAATATGCTTACAAACAGAAATGGAAATAAACCAACTAGGGAAATGGTATCTTATCTCTGAGAAGAGATGTGGCGGCTACATGCCTCTAAACTATCTTACAATGAGGCTCGAAGGCCTATTTATTGTTGAGAAACAATGGAAAACCCTAAACATCCAAAAACCTAACCCTAGGAGATGAAAGGCCAAACTGTGGGCCTCGTTTTGGGTAAAGTGGTACATCAATTTCCCGAGGTCATAACTTGGCATACAATCTTTGTTTGACATGCACAATACCTCATTAGAAAGATCTATCCGAGGAATACAACTTTGGGAAGAGAAATGTTAGTCCACGACCCCATTTTGCTCCCATTTTTCCCAAAAAGTGCCATTTAGGGCATCAAAATGGCTCCGGAAGTTCAAGACCCGAAAAACTACCAAAAATACTAAATCGTGCTACAATTAAGGAAACTGAAAAACTAAAAGAGACAGTTGTGGGGGTCCAAGTGGGATAGGTGGGTGGCCACCAACATCCACCTAGATCATTCCTCCCCCCTCAGGAAGCAATGGTCCCCATTGCATTGAGTTCCTCCATGAGATGAGGAAACTTTTGTTGAACTTGGTCCCTGGTGAGTTGTTTTGCAATATTTGATGTGTCCAGTAATGGTGGGAAGCATGGTAGAGGGTAATCCACATTGAACACTTAGTGCAAGAAAAGGAATGGGGGAATGATGTGCTCCAAAGCATTGTTTCCCACAACCTTGGTACTAGTGTAAGGACCATGTCGGAGTGGTTTGAGCTTCTGATGGGCTCTTGTAAGGTGTTCTTTCTGCAGATGCAACCAGACTTTGTCACCCACTTGAAACTTGTGTGGTACTTGATGTTGATCATGTCGCTACTTGTACCTAGCATTTTACAGAATGGAGCGGTGATATATCGACCTGTTGGGTAGAGGTGCTCTAGGAGTCAGATCGATTGAATGCTTGACTTGGCAGTGCAACGATACCCCTGTGGGTGAGGAGAAGATGTTCATGTCTTCTTTCATGACCGTATCCCTCTGTTGCTTCTGCTGCGTGGAGGAACCCTTCACGAGGGTCATGGATGTGGCGATGATCTTCCCCTTAATTTGGGAGCGAACCAGAAGAAAAAAAAAATGAATTTCCTAGTCTGGGAGATGAGCTTGCTGCATTTCTTAGCAGCGATCAAAGAGGTGGCGGTAGGTGGGGCTACCTCCGGTATCCTGTATAATGAATTACCTAAATAAATAATAATAGCGCAAGGCCTTGACTCATACACAACATCTCGCCTCCATAAGTATGGTTGGTCTAATAGTACATCACAAACATCAAGAGGTGCAACATCACACAATAACTCATCTATGAAGGGCTTGATGATGTAGGGAAGGTGGCAGTCCTGACGTACTCGGAGATCTCGTCCTTGGTGAAGCCACCCGATACTGTACAGATGTGGTTTTGGTGTAGTCGGTAGGCCCAACTGCTTCACGGCCTCTGCTGAAATGAGGTTCTTTTGGCTCCCACTGTCAACAATGAATTGCAGCGGCGAACCCTTCACCCACATCTGTGAGTGGAAAAGATGCTTCCCCTCCTCGAGATCTTCGGGCTCATTCTTCTGGATCTTGTCGGTGGAAACAGTGGCGATGGGCTCCGTGTCAATGATTTGTTTCCCTTTGCCATTCCCCCTGTCGGATTCTGACTCAGGGTCAGAACATGCATCTGATTCTGAAGCCTTTAACTCAACCACCAGCGAGTGCTTGGTCTGCCACTCACTTGTGTTGTGAGTGGGGCTCTTATGGAACTCACGCCACTTTCCTGTGTCCTTATTTGACTTCGTGGTGTTTTTCTTTTCTTGCAGCTTCGACGAGTTATCTTGGGTCACCCCACCTTCACTTTGTCTTTTGTTCTTCGGATTCACAGATCCAAAGTTTTGCTTCTTTTGTTTAAACTTCTGCTTGATTTTGACCGTGTATCAGTATGTCGTGTCGAGCGAGGAGATGTTCAAGAAATCCATCTCATCCTGGATGTATTTGTGTAGGCAGATGCAGTATTTGAGTACCAAATGCAGCTCAGAGTCCTTGATACCCAACTGTGTGCGAAGGGTATGAAAAATGTTTGTGAACTGTGGCACATCTTGGTCCCCTCCCTGCCGCAGCGTGGTCCACTTAATGTATTTATCCTCATAGCTTTTGACAGGGTAGTATTTCTCCTTGATGGCATCTCGGAATTATTCCAAGTGGGTGCGGCTGAAAATAGTGAGCCCATACTTTCATCCTTCTACTAGTAGTAGGCTTCCCACCAGTCCTTGATGTGGGGGGCTGCTTTGAGAAGAGCAAAAATAATCTTTTCTCGACTGGAAAAATCATGAACAGAAAAATACCCTTCTAGAATATTTAACCATTTATCTACAGCATTTGCATCTATCTGACCCTCGAATATGGGGATTTCAAATTTAACTTGTACCTTAAAGGGTGTGGCATTTCTAGAGTAACTGTTGGAAGATGATGTGTCGCCCCTGGGTAGCCGTTGAAGGATCTATGCAAAGTTTTCCATCATCACGTTCCTTTTTCGCTCAAGTGCTTCTTCGAGCAAGATTTTGGTAGGATCTCCTGCCCCCTCATCTTTCTTTTCATCTGCCATGGGAGGCCATCAGGATTTGTGAGGCTGGTCTTGAAAAGGTTCGACCAGTTCAAGCCCTAACTCCTTATATCCCGACCTCATTGGGGACATGCAAAGAAAAAGCAGACCACTCTGATACCACTGATCCAAATTTAAACGGGAATGAAACAAAATATAGAATACCCATATACACAAAGATGTAGTGGAAATAATACTTCATTTGATTAATGTAAAACACCGAAATATGCTTACAAACAGAAATGGAAATAAACCAACTAAGGCGATGGTAGCTTATCTCTGAGAAGAAATGTGGCAGCTACATGCCTCTAAACTATCTTATAATGAGGCTCGAAGGCCTATTTGTTGTTTAGAAACAATGGAAAACCCTAAACATCCAAAAACCTAACCCTAGGAGATGAAACACCAAACTGTGCGCCCCATTTTGGGTAAATTGGTACATCAAATTCCCGGGGTCGTAACTTTGGCATACGATCCATGTTTGACGCACACAATAACTCGTTAGAAATATCTATCTGAGGAATACAACTTTGTGAAGAGGAACATCAATCCATGGACCCATGTTTCTCCTAGATTTCCCAAAATATGTCATTTAGGGCCTCAAAACGGCTCTGAAAGTTCAGGACCTGAAAAACGGCCAAAAATAGTAAATTGTGCTACAATTAAGGAAACTGGAAAACTGAAAGAGATAGTTGTGGTGGTCCAAGTGGGATAGGTGGGTGGCCACCAACATCCACCTGGATCACTTTCCTTATTCAAGGGGACTTTTATCTTTGCAGGGTCAGGATTTAGCTTGCCTTTCCCTTTGTCCGGTACTGGAGGGGTAACTTGGGGAGGAGTTTCCTTCTATTTCTCTGGTTCTATTAACCTATTCTTTGAATAACTTCGTTTATATTTATGTTGTGGTTGTGCCAACATGAACGTTGCAAACTGTTTGCAATAATAATCCATATCTTGCTTATCTATTTCTTCTCCATCATGGTTGGCCTCTTGATGAACCATATTCTCTTGTTCTTCTTCAGAGAAAGCCAAATATAAGTTTCCCTACATCTCTTGTGTATCTAACCATTTCTCATTGAGATCATCTTCTAAATATAGAGGATGAGGGATCCGATCTGGTTGTTCCTTTCTTTCCCTTGGCAGTATATGTAATGGAGGCCTTATATATTGTGGGTTATATCCGTGATTGTTGCCTTGAGAATTCTATTTGGAGGAACCTTTGTTCTGAATTTCGATTTTTCCAACCTTATGTGACAAACTCTTGATGAGTTTATCCAACTCCTCCAACTTCTGGTTTGGTGATTTTCTAGTTTGACCAGAGGAGGAATCTTCTTCTTTACCTCTTCTATTCCCGATGATTTCCTACTTTCCACTTGACTTCCCTATGGATGAAAAATTTGCTTGTACTTCCAGAGCATCGACTTGGAGTTGATATAAGGTAGGAGATTTCCTTTCTCTTAAGGTGAAACCAAAGTTAGATTCAAAGGATCCCAATTAAACTTCCCGAGAAGAAGCTAGAGGAGGTTTTATCTCAGTCGGCAGGTTGTTATATTGCTTATTGAATCTCTTATTAAAATCTGAGATATTCTCCTTTTGCTTTTTCATGATCGCATTGAACTTTGTGAGGAGGCACTCATGATATCTCTTATCAACCCATTTTTGTGTGAAGGAAGTTTCTATTTCCTCCCAGGTGGTGATGGAAGCATGAGGGAGGGTTTTAAACCATTTTCTAGCTTCTCCATCAAGGGATTATACAAAAAGTCTCATGACCATATCCAATTTTTCTACATTTAGGTTCTCATCAAAAGCACAAAAGGCCTGAATGTATCTCTAAGCAGAATTATCATCTTCCCCATTAAAACTAGGCAAAAGCTTCAAGTAATCCTGGGGCATAGCACTTAAGGGTTGAGGTAAGTCAAGAGGCACATACTTTTTTAGTAAAAATCTTGGAAGAGCCATCTAGATTGATGGAGGAGGATTAAAATTTTCTTAAGGAATTGAGGTCAATACCATAGGGGTAGGAGAGGAAGGAGGGTATGTCAAGGTATTAGGAGCAAGTCCTGACTTTTGAGCAACAGTGGGATGATAACTTGAGGAGGAAGTGGAAAAGGCTGGTGAGATGGTAGTAGAGGTAGGGGGAGTTTTCTCTCTCGAGAATTTTCTGAAAATTAATTTTTCAAGGTTATGAACAAATGGGGCTTTCTGTTGTGACATGTCTGAGTGAGTATGGGGCCTTCTAAAATCCAAAGTGATGAATGATAATGAGGGGGGTGTGGATTCGCCAAGGTGACATGAATGCAATCAAAACCGACTTCGCTCACCTACAAGAAGGGTGCTCAATTTGTCGTATCCCAAGGGAAAAATCCTTCAATAAGTTCACCGACAACGGCACCAGAAGATGTTGTCTCCAAAAGACAACCTTGGATTTCTTACAATACTAGTGCCTGGTTACATCTAAATCGGTGTGCCTCAAATGATTCTCAAGCAAGAGAAGACATCACCCATATTTTATACATATATATCAGAGAGTTGGTTCTTTCATGCAAAGATACAAGCCATATATTTTAGCATTTCTACACACACATAGTTCCCAGAAATATAACAAAAATAGTGGAGGCCAAGCACTTCAAAGATTTACATTTTTAATCAGCTTTATAAGATAAATGAGAGAAGTCAAAGAAAAAGGATAACTCGGGATATAGAGCTCAAAGCACCAAAAATTCTATATATAAAACATAGACCCTGAAACCATGAGATTTTCTATAACTAAAGAGTTAGAGGAAGATGTAAATGATAGAAAAGAAGTTGAGTGATATGCTTCATGCAATATAGCTTGAAAATATGATTTCAGCCCCTCACACAGGCATATGCATTAACACTTTAACGCAGATGAATCTGTAGACAAGTCTAAAATATCATATTATATATTATTGCATGAGTTCAAAAGAAGAAAACATACAAGATGAATGAAACAGGGAAATAACATACTGCAATACTTCAGAGGAGGAATCACCACCAATCCTGTAATATTCTACAAGATCTATGTGACTAAGTGATACAGTTTTCACAAAATAACAAACTTTTCAGATTTCAGAACCCTTTTTCAGTGCTGTGACCGCCTATTTATAAGAAGAATGGGTGCTTTCAATCATGGTTTCATACATAAAATCCTGGGCTGAGTTTTCAACTGTCAATTCAGCTTGTTCTCTCGTCCATGGGAGTTTATGTATCCAAAAAACATTAAGAACAATAATAATGGCCTCACAGAGGAAGGCACATCATGGATCGCAGAACATATGAGACATTAATGCAAAATCTTAGTGCCCCATCCCTGTAATCACTTTGTATCATGGCTGCATTTAACTCAAGACATATGCTCCTACGTTGCTCAGCTAACTCTCGTCATTTCGTCTTTAAAACCTTCGGCGCCAACCTTGAGAATGGGTTATAAAGAGCCATTTATGGGGGTGCCCATACTTGGTTTTAAATACTCCCTCTCCTGATTCATTGCGACAGCCACCTCCGGGACCAACTTTGTCACTTTGGCCTTAAATGTTCTATTGAATCCCTCGGTGCTCTGCTATACCTGGTCTCAAAGGCTTGATCTCATATATCTTCCTCGGCAACTGCTTTCGGCGTCGACCTCGTCGATTTCTACCATAAAAACATTCTAAGCATAGTTGGCGCCCTGATCCAGCCTAGGGTGCATTCTCTATTTAATGATAGAAGTCTCAAGGGGCACAAGCATTCACCTCTTCATATAGATGAAAGGGTACCTTTGAATTTCCCCCTTAACCTCTCTTTATTATAGCCCCCTTTATTGAAATTCCTTATATGACCGGGGATCGAACCAAAGACCCATGCATTTGGTGCCAAAGTTCTCAATAACTACGTGGGGGGACTTTTTATTTATATTGCAAAAGTTCCTCATCGACTAATTTCCTAGACCTGAACTCTTTCTAAATCACAACTCATTACTTATCACATCTGGGGGGATGAGTCTCGCATATCGCAATTGCACTGCATCGTTGTCTTAAGATTTTACCCCTTAACTATTGCGATCACTGATTTGCGGGCTGACATCATTACTTCCATGTGTCACCCTATGAGTGGTGATACCTGGCACCTGTAAGTGGGCCCATGTCACCCCCGAAAACAATGAAACCAGGTGACATGTGTCCTTTGCCACATCATCAATCATACTGCCATGTCACTAATGATGTCATCTGCCCTGTCAGCTTTGAAGACCAATCACATGTTGCCACGTGGCCCCCTGGAAGAGAGAGAAAAAGGCCTCCTTGTACCTATTTTGCAATCCATTCCTTTGTTAATGAATTTCGTCCTTGCCTAGCGATACAACACTCTATCACAAATCGACCCTTGCATGGTCTTTGGAGTTTAGAACACCGCCATTCTGTTGATCACCGATACTTTCATTACTACCACATGGAGGAGAGAGAATGGGAGCATCCCACTCTTGTTTTGTCTTTCTTTTCCTTTGTAAACGGTTTTCCCGGCCCCCCAGCGATGTTACACAAAAAAATCGCAAATCGACCCCCGCAAGGTCTTTGGAGTTTTAGATTACGAGACTGTTGGATCTGCGGGATGTGGGATGCAATATCGGTTGTCGGGACTCTAATATGCCAATATCCTTAGTTGTGTGGCCCAAGGATCCTGCTGATGGCCGATGGCCGATTGCGATAAATGCTCCGACCGGACCCGTCGATTGTCAATATGCGATATCGGCAATCAGCGTATTGTTGTTTCTCATTCCATTAGTATTCCATACCCATCTGGATGTCAATATGCGATATGCGATGAGCCTCCTGGGTCCCGATTGCGATTTTTTCTCCATACCTAGTCATTTTCCTTAGTCAGCTAGGATTTTCAAGGGAAACCTTCTACAAGCTCTAACTTTTGATCCAGGAAGCCCTTTTTGGACTTATGTATACCACCAGAAAACATTTTCCAATAATTATGCAATGGAGAGGATCCCATCAAGCTCTAATAACTTTTATGGCTCAGGAAATGGCTTCAACTTCACTGTTCTCATGAATCCTAGACAACTAATCATTTGCAAAGCAGTGAGTGAGTAGTAAATGACAAGATAGAGGAAGAAGAAAGCATCTTGGACCGCTCTCCCTATTCAAATCAGATTGTGCGATATCAAGAATTTGAAAGTTGTGGACACCGAAGGCAAGAAGATAGAGAAATTCACATTCGTTCATTTGGACTTCAATCTGTACAATCCTAAGAATATTTTTGAATAACACTGTGTGAGGATTCATTTCTAATGGCCAAGTGGGAAATTTTATAGGCTCAAGGAGGAGGAGATGAAGAATTGCTACAATGCCCCCAAGTCCCACGAACCAATCAATTTTATAGGAGCATCACAATTTATTCCTCAAAAAGAAGTCACTCCAAATGGAAAATGAGCAGAAAGGTGAAAACTAGTTTGCAAAAAGGGCAATAGGAAAGTTTCACATAGTCCAGTCGAAGAGTATAGTTTCAAGATGAAAGTAGATCTAATCATCCTAAAAGCGTCTATAGCAACAGAGAAGAGGAGGATAAAAAGGAAGAAGGAAGAAGTGGTGAAGTAGAGGGAAGAACAAGAGCAGAGGATATTGGAAGAAGAAAGGCAGAAACAACAACAACAACAAAGGAGAAGATGAGAAGAAGATGAGAAGAAGAAGAAGAAACATGGAAACAAGCTGAAGAACAGGAGTAGAGCCAACTACTATAGGAGGAGAGAAAATATTTGCAAGAGAAGGAACTTGCTCAAGAAATTGAAGAAATGATTGTAATTCAAAATATGGAGGTGGAATCGGAGCCACTAAACCAAGATGTTGATCTTATCTCGAGCACTCAACGGGTCACCATTCAGTCTCCCCCTCCTCAAAAAATAAAGCAAGCTCTAAGAAAATATGAGGAAATTTTTCCTATTGATGATGGTCTTGTCATGGATACATACAATATTACTTATGCTGAGCTTCAGAAGAATATTGTACAAGCAAGGAAGAAACACTTTCTAAATGATCTTACATCTCGTGCATCCATTAGAGAAAAGGTGATTGTGACATATACAAGGAGAAATCTAAAAGCCATAGTTGTAGCCAACTTGGCCTTTGCAAGTGCTACCAAGTCAAGCACAGAGTATGTCATGGCCGAGAATAGATGGATGGAAAAGAAATTACAGGCTGCAAGGCTACAAATTGAGCAGTTCAATGTAGAGGTCCAAAAAGAAGCTTTTTCACAACTATATTTGGAAGATATTAAGGCATCCATACTTGGTGAAGTATCAACATAGGGAGAAACCATGCAGAGCCTCTATGAGGATGTTTTCACCGTGGATAAAGTAGTTTTCCACTTGCATGACATGCAACAAAAGTGAAAAGATGATGCTAAAGCCCTCAAGGTTGTTCATACAACCATTGTTTTCGTGCATGAGTGGTCAATGCAACATAAATGGGAATCGTCCAACTTTGCAAAGAAAACAAGGCAACAGGTAGAGTTGGAGAAAGCACAAGCTCAAATGATCATCTAGAGTAATAAACAACTCACTTCATTCATCTCCAACATTCATGCCTCATATGCATGATTATACAATAGCATGGATTTCGTCGTAAAATCACACAAGATTCCTTCAGTTCGCTCACTCACTAAAGCCAAGAATAGGAATCAAGTCAAGCATGAGGTTGAAGAATACTTAGACTAGCTTAGAAATATCATCACCAAGGAATATTTGGAGGTGAACAAGAATAATATGCGAAGTACATTGGCGGCCCTGTCTAGATAAACATTATGTTTCTCCTGCTAAGGAAGGAAAATTCAGACTGGTTCCAAATCAGTCTACCTAGATGAAATTGAGGCTAGAGTCTGCTTCTAGCCTGATCCATCCCATAGTTTGGGGAAGTAATCGCACAATACAAAGCTTGGAACCACTATATGACTGAAGAACTACAAGTTGAAGTGGTTGAACTAGAGTTTCCCCAAACTCAAGATTAACTTGTTTTTTCTTATTGGGCTATCTAGTTGACTCTACCCAATTTTGTCTTACATGGGTATGAACGATTTCTATTATTCTTTTGTAATTAATTGTAAGTGAAATTCCAAGTGTTAATTGTGGAATATCAAGAGTCATTTTGTAATGAAGTCCAAAGTTCATGGTTGTAGGAAGTTAAATAGTCATGAGGGAAGTCAAAGAGGCACAATGGGAGATGAATAATCACCCCTTTTGTTATAAATATACCCTCATTGGTCATGTAAATGGATTTTGGGCAGGATTTTGGCATAGGGTCAGAAGCTTAGGAGTTTTGGACCTTGGCTTCTCCATAGCATAGATGAAGTAACTTTCTTTGGAGGAGCAAGTGTTGGCTTCATGTTCCACTATTGGGACTAGTGGCTCGTCAATTATATATGTATGCTTGGGATTTTCACTTTAATAAAATCTTAGAGTCAACATGTTTTCATGCATATGTTGTGAATATTGTAGGACTATTCTTGTTATGTTTGCAATATATGTTATTTCATTTATGCTAACGCTTATGAACTATTTTGTTTACATTAGTATGAATCTTGTTAAATTCGCATTTTTGTATTTTTCCATCATGGTTAACTTGTGAAATATTTTACAGGTTGGCTTGTGATGTATTTTATGCTCGTGTGTTCCTTTCAATTTGCGTACTACTACAGGATTCTAATGGGCTCACTCACTCTCCCCTTGTTGTGTGAGAACCTCTCATTCATTGCATTTGACCCTTCATAAACTCACATAGTTGTTTCACCAAAGTCACGAATGCATCATTATATGCATTATTACAACCAAGGCATAACACTAAAACCCACTACTTCAACAACCGAGCCGTATTCCGAATGGGGCTACTAGTCCAAATGGTGTGATGTTTAATTGGGACTTCATATCATGGAGACCCCCTGAATTTTGGTGGGTCCAACACCGTCAAAGTTTTTGGTGCTAGAAGGAGGGATAGATGACAAGATGAGCCTGTGAAGTTTGTTTGAACCTTCCTCCTCTTTAAATGGCTTTGTCCCATATCTTAACCCCGACATGTTTTTCGAGAATCACAAATCTAAAAGTGCCCTCGGGGATAATTAATGACTTGTCAAATTTGAAGTTTGATGGCGAGGGTGGAACAACCATTCTTGAGAACACTACTCGTTTTCTTGAATTTTTCACTCAGCATGATATCCACTGTGAGGATATTGCTTGCATGTTGTCCATTCTCACATTCAAAGTACACTTTAAGGAATGGTGTTACACATTGCCAACCGCTTCTATTCACTCTTTCAAAAATCTTGTTAAGGAGCTCTACCATGCCTTTGATAGAGATGATTATAAATCTTTTTATAAGAAAATCATGTATCTCAGAAAAGAAGCTAATGAATCTCTTAACGATTTTCACAATCACTTTATCCATTTCTGTTATGAATTTTCTAAAGACGATATTGATTGGAATTTTATGAAAGTAAACTTCGAATTTATTATTCATATTTCAATGAATCCAACAGAATATGAATCTTTCAAAATATTCCCAACATACACTAGTTATAGACCTCTTAAATCTGCGCCGAAAGAAGTTGTTGTTCCAAGTGACTCTTCATCTTCTTCTCATCAAAAAACTCCATTTACGCAGGTTTAGGTTGGAGAACTTAAGAGTCCATCTGTTGATATACCACCATCTTCTCCCACCCCACATGTTCATAATTTAAATGCAAGTTTTTACTGTGGATCTGATGTTTCTATTGATGTTCTTTCACCTTTCCCTCCATCCATTGGTTCCTTTGGTCCTCCTGATTGTGAATTGTTATACCCATATGTTTCAATCTTTTCTTCAAATGTTTATGAGGATCAAACTCAGGATGGAGTTAGTGTTGACAAACAAACTTGTGATTTCATTTATGATGATTATTTGTGGGACTCTATTTCTGAATGAGAATTTGTGATCCAAGTTGATGTTTCTCCTTTTTCTCCTCTCCCTCATTATCCTAACATCTTCCAGGATTCTGCCATACCTGTTGTATCTATCAAAGAATCAGTGCCTCATGATGTCAATTCTGATCATACTCAAGACTCATGGAATGTCAATTTTACATTTGAACACAAAGAGGAAAAATCTTCTCTTCCTTATCTCTCCAATCCATCATCTAATCGTTATGAAGCGACAAAGAGTGAAATTTCTTATTTTCAATCTCCCCCTTTCTATGATTCATCAGATCATTAGGATCCTTTACTCCTTGATAATGGTATTTATGATCATGGTTGTCATGATCTATTCATCAACTCATCTGGTCATGAGTCTACATTTTCTATTGTTGATTTTTCTAAGCCACCAGTTTTCGATGGTCTACTTTCTGATGTCTTGGAACTACCGAAAGCTATCGAGGCACTTCAACTCGCGTTGATGGTTATGTCAAGTTCTCATAATATTTATGCTAGTTCCAATCATGATTAGGATAGTACTAAATATCTCAAGAATCCTCATCAGATGATAGCACATATTGCTGATCAATCCTATTTAGAATCTTCATATCCTCCATTTTTTCTTCATGATCCTATCACTCAATCATTGGAGGAATCATACCTGGAAAGACCATTAACATAACACAAGTTTTCCAGTTCTTTATGTTTGCCAAGATCGAAAGTTTGAAAGAATGTTCTAACATGACATCTTGTTATGTGCATGAACACCACAATGCATTAGTAGAATGTCTCGCATGTGCTTTCTTGTTTAATTTTTCTGCTTTCACTTTTAGTATTCTGTTAAACACACATGGACAGCAAGACAGGTGAAAGATAAATCAGTGAGTTCATTTTTTTATTAACAGAAGATGTACATTTATAATACAATGTGTGACTCTTGGGATTCAGATCCCAAGGTCTCTTGGACTGCTTTTGTCCATTCGAATTCCACACTAACCCTTTAGGATTAGGTGTCCAACATTCCCCCCCTTAATCCGAAGGGTTATGTATGAGTCCAAGAAGAGAGCTGTAATACAAAATGTGCAAAAATGCATGGCAGCACTAGGCTGAATGTGCTCTATGAAATGTTGGTAAAAAAGGGCGGTGGTTTAAGGATGACCACCAACACTGGAACGCTTAGTGCAGTTCCCGGAACTCTTCCAAAACTGGCAAGAAACTGAAGTTTTCTGCTAGAGGAAGTGTTCTCAATCTGTGATGGTTTAAGGATGACCAACAACTCTGGAATGCTTAATGCAATTCCTGGAACTCTTCCAAAACTAGCAAGAAGCTGGTGTCTTCTGCTAGAGGAAGTGTTCTCAATCTGTGTTCCTGGAATTCTTCCAAAACTGGCAAGAAGTTGAAGTCTTCTGCTAGAGGAAGTGTCCCAGATTGCCAACTGAAGGCATGTTCAGGCATCTTTGTCTCTGGCTGCAACTCTGAAACTGGTGTGGCAGGTTGTGGCTCAGGCTCGCTTGATGTGGCTTTAAAGCTTGTAGATGACCATCATTTCCCCCCCTGTCAGGTACAAGGTGAGAAGATGGAGAAAACTCAACTGCAAGACTGTTCAATACTTTGGAACAAGTTCTGACATGTGTTTGGAATATCTTCTTGGCTGTTGATGCCCATTGCCAAGAAGCGATCCATCCAAGATGAATCTTTGTTCTTGCAGGACGTTTGTTTCTGAAGCATCTGTGTGAAGAATGGCTGGTTTTATGACAGTGCTTACATGGATGAAGATCAAAACAGTGATCTTTCAAATGGCCAACTCGATCACAGTGTTGGCATTTCACGATCTGTTGTTGTTGTTGCTGTGGAAGAGGGGCAAAGTCTGGAACAGTTGAAGCTGAACTGTCATAAGGAGCAGGTGAACTGTCATTATTGAAACCAGCACTTTGAAACTGAATGGGCTTGGCATAGTTTGGAATATGAAAGGACAAGTCCTTGTCATATCCAAGACCAGTTTTGTGCTTGTTGTGGACAAGCTGTTCCCAAGGTCTGATGATGGGCTTGGGAAGTGCAGATTGAGTTTCATGTACACTTGCTGCTTTATTGGGTACTGAATCTGAATGAACTTGAACAATATTGACTTGCTGTTTATGGGAGTCTGCTTCATTGTTCTGAACAGAAACAGGTTCAGAATGATGACTCCACTGCTGTAATTCTTCCTGCTGTAGCTTTGTTTCCAGCTGCAAAAACTCAATATTTTCTTGTACATTTTTCAAACAGATTTGAATGTTTGCGACAATGGTTTTATCAATCATAATTGTATTGTTCGTGGTAGAATGTATTAGAGTGTTTAGCAATTCTAATACAACAGCCATTCTATCCATTTCACAATAATATCACTGCAAAAAATTGATTGGTGTACCACTTTGTCTTCAAAAAAAATCTTCAAGTATGTAGCTTCTCAATATACTTCGATATACAATGCAATTTCATACCATGAACATATTCTGTGCAAAATTACACAGAAAAAACATCTTAGCCAACAATTACCCAAAATCCTCTAATATTTTGAAGAAATCCCTTGACGGCTGCAAAAACTATCAGCTGCTAAACATCTTCAAGCTACACAAAGAAAATCCTGCAGATTAAAGAAAAAACGCAGGGCAAGCGCTGAAGGCTTAATGCGCAGACTATTGCAACTGTGGCACTTTTTATTGCATCCACAACAAATATTTTAGTTCCAAAATATGGCGGCAGGATTATTGATATTGTCAGCAGAGATTTGAGAACGGAAGAAGAGAAAGCAGATGCTTTTAATACCATCAAAAACACTCTTGTGGAAATTCTTCTTATAATCTTAATTGGTTCATTTGCTACTGCACTGCTTGGATGGTGGTTTGCATCATCAAGTGAACGTGTTGTTGCTCGATTGAGAAAAGATTTATTTCGACATCTTTTTAACCAAGAGATCGCATTCTTTGATGTCACATGAACTGGGGAACTTCTTAGTCGTCTTTCAGAAGATACAAATTATTAAGAATGCAGCAACGACGAATCTCTCAGAGGCTCTCCGCAATCTCACAACTGCATTGATTATGTTTCAAAAAATATAACTGAACCATCCATTAAACTGCTGCAACAACGATATACTATGATTGTGCCATATCAGAGAGCGAGTAACTTGTCAAAAAACAAGACATGGACAGCAAAGACAATATCTGCGCCGAGTGCCAGGGGTTGCAAAAGTACAATCATGGAGGAAGCAGAACCCATAATTCGACAGTTATCATTGTTGATTTTTTAAGCTAAGGAGCTTCACTATGACAGTGCTACTATGATCATGAAATTGAAGGTTTAGATACAAGCGCTGGAAGATCGTGCAAATGCTGCAACTATACAAAGTACAACATTTGGACAATCGGCTGCAGAAGCTGTGCCCAAGGGTCTTTACTGTTTTGGCACAAAGGAATGGTCCAAAAATCATAAACTACAAAAATACATGGATCAGCAGAATCATTCACCTAAACTCGCAGATAATAAATTATATCACTTTTGTGTGTTTTCCGATAATGTGATTGCTACATCTGTAGTTGTGAACACCACAGTTCAGAATGCCGATGATTTCACAGCAGTGGACGTCGCCCTGCGGGAACAGCTCCACCCATAAATACGCCGCTCTTACTCAAATTCCATGTGTAGAAGATTGCAATGAGATCTGCTACAAGGATCCTGTTATAAAGGACCATCCATGGAGTGCTTATATTGATCGTTCTCCAGGGCAGGATGATAACTTTGGCAACATCATAAGCGAGATGCGGAAGCAAACTCGAGCAAATATTCGTATATTTCGAAAAGATGAGCGACCAAAATGTGCCTCTCAAAATGAGGAGCTTGTTCAGGTTACTGGAGAGGCCAGTGTGGTAAGAGATGCACTCATCCAAATTCTAAGAAGGCTCAGGGAGAATATTTTCAAAGACAAGGATGGTGCTAGCAACACAGATGTTGTGCTTCCTTTATCTAGTCTATCTGCGCCTAGTGCGATTTCTCTTTCATCAAGCTATGGCTATGGCACAAGGCAATTTGATTTAGGATCTCCAAGGGGAACGATTGCGGGTAGATCAGCTGCCGGATTAAGCAGTCTTGGAGCACTTATAAGTTAAATATTCCCATGGAAAAATTGAATGCTCTCCACCGAAACAGATCACCAAAGCCTGAGAATGTGAAGAAGACGCTTTATCGAATACGAGAAGCAGATTTATCAAATAGCTTCAGCACTGCAGATAGCACCTTCCTTTAAAATGTAGCTGTTCAGCTTCAGTGCCGTTTTCGATTTTAAAATGCTGGCTGGAAAAGTGGAGACCCATAAGGTTGGTCAAACGGCTGATTTGCTGACACTGACGATTCACTTCCATAATTTATTCTATGGAAACCGCCAGAGTTGGATACCATTCTGCCTTCATACCCGTCAAATTCGCCGTCAGGTGAGGAGGGAGTTACATTAAACAGAGGTCCATTATTGTTATGGGCGGCCTTGCAAGTAAGCGTGGCCCCATCAACCGTCTTCGTGGGTTCCTCGAGCGCTCCGACTTGTAAATAAAAAAGGCAAAACCCTTGGATTTTCCCGTCACCTTGTCTAACCTTAACGGCCCTTCTTCAATCTCCCCGTTTGGCAGGTTCCTCGATGTCTGTCAGAATTAAGATTCTTGGCGTTACACAAGAGCTGCGCATTGAATTGTAACCTAATCACCAACACAAAATCCTTGAAAAATGTTACGTTTCAACGTTGGAATGCAATATATATGTTAAACACACGGTCATGCTCTGTTTTCAATTCATAACCGCCACCACGTGGACCGCAACATTTAATCACACACAGTCATGCTCTGTTTTCAATTCATAACCGCCACCACCTGGACCGCAACATTTAATCACACACAGTCATGCTCTGTCTTCAATGTTTAATTTAGGCAGCGTTTACCACGATTCTCAGCAGAGTTACTGGAGTTTTGACTAGCGTTCAACAATATAGCGTTCTTTGGAATACGATTTGTAGCGATAGGTGCAATGAGCCACTTTAGTGGTTAGCACTCAAGATATAGCTTATATATTTCCATGGAAAAAACACAACTCAGTCAGAAAAACAATGTCAAACCATGCCATACCATGTCTATAAGCCATTTAGTGTGTGCGACGCCAGGTATTTCAATGCAAAGAGCAACGTACATATAGTACTCAAGGCAACGTTACGACAACAGACTATTCTCAGCGTATCAACGAAACCTCTACTTTCGACAAAGAGAAGACGTTCGAATTTGCAGGTCGAGACAAAAGTTCAGCATTTAATATGTCAGAGTGCGCAGTCAATAAAATTGACAGACAAGCATCTCAGAACCGTTTTGGACAGATGCGTTATATGGCAGAGGGCCAGGACTGACATGAAATGCACATAACAGGCCACAGAAAAACAAGTGGCTCTGATACCATGTTAAACACACATGGACAGCAAGACAGGTGAAAGATAAATCAGTGAGTTCATTTTTTTATTAACAGAAGATGTACATTTATAATACAATGTGTGACTCTTGGGATTCAGATCCCAAGGTCTCTTGGACTGCTTTTGTCCATTCGAATTCCACACTAACCCTTTAGGATTAGGTGTCCAACATATTCAAATGTTGCAGCATGTTGTGATTTATTTTTCTTGTTTTTTGTTATTCTTGAATATATCTCTTGTTTTTGATACCCTCACCCACTTAGGTCAGGAAATGCCTCAGTGGTTACATTGGAAGTTTCACATTGGGATAAGTTTGTTTCCTTCTTTGTTTTGTTTTGGTTTTGATTTACTTCCCACCCTGATATTTTATTTATTTTTCATTGTAAATATATTCCGCGTGAGACTGTTTTTGGTTCCAGAGAAAGCATGGTGGAGTTCAAGAGAAAATTGTGCTACTGTCAATGATTGGTTATCTGTTTATTCCCTTTATTTGTGTGGATCTTACACCTTTGATTCGATGATACCCTAATGGAAAAATAGGCTCTTTCTCCAAGAGAACCATAGTGGGATCATGATGCTTAAATATATAACTAGTACCACCTACTCTAATCATTTTTTTAATGATTGGTCGATTTTTCATTATCAACTAAGTCGAGTAGAGTAAGGATGGGAGGGAACTTTAACAAGTGAATTGTATTTAAGAGGTGTATAAATATCCTTCTCTGAAGGGAAAAACTCTTATTCTCTTAATAAGTCAGGATCCCTCTTCCACCCCATGAAATCAATAAGTTCCTATGCATAGTTCTATGAATAACAAAAAAAAAAGGGAGAAAGAAGAGAAAGGTTTCTTGTGTAGGGAGGTGAAGCAGGTAACTCTGTCAGGGTACTATCCAGGCTCGTTGGCAGTGCAGCAATGTTTGTGTCCCTGAAGTGACTCTGTTGGGGTACTATCCATGCTTGTTAGTAGTGGAGCAACACCATAGATGAAAACCAAGACTTTGATAATCTTTTTCACTTGTATATCTATATACTCCCCCATCCCCAATCGAAACATATAACTTTGACTTGTCTTTGTTAGTGTGTTTTGATGAAGAGAATGGTAGGGACTATATATTTAACTTAAGACAATGAAAGAATTTATGGTGATCAATGAAATGAACAATACTTCCTGAAAGGTTAGACCTTTTTTACACGAAATAAGACCCATACAGAGAGGTAGAGTTCTTCTAGTTTTTCACCAAGTATTGTAGCTGCTACAACCACCCTTCAAAAATTTTCTCGTGATTAGATTTTGGAGCCTCCCTTTTTCCCATAGGAGCTTATCATTCACTTTTGTCAAGTATTCATGTTATGTTAAAGACTTATCATTCCATTCAAGACTTGTGATTTCTTGTCTTGATCTCAATCTGACCCTTTTCAATCACAATATATCTCTTTGCTTGACTTTGCAGCTTTTCCGATCTTCCCTTTAGAAATTACACAATCTTGGAAGGAAGGCCAACCTTGAGGATTTGAATTGCACAATCTAGAGAGGTAACCAATCCTTGAGCTCAAAATCTACACAATCTTGAGAGGTCGGCCAACCTTGAGCACAAAAATTGCACAAAAGTTTCCCTTTCCCTCAAAAACTGTGGAATTTACTGAGCCAAGGGGTTGCCCAGTCCCTTGTGGTTTGGAATTGTGCAATAATTCTTGGCAGTGTGAATAGCCAGTTTCCCAAAAATGCAAAAATCAAAGAAGTGAAAAAATACATCCCTAGAAAACAAGAAGTGGATAATTAGTTTGTTGAAGAGGGGCACAAGTTTCTATTTTTTACTTTCCGCCAAGTGTCGCTTTCTCTTTGATTTTAGACATGCGCGTCATAGACCATAACTTGCATACTTATATATAATAAACACCCCTAAGCTAATTTTCACATTCAATCTTAGAGCTCTAGCCTTCTCAAGGAGATCAAGGAGCCTTCAGTGGAGTTTGTTGTGTTTTTTCTGGTGAGTTTTTATTTTGTCGTCTTTTGTCGCTTTCTCTATCGCTTTTTTTTGTTTCGCTTCTGTGAATGCTATTTTGCATGTTTATTCTCATAGTTTCTAAATTTTTAACTTATAGTAGCTTGTACAAGTGTTATTTTGGTTCACCATTCACTTTTCACAAGTGTCACGTCAATGTCTTGTTTTTTAACCATTAATGGTTGTCATTTCAAAAACGCCCCATGCATGTTTATTTTCCCTTTTGAATGTTCATATTCTACCCTTGATTTCATTGATCTATCTTTATTTAGTCAGGTCTTTACTCTTACTTGCACTATCACTCATATCTACCACTTTCCCATCCTCTTCCACGACAGATCTGCCATTTACTTGGCCAACAATTGGCATGTTCAACTATGTGTTACACAAATTCAAAGCTCAAGCCTCTTGCTTAGACTCTGAGACTTCATAATGCATAGTCCGTAGCAATCCCAACTATGCATTGTGTAGCTCCAGGGCTTAAGCCTCATCCTTGGCCACTGAGACTGCGCAATGCAGAGTCTCTCTATTAGTCTGCCCAAGCCTCAAGCCTCTCCCTTGACTCTTAAGACTATGCAATGCACAATTCCTGAGGCTAGTCTCTTCCCTCAGTCTAAGAATTATGTAGCTTTCCCTTTCAGTCTTGTGGTTGTTGCCTTGATCTTATTATGTGAATCATTTTGTTTGAGCTAATTTATGTTTTCCGTTAGTGCATTTTTCTCCTATAGATACTTTAGTTTTTGAGCACTTCTCTTGATCAGTTACTGCCACTATGGCTCCCAAGAAATTTGTCTCAAAGGAAACTATAGAAAGCAACACCAGGGAGGCAATTGAGAGTACTCTAGTAAACTTGCCAGTTTTCTCAGACACTCGGTTGTTTATAGAGAAAGAGTTAGACATTACATGGTAGAAGGCGAATGAGGAATTCTCAACAAAGATATTGAAAGAAGATCTTAAGGGTTGACAGGAGTACATAAATAAATGTCTAAAGGTTAGGATTACACAAGATTGCATGCAGGTATTCGACTTTTCCATGTGCACGCATTTTCAGCTGGATAGTATCTCATACGGATTCCAATACCATGACTCTTGGAAGTGCCATTGGAAAAAGGCTTTCCTCTTTCCTGACACTTGATTTCCAGCTTATGTATCATTTTCTAGAGCCATAATCACTCATGGATTCCCACTTTTATGTGGTCACCAGCTACCCAAGCACAAAGGATGTCGTCAAATGTTGGGTGAAAGAGCCTTCCAAATTCTGCCAGACACCCAAAAAAACTTACAATACCTCTTAGGAAGTATTATCAATACTTGGTAGTCTTATCTTTCCGGATACATGGCCAAATAAATATTTAGACCTTTCCAAAAGGTTGGGCATTATTCCCTAATTAGGTTGTGAATGTGGGAAAAATATTCAACTGGTCATTTTTTCTTATTCAATAGTTGAGAATTAATGTGGCTAATGCTAAGAACCCTCGCAAGGGTAAGAAAGCCCGATTCTACATGTATGCTTACTTTTTGGATGCAATATGTGCCTAGAATTGATTTCCTTACATGAATTGGACCTCGTCACCAAGAGAAACTATCGTGCACATTTACTCCATGTTTCTTTCAGAGTGCCACTACAAAGGAGTAATGGAAAAGCTAACTAATCACTTCCTCATTCCATTATACAAGATTATATTTAAGGAAGAGCCACCTTGCATGTCCCAGGAGGCATTGGAAGTAGTGTCAAAATTATCAGATTGGTTTGCCTGACCAAACAACACCTTCCTCAGAGTGTTTGGCAGAAATAAGTCTCCACATCTTCTAGCAAGAAATGTCACAAATAAGATTGTCATGCAAGAGGTATCTTATCATATTTCCATAGGGTTATCAACAGTTTTGTAGAGGAATAAGAAATCACCTTGGCACGCTCTTCCTTTGCAAATCATATTGTGCGAGATTAAGAATTTGAAAGTTGCAGACGCCAAAGGAAAGGAGATAGATAAATTCACATTCAGTCATTTGGAATTCAATCCATATGATCCTAGGAATGTTTGTAAATACATTGTGTGAGGATTCATTTCCAATGGCCAAACGAGACATTTTACGGGCCTGAGGAGGAGAAGATGAACAATTGTTACAATGCCTCCAAGTCTCATGATCCAGTGAGTTTCGTAGGAACATCACATGTTACTCCTCAGAAAGAAGTCACTCTAGAGCAAAAGCCAACAAAAAGGTGCAACCTAGTGTGCGAAAAGGGAAAGATGAAAGTTGTGCACAGTCCATTCGAAGAGCAGAGCTGCAAGATTAAAGTAGATAAAATCATCCTCAAAGTGGCTATAACAACATAGAAGAGGAGGAAACAGAGTAACCGGGAAGAAGAGTTGGAGCAGAGTGAAGAACAAGAGCATAGGAGATTGGAAGAAGAAAGGAAGAAACAAGAAGAAGAAGACAAAAGGCAGAAACAAGTAGAAGAAGGAAAATATTAGAAGAATAAGAAGTAGCACAGAAACAGGTTGAAGAACAAGAGCAAAACCGGCTACTAGAGGAGGAGAGAAAACAGTTGTAGGAGAAGGAACTTGCTCAAGAAATTGAAGAACTAATTGTAATTCAAAATATGGAGGTGAACGAGAGATGCTACACCAATATATTTATCTTATGACGAGCACTCAACGGGTCACAATTTAGTCTCCCCTCCTTCCTGTTGGATGTGTGTTTATTTTTTCAACGATTAGTCACATGTGCGAGGGGGCGTTAGTCGCCCATGTTCATTGCGTCGGGCGCAACAGGGGGGTTTTAGGGGTCTGGTAGCCCCCTTTATAGGTTTTGGGGCAGTGCCTCAAGATTTTTTTTGGGACCCTATATTAGGTGCCTGGACCTACCTATGCTTTTGTGCATTGGTATTCCACATGGTTTTGGGCATGATGGTTTTCTGCCCATGGTATTTTGTAGATCCAGTCAAGGGAGCTATGGTTATGTTCTATTTCAGGGTTACTTGATTAGGGTTTATGAATGCTTAGACATGTATATATATGCATTATAACACTGAAAGGAATATTATGAAAAATCAGTCTAGTAGTCCCGATTTTGGGATCTATGGGAAAATCTTTGTGCATTTGTTTTATACTCTCACCATTGTTTATTTTTTATTTTTTTGGAATCTGTATGCAAGTAATTTTTGTACAAGGTTAAAACCTACATTTGGTATCAGAGTTGTTTCGGCGTCAAGGGGACACCTTTTCTTTTGAGGGGTTTTTCTCAGGCTTGTGGTAGGCCTTATTCAGTGGGAGATTTATAGGATTGATTCTTGTGGTGAAAGAAGATAGCGGGCAGTGGAAAGATAGAGATCGAGAAATTTAATGGTCATAGCTTTGAGTTGTCGAAGCTTAAGATGGAGGATCTGTTGGTGGATAAACATCAGTGGATCATAGTAGATCTGGTTACTAAACCAACAACAATGTCAATAGAAGACTGGGCGAGGTTGGATCAAAAGGAAAAGAGCACAATATGGTTGTGTATTTCAAATTAAGTATTATTGAATGTATTAGGGGAAGCTACGATGAAGGAATTGTGGGTCAAGTTAGGGACTTTGTACCAATCTAAGTAACTGGTGAACAAATTGTTCCTGTGGAAAAAGATGTATAACCTGAGGATGAAGGATGGAGGCTTAGTGACAAAGCATTTAAACGTATTTAATATTGTGGTAAGACAATAATTTTATGTTGATATAAATTCATATGAAGATAAGTGCATCAATTTTCTGTGTTCTCTACCAGATTGATGGGATAGTATGGCTGTTGTTATAGTTAGCAATACAATGACATTGAAGTTAGATGAAATAGTCTCATTGTTATTATTGGAGGAGATGAGACGGAAAAATATGGAGATCCAAAATGGAGATGCTTTGTCTGTACGAGGATGGTCCCATAACAAAAACAAAAATAAGTCATCTAGTGGGAGATCTAAATCTAGAGGGAGATCTAAATCTCGAGGAAAACTTGTAAAGTTATGTAGGAAATTCGGAAAGGAAGGGCACTATAACAAGGAATGTAGATCTAAAGCTCATGAGAAAGGAAAGCGATTTGATGATGTTCCTTCTACAGAGGTGAAAACCACCTCAAATGTAGGTGGGAATGTGTTCTTGGATTCTTGTTCAAGTACACATGTAGATCATGATGCATGGTTGATTGACTCAGGTGCATCCTTTCACTTCACTCATCACATGGAGTGGTTCTACGAGTATGATAAATATGATGGTGGTGATGTATTCTTAGGGGATGGCAGGAAGGCTAGAATCATCGGACGCAGAAAAGTCAAGCTAAACTTGCAAGGTGGAAGGATTAGAACATTTTCAAGTGTTCTTCATATTCCTGCATTGGCCAGAAATCTGATCTTTGTAAGCAAGATGGGTGATGCAAGTGTAAAAACAGTGTTCGAGAAAGATACCTGCAATATGGTTCGAGGAGAAATGGTATTGATGCGGGAGTTTGGATTAGAATTATGTACAATATTTTGGGTAGTATTATTATTGATGGGTGCAATAGTTTTGTGGTTCTTGAAAGTGGAGTAGAAAATTTAGTGGTCTCTGGAGAAAATACCATAATATGGAATCAAAGGCTTGGACATATTGGAGAGAAGGGACTTTGAATACTTCACGGTAATGGTATGGTAAAAGGCATGTCTAATTTCTTTGTGGATTTTTATTTTTGTGAACATTGTGTACATGGGAAGCAAAATTGGGTGAGTTTCCCCTCTAGTGCTAAGAGGGTGAAAGGGATATTAGATATTATGCACAGTGATGTGTTTGGACCTGTGTCGATTCCATCAATGGGTAAGTCTACATACTATGTATCATTTATAGATAACTTGTCAAGGAATACATGGATATATTTCCTTAGGAAGAAATATGAAGTCTATGACAAGTTTAAATAATTTAAGGCTCTGGTGGAAAACCAAACAGAGAAGAAGATAAAGGTGTTGAGGATAGATAATAGTGGAGAGCTTTTCAAGAAGGAATTTGAAGAGTTCGATAAGAAATGTGGTATAGCACAGTAGAAGACTACTCTATACACACCTTAGAAAACAAGAGTTGCAGAAAGAATGAACAAGGCGTTGATTAAAAAGGAAATAAACATGCTCAGTGGTGTTGGGTTAGGACAAGAATTCTGGGCAGAGGCGGTGGAAACTGCATGTTACCTGGTTAATAGATCACCTTCATTAGCATTGGAGGATAAGTCTCCACATGAGATATGGACTAGTAAGAAACCCTCTCTTTCACATCTAAGGGTATTTGGTTGTGATGCATATGTGCATGTTCCAAAGGAGAAAAGAACCATGTTGGATAGTAAGTATGAAAGGTGCATCATTATTGGGTATAAGGATGGTTTAAAATGTTATAAGTTTTGGAAACCAGAAACAAGGAAGGTTGTGTACAACTAAGTTGTGGTGTTTAGAGAGGTGAAATGTGTTATTAAATTGACCCTAAAAATAGCACAGTTTTTACATAGGCATGGGATACAGCAGAGTACCTGGGTATTCCTATTCAATGGCAGCAAGATTGGGAGGGCTATATTACTGCGTTGATAGAATCACATGTCTAAATAAAGGAAGGCACTAATGAACTCATCTGGTCCCCTGCTGAACATGGCACTTATTCCCACAAGGCCGGTTATCCCATCATTCATGTTGCCCACAATCTGCCTGAGCTATTGGATTGGTGGTGCAAACTATGGAAATTAAAAGCTCCACCGCATACTAAACTATTCATGTGATATGTTTTATGGAACAAGACACCAATAGGGGTCAATTTAATGAAACTATCCTTCTTCGGTCCCTCTTAGTGTGTGCTCTATCATCAAGCAGAGAAAACAAGTGATCACCTTTTTCTGTTAAGCCTAACGATGCTTCACATTTGGGAACAGGTTCTTGATACACTATCCATAACATATAGATGGTACAGACTCATTGTTTTACAAGCTTGGGATATATGGAGAGATGATACCTCGAACCAAAAATCCCACTGCCTTCTGCTACTTATCTGTTGGACTATTTGGCTCACTAGAAATGGAACCATTTTTAGAGATAGAATTGCTCGATGGTTGTCTTCCATTGCCAAAATTGTATCTGCATATCATGAAATCCCGGAAGAGAATCACACCCCTGCTAGCTGTGTCATGACACTTGAAGTCATCAATCACAATATACCCTGGGAATTTTTTATGGTGTAGCACAAGCACAGGGATGTGGCAGGGGTATAATATTGCATAAAACTGAAAATCATCTCTACAAAATTCAGATGGGTTTAGGGATGGGGACAAATAATTTTATAGAACTGATCTCTCTTAGACGTCTCCTTCATTTTTCTCTTGCACATGCAATCACATTCAGATATTTGGAGATTCTAAAATCATCATCAATTGGTTCAAAAACATATCTGCATGTCATATGCACTCTCTCAGGAACATATTGGATGAAATCATGATCTTAAAAACTCAATTTAATTATATCTCTTGTCAACATATTTACAGGGAGCGTAATACGGTTGTTGACCAACTTTCCAAGGAGGCCACGACACATCCTAGAGGACTGTGGATAATTCAGGAGAAGCAAGGAGAAGAACATTACCAGTACTATCATCGTCCCTATGTAGATCAGGACTATCAATAGGCCACTAGGCCCTAATTTTGCAGTATATAGCGGTGATTTATATCAGTACTTGTTTTTATACATTGTATATATCTTTTTTATGAAAAATGTCAGTATACCCTGCGTGGTAAATTATGTATAGACTCATATTTTTGATGGCCACAGGCAAACATACTACATATGCCATACAGGCATCTACTACATGTAATTTTTCTATATTAATGGAAAATTATGATTTTTCCTTGGGGAAAAAATGTATGGTTTCTATATCTATATCAATTAATATTATGGTAATAATGTAGGCTAATAATATATGATTTCCATAGAAATATTGTTCTATTAACCCTCAGTTTTTTTTCCAGAAAAAAGATGATTTCTCTTGAAACTTTAATAATTTGAAATAAATTATAATTTAAAAGTTTGAAATATTGTGAGAATATTTTATATTTAACACAAACTGGTGTGATATTAAAATCACAGTAATAACAATATATGCTTCAAGAAATGAAAGGGAGAAGATTTTATCCTACTTTGTGACCACTATCCCACTAGATTATTCTATTAGCAGAGGATACCTATCCACAAGGAAAGTCAAAATCCCCGGCCATGGAGAGACGAGCCATAGATCAGAAAAATCTATACCCAGAATGAGTTACCGACCAATGGAATTACATTTGTGGGCCATATCATCTCCTATGGCTAATTATGTGGCTAACCCATTTATCAAGTAAGTTCAGTGTTTTGTTTGGTTGATCGACGTGTAGAAGAAATGTTCTTCGGGTGGTTATATTTTAACAAAGAAAATAATGGGTACGGATCTCACGTTCATCGTCGCCAATGGTCCTCAGTGACGATTATTGGAATCAAGTGGCAGTCATCCAATGAATAAAATATCAGGTGCGGCTTTCACGTTCTACTTCATCTTGCGAGGCTCGTATACTCAATTCTTTCCTACTTTGTATATTCAAGGAGGATATGTGAATGCACTAGCATAATTGTTATGCTTTTACTATATTGAACTAACCAGGTGTTGTTTTCTGTCGTCGCAGACAAAAGATAGCAAAGGAATTGCAGAGTGGAAGAAAGTGGAAGTGGATGTGAATGATCATGTTTTTGTTCCCAAGTTTCCTTCTGGACTTAAAGACTGCAATGAATATGTGAATGACTACATTTTTGATATGCATCTTAGGCGGCTTCCTCCTTCTCATCGTAAGTTGTAAAGGGGACACAATAATAATATCAAATTTAATATATAAAAAACTTAACATGTATATACACCACATAAATTAAAATATATGGAGATAAATCCATATCCTATTTAGTTTCTAATATTGAATCTTAAAATCTTAAATTAAAATTGATCTATCTTAGAGAGGGCCTTACAATAATGTAATGTGCATAAAAATTGTTCATCAAATCAATTTTCTTGAGCCTTGCTCGTCGAGCAATCAGGGACTTGAACGCATAGATTGAAATATAGTATTAAAACATCACGATAATAACGTATTCCAGATAAACATCTAACATAATCACAATTATAATAAAAAAAAATGATGCATAATGTCAAGTAAGTGATATTATTATTATTTTTCAAAAAAAATTAACGAAAATCAAAAAAATGTTTTCATGTATTCATGAATGATATCCTAATAAACATGTTGACATAAACTAATATAGTTAATCTAAAGTGATTCAAATAAAATATATATTACTATAAAATTAACCAAATACTCAACAATATTAACTAGAACCAACTATAATAATATTCACGAAAACCAATTATATTAACCTATTAAATATATATATATAATAAAAAAATAAAGTGATATTAAATAAATTCATATATATTAACTTATTAAATTAAAAAAAAAAAAAAAAAAAATTATTATTATAATAAAATAAAATAATACTAAATAAACTCATAAATTCGATCCTAAAAAAACATTTAAATGAACAAATATTTAATAGAAATCATTATTAAATTTAAGTAACTTACTATTTTTAATATTTATTCCTAACTCGGTTGGTAAAAATAAGATAGTATTACAATATCCATTAAAATCTGATTGCATAAAGAAATGATCCACATAAATGTTGAGGAAAAAGTATAACTTGAAAGTTATTTTTTAACATTTATTCCTAACTCGGTTGGTAAAGATAAAATAGTATTATAATATCCATTAAAAACTGATTGTATAAAGAAATGATCCGCATAAATGTTTAGGAAAAAAACTTATAAATTAAAAGTTATCTATTCAAAAATGGAGTATAAAAATATTAATATAATTAATATTTGAATTTTATTAAATAAATATATTTATTTATACTTTTATAATTAAATATATTAATGTTAAATATTTATAATCATAAATTATATATATCGGGTAGTTTAAGTAATAAATAAAATGGTTTTTTCTCAATTTCTTTTGGGTTAATTTTGTTGATTTTTTTAAATTATAAGTTTAAGTTGTTTAATGTGCAAAGATCCAATGTTATATACCTAGGGGGGATAATATGGGGTACCAAGGGAGGTACCGAAGGTAATAATGTAATAATGGGATGGGCCATAGTAATAAATAAGGTGGTTACCTCTGATACCACAATTGTTGTAGATCTGATCCAAAGATATTATGATAATAGAAATAACCCAAGAATAACAAGATCAAATATAGATAAATGCTTCTTTATTATCAAAACCCTTATGGTAGGGCAACACCATACATTCACTCCTTAAGGAAGGAGAATACTCCACAAGCCATATGCCTGCTCATACAATAATACTTCACTTCATATCTCTCCATGTGGAGTCTCTGGCCTCTATATAGGCCTCATACATACAATACCATGCATCATTACCATGGTTTCCTCATACCATCAACTAATACCATGGGCCTATTACATTATTATTAACTACTTGTGGTCCCTTACATGACATGGGTTAACCACCTTATTTATTACTATGGCCCATCCCATTATTACATTATTACCTTCGGTACCTCCCTTGGTACCCCATATTATCCCCCCTAACATCCAATGTCTCAGTGGTTTTTCAGAGTGTTGAATCCATTTATATATTCAGAAGTGTATTTTAAAGTACAATGTCGTTGAAAATTGTATTGTCTAAATTCCAACCAAAAAACTATTTCGTTTATTAATTCGAATATATATATTATTCTAAAAAAAAATGTAATGATTTTCAACGTAATACACCTTACCAAGAATAAGACAAAACACAATTGTGTATTTGAGACATCATGATAAATCAATGCATAAGTTATTTGAAAATAAAATAAAAAGACAAATAATTAGGATAGATCATATCATTTTAATATTTAATTATTTTAGAGGAAAAAAGATAATAAGAAAAAAAGTAAAAGAGTAATTAAAGTAAATTATATTATTGTCTGTGTCTTTCGGAGAAAATTGTGTAGGCATTTACCTTGTTCGACGTTTCAGGTGGACACTCTACCCATCATCAGAGACTATACACTCCACCCATCATCACGGACTATAAAGCAAACAGAGGATGGGTGGAGTGTACACCCCATCACAAGAAAATTGGAGGAGTTGACATTGTACAGAGATTACTCACAAAATTATTTGTATTATTCACAACAAAGTCAAATTACTAGCCACATAAATAGTTGTAATGAGATCCAACAGTTAAATTCTAAGACAGGAGAATATTGTTGATAAAATCTCTCAACCGACTCTAACCACTAGCAAACAAAAATTGCCTACATTCTAATGTAAGCATTATTCCAAGTGCCCCCTTTAATGCTTACATTTATGTCATTACAAACATTAATACAAAAATGACATATTACATTTCATATGTCACATCTATCTGATTGGTCTTCCTTGACACTTATCCCCACTCTGAAATCTCCCGGACAACGCTCTTTTCACCACCACAATCTTTGAGCCTCCCATTCAACTCATTTAAGACATAACCACCTCCGACCATCTTTGATGGACTTTGTACAATTGATGTTTATCGATCTCCGAAAGAACAATCTCGATACTAGACTATATCTAGCAGTAAATTATGTAGCTGACAGTTCTACACACATGGATATCATAACATAACCTGTAACGGATGTTCTTGAAGCTTGAAGCACATTAATACCCATCAACGTATAATAGATTCACACAAGCAAATTAGCCATACGTTCTCTCAGCACCAAAGAACTTCGAGAACCACTAATTTACACTATGTTTCTTTGTTCATTAATTGGTTCTATAATATAACATATTTGCATATTTCATATAAAACCCTCTGACTAAAGCGATGTCACTTTAATCCAAGGCCTTTAATTGAAGCGGTCACTATTTCCATACACCATATTTTAAAGTTGGCATATCACAGATTTTTCATCCCAATTACTATTGCAGACATGAATATCTTTTGGTATTTATGAATGTTGAGTTGAACATGACAAAGGACTTCCTATTTCCAAGAAGTTGGAGCATATGAGAACAGTGTTCAAGCGCGACAAAAAGAATCATGTGATACCCAAGATTTCATTCAGGGACAAAGACAAGGTCACTGATCGGGTCAAGGGAGTGAAGGTTTTGAAGATTGTGCAGGACAATTTACTACCCATGACTGTGGAACCTCCGGTTGAGTGGAAGGAATTAGTCAATGTAAGTATCAGTGTCATTGCAGTGAAGAAGACCGAGGATAATAGTACTAATAAATCCATGAAATATGAAACATAACTGGAAATATCGACTCATTTTAGCATAAAAATGATTCGAAATATGAAGGAACGAGCTCAGGCTTTAAGTTATTTTGTAGTCGTTGTGGCACGTTTTTGGAAATGCATCATTGAAGCTCGCAATGTCCCATAGAACCAGCCTATTCATATCCAAATTCTTGCAGACTGCAAAGACAAGTTAATTTTGCCTTTACCACCAACGTATTTTGGAAACTGCTTATGCCCGGGCATGGCCTAGACCACAACCAAGCATCCATTGGAGCAAAATATTTGTTTTGTTGCTGGTGTCATCCAAGAGGTAATCAATTCTTGCAAAACAAAAGTGCAGCTCAACAATTTTATTTACTAGATTGAATCTCGTGACCTTGGCAGCTTCAATTATCTTGAGAGTGGCTACTCTGTAAAAGTAGTACACTCTCCAAAAATTCTTGTTTATGATATGGACCATGGATGGGTAAAGTCGTTGAATGTGAATCCTGCGAACATAGACATGATTAGTGGGATGAATTTGTTCGCCGAAAGAGACGATGGAGTACTTTACTAAAAAACATCACTTAGTACTTTACTAAAAAACATCACTTGGGCACTGCTAATGTAACACCCTTCTAGGTAAATGTGCATATAACCAACATAATAGGAACAAAAATACAATAAACATGTCAGCCATCAAAATCCATATATATATATATATATATATATATATATATATATATATATATCAGTACATTTGCACATGAAAATCAAGGGAATGAATTTTTCATTAATAAATTCAATGAACCAACCGGTGATGGGACTACCACATTCCACCCAACCAGAGATTGGTTGAGCCACGTCTCTCTTCAACCAATCACCTGCGTGCCATATTCCAAGCATGAATGTGGGACTCATAGAACACATCAAAAACACCAATCAATGTGGATGCCACCACAGTTCTCCACCTATATCGTGAGGAATTTGAGTGCCTCCTAGTCTCTCAGGCTTTACTGTGCATCTGCAATCTGATCCAGGGATCACTAGGCCCTACACCGAGACATACTCTCCAGGATTTCTCATGCGTTCCATCCCGGAATAACTAGGCTCAACGGAGAGAAAATCCACCTCTTGGCTTTATCGTAAATCCCGCCATTCACCAACAAGAATTCCTAGGCACACAATGTGGCTTTACTGCAACCCACAATCTGGTTCAGGGGTTACTAGGCCAGTGTCTCCATGCATCCTCAATCTGGTTTAGGGACCACTACCACCATGTGTTTGTCAATTCAAAGATCCATCCCACTCAGCTTCGAATCCAATCTAGTCATCCCCCACAAAATGAATAAGAGAACCCATCTCATCAAAGCTATCAGGAAATGGCAAGGCTAGGCTGAAAATATTGTCACACCTGGTAAGACCCATGCCTTGGTAGAAAACACACACATGCAATCTCATGCATGCCAAATCTAGCAACGAAAATACACATACCTGCAATGAAGCATGTTGTAGATGCTTGATCTTGCCTTTCCCTGCTTGATCTTTGCTTCCTCTTGCCTTCTTTTCCTTTATTTCTCCAATGCCAAAGTGCTCCAAGAAAGCTCTAAGTGTCGAAGAGTATCAGAGAGAGAGAGAATAATGAGAGAGCTCCAAAGCTAAACTGACAAAAGTTTATATTGATTGTGCTTGAGTCAAGAGTCTCTCAACTGATCCTCGGGAGCTTTTTTATTAATGAGGCCTCTATTTTCTTCATTTTCCATTATTTTCCTTAAATTTCTTCCTCACATGCAACTTGTGACCTTTCACCTTCCTTTTCTCCTAATTTCCATTATTTTCATAAATAAATGTGACAAAATATCTTTTTGCCTCTTTAATGCCTTAGTCATTTCCTTTGCCAATTTCCTCAGCCATAAACAACCAAATGAACACCCCTAGGATGTCTTTCCCACCATTCAGCGTGGAATACATCTCTCATCATTCGTGGTATTTATATATTTTTACATGGAATTTTCACTAGGGTTGTTATAGAACCCTCCCCCTTGGGGGAACACCGTCCTCGATGTTCAATGACACCTATAACCAACATGACTGCTGAAATAAAAACATACTTCCCGTGGAGCTTTATAATAGATCTTGTTGTAGTATTTGCAATGAATGACTCGCTCAAAAGTAAAACATCATGACAACATGACCAGATAAAAAACATACCACATATTGGAGCTTTATATCACAACTCATTACGTTATTTACAATGATATACACATTTTCTTAACCAAAAAATAAAAGATACAATGCCTATATCAATCAACAAGGGAATCGAGAGGATCACACCTCCACCCTCAAAGTAACACCAGGATTCACCTCCTTCCCAGGAAGTCCAAAATCCACTGCAAATTCAAGTCTGTATCCAATGTCCATCATTATAATCTTGTGCCACTTGTCCTCTCAGCAAATAGTTACTGGCTCATTGTTCCAGGGCGCACTCCCAATGTGCATATGATTCCATCTGGCAATGCTAATGACCAAAACAAATGCATCTGTGACCTTCCCTTCTTTGCTACTCAATCCCTCGGGAATCCGGTCACCCCTTTCGTGTAGTCACTCACCTTCCAAGTTCCGTTGGCACCCCCATCCTGGGCAGTCCATCCCTTGGCAAGGATTCCTTGCATCGAAAGATACAAAAATCAAGGCATATACCTGCCTCAACACATCATACCGGTCATAGCATGCTCATGGAAATCAATGGACACTATTGGGTACTAGTGTCCCACAATGGCCATGTTCTTGAAGTGCTTTACGAACATACTGTTGCCTGTTTCAATTCCTTTGTTGCTACTGCTAATTCTTGCAGTCGATTTTGACCACTCAACCAGGCATGTTCATGCATTCCTGTACCAAGCACATAACTTCCATTAGATTTAAAATAAATTGAAATAAATTCACATCATACCTCATTGGTAGCTCGTCAATAAGGTATATTTTCAATCTTGTTCGCTTCCTATCACAACAAGTCAAACTAGCATATTTGACCAAATCAACATGTATAAAGATATCACATTAGGTTAGCTCAAAACATAGCCATCAAATCATTATTATATGTAACCATCATAAAACAAAATAATAAATGACATATAATCATCATATAGAATCATAAATCACATGCATAATAAAACTGAATACAATGTTGATACTTGTCATTCATTGATCCTTACTTCTGCCTTTGTCTTTATCTCGTACCCACTCTAGATAAGTTTCCACAACCGAAAATCTACCAGTGCCTTCTCCTCAACCATGTGCATAGACACATAGTGTGCATCACACACATACAACCACACGACATACCACACCATGCAATACATGCATCTACACCTGACATACAACACATACACCTACACCCAGTGTATACAATCCAATGCATCCATCTATACCTAATGTGAAATACCACCCAATACATGTACCTACACATAGTACCACACAACTAGTACACATGCCACAATACCATGACTACATGATGCACATACATAATACCACATGCCCTCAACACATCATGTATGACATGCACACAATACCACACATGCACCAATACCATATGTACAACATTTACACAGTACCACTTGTACATTGCACCACCAACACAACATGTGCACAACATCACATGTACATGGTGCCACCTGCACAACGTGTACACAATGCCACATGTACACTACACCACTATACAATGTGTACACAATACCACACGCATGATGTGTACGCGACACCATATGTACATAGCATCACATGCACGACATGTACACAATGCATGCTCATAGCACCTTAGGTACAACATGTACATGACACCACATGCTCACAACGCCACTTGTACAATCATGCACACAACACCATATGTATATAGCACCATATGTACAACATGCACACAACACCACGTGTACATAACACTGCATATCCAACATGTACATAGCATCATCTGTACACAGCACTGCATATCTAATATGCACAGAGCACCATATGCACACACACGCATATACATCATGAAGACAGTACAATATGTATACAACACCCCATATGCAATATTCGCACAGCCCTATTTGTACCATAATGTACATAACATTCCATAAATAGCATGTACACATGCTATGTATACACAACACCACAAGTGCACAGATCAGAGATGCAACATGTACAACATATGCAATGTATGCACAAAAATAGTACCACACATCCAAAACCACACTGTCCTTACCAAGAAACCTTGCTTCTAGTATCTCATCCATGCTTATCCTAGCATGCCGCAAACCACACTACTTTCACTTTGTTGATGTATCCTTCAACATTACCTGTCATAACATAAACATAGGCATAATACAAGTATACAATACCAAATCATATCCACATGATACTGACCTCGTATATTTGTCATGACTACTCTTCCCAATTGATTCCTCATAAGACCAGGAACCTCTTCATGTCGTTCTCCTGCATAAGAAATCATTCCTCCACAAGAATGATCACTGAAAACCCTGTCAGAAATTAACCTAGATACATGGATACATACATACATATATAAATGTTGACATAAAAAAATCATGATCCTGTCAGACAATGACATACATAAATACATGTATACATATATAAACCTCAACATAATCATGATCATAAAATAATTACCAGAAAATATAAGGTCTAGGTTAAGAGAACTTCATTTTTATGCACATGCATTGACAGCAACAGTTCCCAACATAGCCAAAGCATATGACACCTCTGATCCATTTACTTTACCTTTTCTGGTTACATTTCTTGTGCATGTACTTCTACTGTCCATTTACCATAATGGACCCAACCAGTCCAACCAACTATCATAGTCTTACTTTCCACTGCACTTACTCATGCATAGAGCTTCATCTGGGTCTTTTATCATCGGTTGGGTTCCACACATCTCTCCCTTTCCCAACCAATTCCCAAGACTCAAAACATAAAATGCAAGACAGGAAACAAACAAGAAGAAGACCATAAAAACCAATAACAGCATGGCTCCGCAAACAAAGTGGTATGGCCATACACTAAACATAAACAAAGCCACAAATCAAGCTCAACAATTCATAAAATACCAAAAGCACAAGACTAAAAACAAACACCATGACTCAATCCCCATGGTTCCCAGGGAAAGCTCAACCCGAGCCTTCTTCAAGATTTCATGGCAACCTCTCTTTCCATGCAGCTCCCTGCATTATGTTTTCATTAACACATAACCGTTAGTGCATAAATATACATAACACTACACAAGTTACCTCATCTTGTTGTGCCAAGCACATTGCTTGCAACTGAACACATCCACGCCATCTCTCAAGGGACTCCAATCCTTTAACAGATCCACATGTTACTAAATACTAGCTAATACACTTGTCAAGTAAATGTTCATGAATATAGCACATATCCACATAATTTCATACAAAATCAAGGTTAAGAAGACTTCATGTGTGCAAAGCACTCATTTGTTTGAAATTAGGGTTTCCAAACAAGTCAAAGGAATTCTTGCCCAATTCCTTTCTTTTACCTTTTTACCTTGTTGGAATTGAGGCTTACTATGTGTTGTCACACCACCCAACTGTTAATTATATAGACACATCAACTATTACCTTTTCATGCTAATACCAAGCATGTTACCCTATAACACATCCACACCATCTCTCAAGGGACTCCAATCCTTTAACAGATCCACATGTTACTAAAGACTAGCTAATATACCTGTCAAGTACATGTTCATGAATATAGCACATATCCACATAATGTCAGAAAAAATCAAGGTTAAGAAGACTTCATGTGTGTAAAGCACTCATTCGTTTGAAATTAGGGTTTCCAAACAAGCCAAAGGAATTCTTGCCCAATTCCTTTCTTTTACATTTTTACCTTGTTGGAATTGAGGTTTACGATGTGTTGTCACACCACCCAACTGTTAATTGTATATACACATCAACTATTACCTTGTCATGCTAATACCAAGCATGTTACCCTGCAACTGCTCGCACAGGTCAGCCATCTGTTCAAAATATCAAGACAATCATATCTATTAATTTGAAATCAACAGATACCAAGACTAACAATCATGTCATAATCCATAGTCAACTCATAGTCATCATTCATAATACTACAACTATCACCTACTATACTCAAGTACATATCAATTGTCTCAACACATATATTTTAGTACAATCATCTTAAAACAAGATCATTTGAACACATAATCATATTAATCAATTCATCAATCATTCAACCACTTGCAATCATACCATATTAAATAAATCAACTAGGCACCAAACACTCAAACACCAAATAGGCGTCATGATCAAACAACCAAGAACCAAATATATGACATAAGAAAACTCATACCTTAATGTATATCAGGGGAGGCTATCTTGTCTACACAATAAAGCTAGGTTAGCATGATACAACTTCACAATATATCAACTCAAACATAAATCATGATATCCCTAACGGTAACTAACTAACATCATCGCGACATAAGTTCATAAGCATTTGTCGTTCGTTCATAACAATCACATATGTATGATTAATCTAGATTAGTACAACACCATATCATAAATATGTCGGCTCGTACCTGAATATTGAAACCATAACCATTTACATAAGCCAAACCAGGTTAGCACAATACATATAACATCAAAATCTTAAATTCAATGAACATAACCATCACGCATATGACAAATCCAAATTACAACATCAAGATCTCAATGAAGTAACCCTAATCATCAAGTTAATATCATATAGCAATAATAATCCATATATCACGCTCATCAAAAACATATAACCTAATCATCAGATTACCTAATACAAAAAAACAATAGAAATGCATACAACTATAGGTTACTATCATTCTTGACTATCTTACTCATGTGCATATAACTACATTGATCAGCTAACATTTGTCATGAATGTAACCATAACATCAAAAGGTGTGTACATAACCTAATGTATATAACCCTAATGCATATAACAATCCTTAACCTATATACCTACATGCCAAACACACAATCATATATGATGACATGTCATCACCTCAAGGTCCAATGTTGCAACTTCACTTGATGATATGCATCTCCTGCTTTACCTCATTCGGCACATTAGCATCACAACATACCAATAGCACCATGATGACCTAAATCGCATACAATGACTTCACAAGGCATGTTTGACCTACTATTCAAACTATAACCAAGATCATATATGCATAACAATTGCATATAGACATATAACACATGAGTGCAAAACCATACACACACAATTCTAGCTAGAGTCTAGTCAGCAATGCATGACCATATCAACTACACAAACCATGACCTCAGGCATGACAACAACCATTGCTCCATTGTTCACATTGTTGCATGCAACCAACAGTATGCATAAGCAATGCCAAACCAACTACTAATATGCATAATCGCATGTAGTCGATCATAATTTCTCAATTCTTGTAATCAACCTACAAGACTGATGCATGTAATCAAAATATTCAAAAATGTAACCTAACATACAAGAATGTAAGTAGGTATCATGAAATCAACATGTAAGCGACATATAATCCATACACAATTAGTCACATGTTCCAAAAATCAAGACATCGTGTCTACTAATTTGAAATCATCTTTCACCAATTTAATAACCTTGTCATAGTCAGCAATCAACTCACAATCATAGTCGTAATACTAAAACTAGCACCCATTTGCATGCAAGTGCATATCAGTTGTCTCAACACATATTGTGTTAGTACAACAGTATTAAAACAAGAGCATTCCTTCATGTAATTTTATAAGCACAAACACATATCACGCACTTAATCAAGCATTCAAACAACCTATAAGCATACCCCCTTACTATCCATGGTCCACACTAAGGTAGAAGGAGGAAGCTACTATAATGGTCCGATCTCCAATGTCCAATTATTGAAATAGGATCTCCAAATCTCTACTAAATTTAACCACACTTGAAAAGAAATTGATTTTTATTTCTCATACATTTTATATGATATTAAGTCAAAAACATTGCACTTATTCCACTTGTAACATAATAACTAAAAGCATGCCACTGTTCCATTTCCTTACATGCAACTTTTCAAATTCCTTGCATGCCACCTTTCAAATTACCTACATGCAACTCTTCAAATTCTTTGCATGGAAATAGACATAGATCAACTACATCCATATTATCATATTACAATACTATCCCATTTAAAAAATAACATTTTCTTCAAACAATTACCATACTTTTACATGTACATGTAAGCATTTCTTCAAACACTTTACATGCAAACTATTTGCATACAAGCAAGCATATATCAACTACAAGCATACTATTACACATCAATATTATCCCCAACCACAAACAACATACTCATTGGGGCATTTGATCAAATAGTTTGTATGCAATTAATCATTGAACCATTTAAGCAATTCATCAAACACTTTGCATGCAAACTAATATAGTGAACGATTCAATACATATATCATAAACTGTAGTAGTATAAGTTATGGAAACTAAACCATATGCTCAATGGTATTTTCTCTCACTATGGTTCAAGTTTCAACTTTTGAGATTTCATAGATGAAAAGTTATAACAAAATACCAACACAATTCTATTTGGTGTACAATTAACAATGTAAACTTTGAAATGGGAACTATAAACTCAAAACGGGAACTCTAGCAAAAAAAAAAACCCCCAAAAAAACATGAAAAAAAGTGCTAAAAATGAAAAGTGTTGATGCTGGAATAACAATTCTTTTTTTCTAGGGTAAATTTTCAACATGTTTTAAAAATGGCAGTGAAAACCAATTTCTTGTGCAAAAATTGTGCAAAAAACACCGTGGAAATGAAAAGTGTTGACGCTGGAATAACACTTTTTTCTAGGGTAAATTTTCAACATGTGTTGATGAAATAAAGCTTCCTTCTTTTTTTTATGTGTTTTGATGAAATAAGGCTTTTTTTTTATCAGGACAAATTTTCAACATTTTGAAATAATGGTGTAAAATATTTTATCATGACTCCAAAAAACATTAAAATTTCAAAAAAATAATGAAAACATAAAATTAAAAATTAAAACAATGAAAAAAACAAAAAGCAAAAAGTTAAAAAATAAATAAAAAATCGTAAATAAACGATTCTGATCCGGATTTAAATAGGAACGCAACAAATTACAAAGATAACCATAAACACGGATACGCAGTGGAAATAATACTTCATTTCATTAATGGAAAATACTGAAATATGCTTACAACCAGAAATAGAAATAAACCAGCTAGGGCGATGGTAGCTTATCTCTGAGAAGAGATGTGGTGGCTACATGTCTCTGAACTGTTCTGAACTGTGTTACAATGAGGCTCGAAGGCCTATTTATTATTGAGAAACAATGGAAAACCTTTCATATCTCGAAACCTAACCCTAGAAGATGAAACGCCAAATTGTGGGCCCCGTTTGGGTAAATTGGTACATCAATTTCCTGGGTCGTAACTTTGGCATACGATCTCCGTTTGACGTGTACAATAGCTCGTTAGAAAGATCTATCCGAGCACTACCACTTTGGGAGGCAACATGAATTCATGGGTTGCCCCAGATTTCCCAAAAAAAGTCGTTTAGGGCCTCAAAACGGCTCCGGAAGTTCAGGACCCGAAAAACTGCTAAAAATAGTAAATTGCGCTACAATTTAGGAAATTGAAACAGCTGAAAGAGACAGTTGTGGGGGTCCAAATGGGATAGGTGGGTGGCCACCAACATCCACCTGGATCATAAGGCCTTTTTTTGTATCGGGATAAATTTTCAACATTTTGAAATAATGGTGTAAAAGATTTTATCATGACTCCAAAAAACATTAAAATTTCAAAAAAATAATGAAAACATAAAATTAAAAATTAAAACAATAATAAAACAAAAAGCAAAAAGTTAAAAAAATAATAACAAATCGTAAATAAAAATATATATTAAAAACAAAACATAAAATTAAATATAAATATATATATATATATAAATCAAATATATAAAAAGACAAAAAATAATAAAACAAAAAACAAAAAAATAATAAAAAAACCAGTCATAAAAATGTTAAAATAGAAAAACAAAATTAACCTACAAAATATAAAAAATAAGAATTAAAAAAACTAAAAAATAATTAAAGAAATAAATAATAACAAAAACATATTTTCAAAAAAATATATATATTAGAAAAACTATAAAAATAAGTAAATAAAAAAAAAAACAAAACAAAACAAAAAATAAAAATTTAAAAAACCATTAACTAAAAATAAATAAAAAATAAACAAAACAAAACAAAAAACCAAAAAAATTAAAAAGTTTTAAACCATTAAAAAATAAACAATTTTTTTTTAAAAAACTACTAAAATTAAATTAAAACATTTACGCTGGTCTCGTGGCCAACAGACGATCTGCTAAGTCGTTCGTTTCGCTATGCAAGTCACGAGTTCGAGTCTTACCTTAACCAAGGGTCGTTCTTACGGACTGGGCGGTTCCTCCTAGAGGTTATGGTGGCAACTAGTTAAAAATTAAAAAACCATTAAAATTTAAAAAAATTATCTATATATATATATATATATATATATATACAAACTTTAAAGAAAAAAATTGCGTCCCCATGGGCCGTCAGGGGGCTGAAGGCCGATTCTGAGAATCGACCTTCAGCCGGCTGGCAGCCCCTCGGGGCGTGGCTTTGGGCGGCAAAGTTGCGTAGAATCGGACTCCAACCGCCCAGCGGTCCGTGGGGGCGCAATTTTTTTTTAAATTTGAATATATATGTGTGTGTGTTTTTTTTTGTTGAATTTGAATATTTTTTGTTTTTTGTTTTAGGTTTATTTTCATTTTTTTAAATATTTTTAATTTAATTTTAGTATTTTTTTATTTTTATTTTTATTTTTTAATTTTATTTAAATTATTTAAAACGTTTTAATTTTTTAATTTTTATTTCTTCCTAGTGTTTATATATATATATATATATATATATATATATATATATATATATAATTTTATGTGATTTTTAGTTTATATATATATATATATATATATATATATATATATATATATATATATATAATTTTATGTGATTTTTAGTTTTTTTTTAATGGTTGTTTTAATTTTTGTATTTTTATTTACTTATTTTTATATTTTTTTTTAATTTTGATTTTTTTTTTCAATTTTTTATGGTTGACAAAATAGTTTTTTTTTACATTTTTTTTTGTCATTTTTCAAGTAATCACCATTTAAAAAAAGAGAAATAAGACAACTAGAAAGTATGTTAAGTAATCATGATTTTAAAAACAACTGGTCATACAAAAAAAAAAAAAAAAAAATAAAGTGTAAAAAATATCCATACTTTATACATTAGAAAATTTAAAGTGTCAAAAATCTAAAAAAAATTATTGATGTTGCATCAACACATTTCAAAATTAGCATGAAAATCTCTAACATTTAAAAACAAATATTTATATTTGATACATTAAAAAAAAAAAAACGTGTCAAAAATATGATCTGAGAAAAAAAAAAAACACATGTTCTAAATCAGTGTTTTTCAAAATCGGATGATTTTTTTGCTACTTCAAAAAAACGGGTAACCATATCAATTCTCATTTCAAAGTTTACATTGTTATTTCTAGGAGTATCCAGAAAGCTCGACTTCCACTAGTCATATCTCCTAAAATATAGCGAATAAATGTCTGAATTTTTTATCACAATATCAGTGGGATTTCCCCTCTTTGTACAAAAAAAATTCAGCTCCTGAGAGTGCCCAGAAGAAAATCTATAGCAAAAATGTCAGTGTGACATGTTTGAGGCCTGATTTTAAGAGCATTCAGAAGTCTCGACGCCCTCTACTCATATCTCCTAAAATATTGCGAACCAATATTTGAAATTTCTACCACATAATCAATTGTATGTCCCCTCAATGTGGACATTTTTTTAGCTTCTGAAAACCCACAAAAGATGAGTTATTGCAGAAATTCCAACATGACCAGTTTAAAGGTGTATTCAGGAAGGTCATCTTCCTTAAATCATAATTCCTAAAGTATTGTGAACCAATATCTGAAATTTTGACCACATTATCAGTGGGATTTACCTTCAATATGGACAATTTTTAACCTCTAATATGCCACAAAATAAAGTTTTAACAGATATGAAACAAAGTTCTAAAATTTAAACCTTTGTTCTTCATTTCACCTATGATATAACCCATCCAATCCAAGTGTTTGAACCATGCTCTAATACCACTTTGTAACACCCTCTGGGGTAAATGTGCATATAACCAACATAATAAGAACATAAATACAATAAACATATCAATCATCCAAATCCATATATATATACATCAATACATTTGCACATGAAGATCAAGGGAATGTTTTTTTCATTAATAAATGCAATGAACCAACCGGTGATGGGACTACCATGTTCCACCCAACTATAGATTAGTTGAGCCAAGTCTCTCTTCATCCAATCACCCATGTGCCATATTCCAAGCATGAATGTGGGACTCATAGAACACATCAAAAACACCAATCAATGTGGATGCCACCGGAGCTCCCTGCCTACACCGTGAGGAATTTGAGTGCCTCCTAGTCTCTCAAGATTTACCGTGCATCCGCAGTCTGATCCAGGAATCACTAGGCCCTACACCAAAACATACTCTCCAGGCTTTATCGTGCATTCCATCCTGGAATCACTAGGCCCAACGGAGAGAAAATCCACCTCTTGGCTTTATCGTATATCCTATCATTCACTAGCAAGGATTCCTAGGCACACAATATGGCTTTACTGCAACCCACAGTCTGGTTCAGGGGTTACTAGGCCGGTGGCTTTGTGCATCCTCAGTCCGGTTCAGGGACCACCACCACCATGTGTTTGTCAATTCGGAGATCCACCCCACTTAGCTTTGAATCCAATTCGGCCATCCCCCACAAAATGCATGAAAGAACCCATCTCATCAAAGCTATCAGGAAATGGCAAGGCTGGGCTGAAAATATTGTCACACCTGGCAAGACCCATGCCATGGTATAAAAGAAACATTTGCAATTCCATGCATGTCAAATCTAGCAAGGAAAATACACATGCAAGTTGATACCTGCAATGAATTTTGTTGTAGCTGCTTGATCCTGCCTTTCCCTGCTTGATCTTTGCTTATTCTTGCCTTCTTTGCCTTTCTTGATCCAATGCCAAAGTGCTCCAAGAAAACTCTAAGTGTCCAAAAGTATGAGAAAAAGAGAGAGAATAATGAGAGAGCTCCAAAGCTAAAATGACAAAATGTTACACTGAAAAAGCTTGAGTCAAGAGCCTCCCAACTAATCCTTAGAATCATTTTTATTAATGAGGCCTCTGTTTTCTCCATTTTCCATTATTTTCCTTCAATCTCCTCCTTACATGCCTGTGACCTTTCACGTTCATTTTCTCCTAATTTCCATTATTTTCATAAATAAATGTGTCAAAATATATTTTTGTCTCTTTAATGCCTTAGCCATTGCTTTTGCCACTTTCCTTAGCGATAAACAACCAAATGAACACCCCCTAGGATGTCTTGCCCACCATTCAGCTTGGAATACGTGTCCCATCATTCGTTGTATTTATATATTTTTACATGGAATTTTCACCAGGGTTGTTACAGCTAATTTGACAAATAAGGCACGTTTTGCTCACCGAGTCCAACAATCTGATGATCGTGCTATTTCACTATCGTTATGTAGGAAGGAACATCACTGCCCCTCGAGAGAAACGATTGAATGTTCTCGCCCATCCTCTTGTAGTTAACAGAAATATTCTTCGTTGATCCTTCCAACCACGCCTAGTGAGACACAAAAAAATAAATAAAAAATAAAAAAATCAACACTACAATAATCCGAAAACAAACACTCTCACATTCTAATTATCTATGTACAAAAAACATCAAATCTCATATCATTCATCCTCGCCCTCCCGTGAGGGAGACAAGCTCAAACCTGGTCTGGTCTGATACCAACAAGAAACTCGGAGTAGTAATTATACAGAGATTGCTCACAAAAGTATTGTATTCTTCAAAACAAAGCCAAATTAAAAGCCACATAAAAATTGGTCATGAGATCCAACAGTTTCTAAGACGGCAAAATATTGTTGAGAAAATCTTTCAACAGACTCTAACCACTAACAAACAAAATATGCCTACATTCTAATTTAAGCATTCTTCCAAGTCCATCATCATGGACTATAAAGAAAATAGATGATGGGTGGAGTGTCCACCCGAATGTCTACACAATGTTCCCTAAAAGATACAAGCAATATGAATAACTGTGGAAATATCCACTCTCAAATTATATTATTTTAATATTTAGATATTAAATTAGGAAATGAAATTTTATCATATTTAAAATTTATATTAATTATTTATAGATAATAAATTATATTTAAAATTTAATTAGTTAGTTTTATAGATAAGAAATTATAATTATTAATTAATTAATTTTATAGTTGTTTGATTAGTTAAATGTTATAAATCACAAATAAGAAAATAAAAAATTATGAAATCAAAATTATTATTATTATTGTTTTTTTTAATATTATAGATTTTAGTCAATTGAGTTTATCTTAGGTTGTTGGGAAGAATGATTAAGATTCTCCTGGCCCAAGTTCACTTATGGAAAGTGACATGATGGTCTTTAATGTAATGGCCTAAAACATATATATTCCTTATATGAGATATATGGATATTTATATAAGAGGTGGCAAGAGCTTAGGGAGGAATTTTATGTTCTAAGAGTCAAGAAGAACATGGGTATGCTTGGGTTTAGGTCACACTTCCAACAATGTTGTTGAAGCCTATGTCTCATATTAGGGTTTGAGACAAATTATGAACCTTGGGATTCAAGAGGTGATTGTTTTTGGTGATTCCTTGAATATAATTCACCATTTATATTCAAGATCTCTCTAATTTATATTCACCATGTATTTAGATACAAAGTTAAGTGAATTTTTCAAGTAGATTTATCGGTTCTATCAATCAAAGAACTCCAAGGTTGATCACATGACTAATTTGGGGTCAAGGCTAAATGAAGGTTAATTTTGGTGGCAGGGGAAAAATCGGTATGCCCCCTTCCTTAATATGGGAAAAAGGGGTTGATGCTTTGTAAATTTTGGTTTTTGTTAGGTCAGTATTGGTGAATGTACAAGTGGAATACAATAGATATTGTAGCGTTTTGTTCAAAAGTTTCAAAGTCATAATTATGTAGATGGATGTTGATACATATCCAATTATGACCATATCCACTAGTTTCAACTTGCTTTATGTAAATCATGTATCTAAATTGAGCATTAGCTCAGTGTCTTTTAATTGCACCAAGAGGCACTCTCCAACTCAGTATGGAAGAGATGTTGTAATTTAAATATAAATATTTTGACTCGGTCAAATAAAAACAAAATTAAATAAAATAAAATTAATAATTTATTGTTGGTGGTTTTTGGGCCCCAGGTTTTGATAACTTATGGTTTTGCCCATGTTATTTGTCTATTACCTTTGTTATGATCAAGCATATTTAAAGGCTTGAGAAATCCATTATGGAATGCAAGAGTACCCACTTAGATCTATCTTAACTCCAGAGTTAATCCCTCATAGTGTTTGGTATACAGTGTTTGGTAGATCCATATTTAAGATGGATCTAGGCTGGTATAATAACTATTCTTAGTTCTTGATTATATATATATGAAATTAAGTATCAAAATTATAATCATTCGGTTGGGGTGGAAGAACATGAAAGACTAGCTAGTATTGAGGGGTAGCTTTGCAAAATAAAAATAAAATCTTGTATCTCTTGTCAATATAGTAATTTCAAGCATTATTGATATTTCAGTTAACTTATGGTTTTCCTCCTAATTTGAAATTTACCAATATCATGGCATAATAGATTGCATAATAAAATTCTGATCAATAAATTTTTTTATGTATATAATTAATATATAAATATTTGAGATAAAAATTATTAACTTTTGTTATTGGTTTGGTTTGGAATCTAGAAAATTAAAAAATCAATTAATATTATATAAAATCAATTTAATAAAAAAAAATCTAAAAACAAAATATAATCGATTAATTTATTTTATATATCATTTTTAAAATAATAAAATGCTTAATAACCTTTTTGAAATATATTAAAATTGTATTAATTAATATGGAATATTTGAATAAGTGTCCTTTGCTAGTCTATTTTATAAGTTTGTGTTATCCATGTGATAAATTTGTGTTATGCAAAATTATGTGACGAAGATTCCATAATCCAATATGATGCAAATCCTGCATGCCATCCCTATATATATATATATATATATATATATATATATATATATATTACTTTTTGGATATAGAATTGACTAATGCAGGGGAATAAATAACTTCTCATTAGGTTAGAAATAAAAATCCTTTGTAATCTTTTTCATGTTACTCCGACTCGTTTGTAAGTTCATGTTTTGAAGTTTTTTCTTTTTGCTAAAAAAAAAAAATGGAAGTTCATGAAGTTTTTGTCTTTTTGCTATTTAATAAGTGTAATATAACTAAAAAATTATAATAAATGTGTTTTATTAATATGTAAAGAGCTATATTATAATTTTATAATAAAATATTATAAATATTTATTTTAAAATTAAAATAATAATAATAATAATTTTTATTATTTTATAAATATTTTTACATTTTTTAATTTATTTTTTATTTTAAATTATATATGAAAAATATTTATGTAAATTAATGTAGTTTTAAAGATGTAAAGATAAGTTTCGTATGGGGTGGGGAATAGAGATTAACAATGGGAGGGGTCGATGCCACTGTCATCACCTTACTCGATAGAGAGGATGTATGATCACTTTCTTCTTACATTTGTCTATCAGACAACGTGGATGATTGTTCACATATCCAATCTCATCATACCCACATTAATGTTCTAGGGTGGTGGTCGAAAGAATAGTCTCAAAGGTATTAATTTCGTAAGGGGACATGAGATTCAGATAGAGATAAGTATCTTCAACTCAAATCAGCGAGGACGAACCTTTTTTTGTGGTGTCTAACTATTGGAGAGGGAAGTTTCTTTCGGTGTAATGTTGTTTCTATTTCTTTGAGGGAGGAAAGACTAGGTCCTCCTAACTTGGCCTCCCTTATTGCTATTAGTTTCAAGCGAGACTTCAAGTTAAGAGTTGGTGGTGTTGTGTTTTTGGGATGGGTTGATGAGCTCCTCAGGTCTTTCAATCCATCATATTCAATTAACCTGGGTTTCAAGTATCATCAACCTTCGATAGCAGCAATAAAGTCTCCTTTCGAAATCATATTAACAAGTTGTTTGTTTATATTTGTTGTGTTCATTTCAGTTTTTCTTTCCCCTAGCTTCGTATGTAGTTTGCATGCTTTAGATCCGTGGCTCAACTTTCTATAGTTATCTTTCTGGGGTGCTTCCTCATTTGGGCCTTTCTCTCCCCTCAAAGTCTTCTCTTTGATTGGTCTTTGCACTACATGTTGTTTTAGTCGTTCCTCCCCAGGGTATTCTCTGCACCCTTACTCTTTCTTACTTTGACATGTGGCTTTATGTTCCCTCCATAATACGTAGATAGTGAGGTCAAAGTTAGAGAGGCTCCTCGAGCAGGGTGAAGGGTAGCTCTAGAGGTCGCATTCACCCTTACTTTGTTGTTCGTCATTTTCACTTGCTGATGCAGGAGAATTAGAGCTTTCAATCTATCAAGATTTTTGAACAAAAAACTCCAAAAGGGGTTTCAATATTGTAAAGGAATTATAATTCCTTAATAGTACATATTCTTAGGTTTTTTTAATTATTATAGAATAGTTTTAGAAAAAACTATGGATAGGAAAGATTTGTCCATAAGGCAAAAGCTAATTTACCTTGAAAAGCATGAAATCTTTATGGAATAAATCATGCAAGCTTTGGGGAATAAATCATGAGTGATTTATGGATGTAGAAAAATTTATAATGGCCAAACAAATGTATAATTAGGCTCATAGAGAGAAATGAAGTTTTGATATCTTCTTTGTATGAAATGTCTATGTGCATGATCTTTAAAAAATTCTTAAAATTTGGAATTGGTAGAATTAAGTGCTATTTGTGTGAATTGGGTAGAGAAATCTTACTGAAGATTTAGTGAAATTAAATTTATTGCATGTATTAAATGGTGGAGAGTGTTATTATTTTATGAAGAATGATTATTCTATGTGCTTAATGGAAAGAAAGATAATGTGTTCTCATGAATTATATTTTTATATTGAGTGTCCATAGTGAATGCTTCAGGAAATGTTGTGAAATGAATGCAAATGCATAGATGTGTATGGAGTGGATTCATGATCTTGGTGCCAGTGTGACTTTGGTGCCATCAAGTGGTATCAGAGCTAGTAAGCTCTTTGGAATTGAGGATTGCAACTAGAAGAAGGACGAATTCCAACAAGTAGCGGTTGGGTAGAAGTTGTCAGAGAGAAATTCCATAGTAAGTGTGGGTAGAATTTCCAAGAGAAGGTTCTAAGGAGAGAACTAGAGAAAATACCAAAAGGTAAAGCTAATGAAGAAAGCTTGATGAGCTATTGAGTAGCAAGAAGAAGAGACTTGCTACAGAGGAGAGGCTTGGTTGCAGTTCATTGTTGAGATGGAGAATCTCACAAAGATAAAGAGAAGGATGACCATAGAGGGTCATGACAGATATTGTGATTTCGATGTGTGATGCATAGAGGACTTGTAAAGCGCTTGTCATTGCGGCTAAATTAAGTAGTTCTTCTAATTTAGCGGAATAGATAACTTTGGAGGTAGATGACTGATACTCTGCAGGAAATCCAAGAAGAAATTTCGCCTGAACTTGAAGAAATTGTTTCCGGATTTGAACGATTGTCTATAACACCTGCACCCAGGCCACCATTTGTGGTATCAGAGCAGCCTACTAACATTGAACAGGATCTCAAGGATCAGAAAAAGAAATCCAACATGGCTTTCAGAGTTGGAGGAAGAGGTGGTGGTCGAAGAAGAGGACGACCAGTTGCAAATGTTGAAGTGTTGGAAGCTATGCAACAGATGCAAGCTAGATTGGAAGCAGTGGAAATGGGAAGAGATGCAGATGTTGGGGATGTCAGTGAACCTGAAGCTGGAGCTACAGAAGATGAAGAACCTACAAATGTAACTCCTGAAATGAGATTCTTTAGGTCAGTATTGAGATCCACATCCAAGCCTAGACTTGAAGTCTCAATCTACACAGGAAGCTTAAGCCCTGAGGAATTGATAGACTAGATAAATGACATGGAGAAATTCTTCGATTATGAAGAAACAAATGAAGGAAAGAAGGTGAAGTTTGTTGTCACAAAACTGAAAGGACATGCAGCACTTTGGTGGGATGGAGTGCAGGAAAAAAGAAGAAGACTTGGCAAACAACCAATTAAGAATTGGAACAGGATGGTGGAAAAACTAAAAAGCAAGTTTTTGCCTGGTGATTATCAAAAAACATTATTTAGACAAATTCATAATCTTCGACAGAGGTCTATGACAGTAAAAGAATACACAGAGGAATTCTACAAAGTGAGTATAAGAGCAGGACAAATCCAAGATACAGATGAGAAGGTTGCCAGATATGTGAATGGTATTAGAATGGACATTCAAGATGAGATAAGTGTATTGTCTCCTAAAACAGTAGAAGAGGCTTATCAGATGGTACTGAAGGCTAAAGAAAAACTCATGAGGAAGCAGTTTGCCAGAAATAGAGGTACTTTTTGAGGAAGGGGAAGACAAGGTGGCAGAGGAAGATCTACATCACCTAGAGATGGAGCTAGCAGTAGCTCAAGTCAGTATGCACCCACAGGAGGTGATGCAAGTGGCAGAGAGATTTTTTCCAGAGGAAGAGGAGGTAGAGGTAGAGGAAGAGAAGTTAGGTGTTACCGATGTAACAAGCTGGGACACAGAGCTAATGAGTGCCTAGAAAATATAGGAACGAATCAGAGGAATGCTATTGTTGCAAAAACTAAAGAGGAAGCAACAAAGATAATAGGCGAAGAGAATGTACTAAAGAAAGGGGAATCTTTGGTAGTCAACAAAATTTTGTTAAAACCAGTTAAGGAAATTGTTGAACCAGCACAAAGGAAAACCTTGTTCAGGACTGTGTGTAAGGTTCAGGGGAAGTGTTGTCAGATGATAATAGACAATGGTAGTACAGATAATTTGGTCTCCACAGAAGTGGTGGAGAATTTGAAATTAAAAACAAAGAAATATCCAACATCTTATAAGGTGTCATGGCTTCAAACGGGATATCAGTTGGTAGTGAATGAGAAATGTGAAGTGGAGTTGCAGTTGGGAAAATATAGAGACAAAATCCTATGCGATGTGATGCCTATGGATGTGTGTCATATATTGTTGGGTAGACCATGGCAATATGACAGAGGAGCTACGCATGATGGAAAGAAGAATACATACAAATTCAGAAAAGATGGTGTCAACCATACATTGCTGCCAATAGAAGAAGAGGATACATCGAAGAAACCAGATCCAAAGACCCTTTTGCTGAGTGGAAAGGAGTACTTACAGTAGATGGAGAAAGATGAGGTAAGTTTTGTGTTGATTTGCAAACCCAAGGTAATAATTACTTCCACAAAAGTTTCTGATTCACTAATTGAAATTCAATAGATTTTGGACAGTTATTGTGATATCATTGTAGATGATTTGCCTGATGAGTTACCACCCATTAGAAAAATCAATCATCACGTAGATTTGATTCTAGGAGAAAAACTACCTAATAAAGCAGCTTACAGGATGACTTCCATAGAGAATGAAGAGATCAGGAAACAGGTCCAGGAACTGTTAGACAAGGGACAGGTTAGAGAGAGTTTGAGTCCTTGCACAGTGCCAACAATGTTGAGCCCAAAGAAAGATGGAGGTTGGAGAATGTGCATTGACTCGAGAGCAATCAATAAGATAACAATCAGGTATAGATTTCCTTTACCTAGAACCAAAAATTTGATGGATTGTTTGAGTGGAGCTAGATATTTTACAAAGTTAGATTTAAAAAGTGGTTATCATCAAATCATAATTAGAGAGGGAGATGAGTGGAAAACTGCTTTTAAAACCAATGAAGGATTATATGAGTGGATGGTAATGCCTTTTGGATTGTCGAATGCCCCTAGTACATTTATGAGACTTATGAATGAAGTTCTGAAGGAATTTATTGGTAAATTTGTAATAGTATATCTGGACGATATATTAGTTTACAGCAGATCTAAGGAGGAACATGTGAGACATTTGAATTATGTCTTACAGAGGCTACAACAAGAAAAATTACTGTTAAATTTAAAGAAATGTTCATTCATGAAGGAGGAGTTGGTGTATTTGGGCTTTGTTGTTTCTGTTGAGGGGTTAAAGATGGATCCAAAGAAGATCAAGGCTATCATGGAGTGTTCTTCACCAAAAAGTGTCTTTGAGGTAAGAAGTTTTCACAGTCTTGCTAGTTTTTACAGGAAATTCATAAGGAATTTTAGTGAGATTAATGCTTCAATTATTGACACCATTAAGAAGGACAGACAACCATTTAAATGGACTTCTGAAGTAGAAAAGAACAGTCTTCCAATTGTTGAAGAGAAAGATTACTGAGAAACCTATTTTGATTTTGCCTGATTTTAATAAACCTTTTCAAGTGAAGTGTGATGCCAGTGGAGAAGCCATTGGAGTTGTTTTGAGTTAGGAGGACAGGCCTGTAGCTTATTTTAGTGAAAAGTTGAATGAGACAAAGAAGAAATATTCTTCTTATGACAAAGAGTTTTATGCAGTGGTGCAGTCTTTGAAGAAGTGGAGACATTACTTGATGTCCAAGGAGTTCATACTGTATTCAGATAACCATGCATTACAGTACATTATGCAACAGCCAAAGCTTAACCAGAAGCATGCAAAATGGGTAGAATACCTACAAAGTTTTAATTTTGTATTAAAACATATAACTGGTCAATCAAACAAAGTAGCAGATGCCTTAAGTAGAAAAAGCATTTTAGTTCAAGAAAGTCAAATTCAAGTGTTGGGTTCTGATTTCCCTAAAGAGTTATAGGATAAAGATCTAGATTTTAAATAGGCATTTGAAGCTTGTAGAAATCATGTTTTGTTAGATAGAAGCAAGTGGCTGGATTATTTCCTGCAAGAGGGACTGTTGTTTAAAATAAATCAATTGTGCATACCAAGTTGTTCTGTGAGGGAGAATTTGATCGAGGACAAACATAGTGGAGGACTTGGAGGGCATTTTGGTGCAGACAAAACTTATGAACATTTGAACAGGTTTTATTTTTGGCCGAAAATGAGGTTTGAAGTAGAAACGTACGTGAAAATTTGTAAAGTCTGTCAGTACGCAAAGGGAAGGAGTCAAAACACAGGTTTGTATGTTCCATTACCTATTCCAAATAGGCCTTGGGATATGGTAAGTATGGACTTTGTTTTGGGTTTACCAAAAACTCAAAGAGGAAATGATTCAATTTATGTAGTAATTGACAGATTTTCAAAAATGGCACATTTTATTCCATGTTATAAAACTAGTGATGCTACTCATATTGCTAACTTGTTTTTTAGGAGATTGTAAGATTACATGGGTTACCTAAGAGCATTGTTTCAGACAGAGACACCAGATTTGTTGGACATTTCTGGAGGACATTGTGGAAGAAGCTTGGAACTAAATTGAGTTTCAGTTCTGCTTATCATCCTCAGACTGATGGACAGACTGAAGTTGTAAATAGAAGCTTAGGTAATCTTTTGAGAAGTATTGTAGGTGAACATCCACAACAGTGGGATCAAGTATTGGCACAGGAAGAATATGCATATAATGATTATCCTAACAGGAGTACAGGGCAGGGTCTGTTCCATAAATCTATGGAATGCACCCAAGAGGAGTGTCTGAATTGAGAGACTTGGGAAAAGCTGAAAGGAGAAGTGTTAAAGGAGAATATTTTGCTACAGAAGTTCAAGTAATACATGAACAGGTAAAGCAGAAACTACGGGACAACAACATAAAATACAAGGGCAAAGCAGATTTCAAGAAAAGAGAAGTTAATTTTGAGGTTGGAGATTTGGTTTTAACACACCTGACGAAAGAAAGATTTCCAAAAAGGGAGTATAATAAGCTAAAGTTTAAGAAAATTGGACCATGCAAAGTCTTGAGAAAATTTTCTGCAAATGCATATGAAATTGAATTACCCCCTGATATTGGAATATCTCCAATTTTTAATGTTGCTGACTTATACAGGTATGAAAAGGAATAGGCAGATGACACAGCAGAGGATCAAGAAGAACAAGAGATTGATTGGGTAAAACAATTACCTATAGCAAAGGAATTGAAGCCAGAGAGGATTTTGGACAAGAAATTGTTGAAGAAGACAAGAGGACAGGAGTATTTTCAGTATTTGGTCAAATGGAAAGATCAACCAATTGTTGAAGCTACTTGGATGACAGATTCCATGCTATAGAAGTTGGGCAGTTCTGTAGAAGAGCTCATGGACAAGAGCCCATGAATAATTTTGTCCTCAGGAGTCTGATGCAGAATCATGAGGCTTGAAGCCAAAAGGCTTCTAACCTATTCCAAAAATACAAAAAAAAAATTACAAGCAAAGGAGTGGGATCCTTTAGCTGTCAATTTACAAGCTTTCTAGATATGATTTGAGCTAGGATTTAGGGATTGAGTGGTTTTGTAATTAATTCATCTAGTTTTGATTAAGTTGAGATTCTCGAGGAGAATATTGACCAAATTAAATATTGTTTAAGATTAGGCAAATTCAATCTAGTGTTTAAGGATCTGATTGTTAGGATGAAATAGTATTTATGTAAGTTCTGAATTATTGTAAAAGGATTTTGACTAATTCGGTTTGTTTTGGCCATATAAGATTAAGTTGCAAAAATTGTGTCTCTATGTATTTCTGTGTATAATTGGTGAATCCTAAAGGTGTTGCGTCCCTCCGTAGTATCTTTGTGTGTTATTGAATTTCCAATTTGGCCTAAGAATTTAGAGTTTGTGTAATCGCAGCTAATTTCTTTTCATCGTGTATTAGCAACTGCGGGGGTGAAAGTGTACGAGTTTCTTAATCGGGGTTGAAGCACCGCACTCATTCTTAGTCGTTGATTTCATTTTCAATGCTTTACGTCACAGTCAATGGTGGGGGTTGGCCCTATTATTAAATCGTGTGTTAATAGAAGTCTCGCGAGCCGTAGGATCTAATGGCCATTGTTATCGGATGGATATCGTGCTTTAAAATGAGTGGATGTTAATCTAAATACCAGACCCAAACTTTTATAGACCAAGGGTTTGTAAACCTCATCGGCTCCATGAGGGTGGATAAATGTCACGCAGATCCTCGTGCGACATCACTATTGACTGTTGGATCACTGCTAACTGTTGACCGTTGGATTAATATCGCATCGCATCATTCATGAGTGAATGAACCCTAGCCCGGAAGAATTGTGAAATGTGATGTGCGATACAAGGATCACTGATTAATATTGCATCGCATCATTCACGAGTGGATGAACCTTACCCTCTAATATTGTGATTGCGATGTGCGTTGCATAGAGGACTTGTAAAGTGCTTGCCATTGCGGCTAAATTAAGAAGTTCTGCTAATTTAGAAGATTAGATAACTTTGGAGGTAGATGATTGATACTCTGCAGGAAATCCAAGAATAAATTCCACCTGAACTTGAAGAAATTGTTTCCGGATTTGAACGATTGTCAATAACGCCTGCACCCAGGCCACCAGAGCTGCTACAACAAGAAGTTGAAAACTATAAATGTGGATAGATTTTAAGAAGAAAGTTAAATGGCTGGTTAATAAGTTGCATGCATGAAATAAAAGAAGATGGATGAGGCATATGATCAAAGACTGGTTAAGAATGCTTGGTGAAAGTGAGAAATAGAAAGTGTACATTTGTGAACCAGAGCAAGGACCATTGTTGGGTGAGGATGAAGATGAGGGGCTTTATGCAAGTCTCATGAACTACTTGGATAGTTCATATCAACATGTGGATGTGTTGATAGAGATAAAAGAGGCTAAAAATACAAATATCTTTGAAATTGATACTTTGTGTATGGTTGTAGGTTATTTTGTGGATGGTGATGGACAGTCACCTAGAATTGTCATGAAGGTGAAGGAAGAAAAAGAAATTTATTCTCAATGCATAGAAGGAAGACAAACTTAGAATTTCATTATGATTGAGGATGAGGTAGCATTGTCTCATGAAGAAAACGATGGTGAAAACCATGCATTAATGAACAAAGAGATTGTTGATAGACAATTAAAAAAACCTATTGTTGCAGAGGACAAAGAAGACCTTTCTCATGGTGATAGTCAAAGGAAGCATAAAGAGGAAGATCAACATTGAGACTTAATGATGACAAATTTTGAAGAAGAGCTAAGGATGTTGGAAGAATGGTTAATTAATCCAAGGATTAATGGAGAATACTGCATGAAAGTTGCAAGCATAGAAGGAGTACTTAAGGCATCAGATGAAGGAAAGAGTAAGAATTTTGCATATATTAAAGAAGAAAACATGCAACAACAACCAATGAGGAGCAACATGTTTCAGCTAGGAGATCAATTGGACATTGAAATTGACAAGATGAGAATATTTATGATAAAAGTGCATGAGAAATTGCACATTAATGTAAGAGGGTAGTCAATCATAGAAGTAAAAAGAATGCACAAGAGTACACTAGCAAATAAAGTGGACAACTACAACATAAAGTTTGGAAACCTAGAAGGTTGAAGAAGAGAATGACAATAACAATAGAGAAGCAACATGAAGAAGGAGGTGATCGGTTATAGTACAAAGTTTGGGATCTAGGAGGATTCAACAATTAATCACACATGACCAAAAGGTCACGAATTCTTTCTACCTTGGGAGTCTAATGTGAGAGCATTAGAGCTTTCAATCCATCAAGATTTTTGAAAAATAAATACCAAAAGGGGTTTCAATATTGTAAAGGAATTATAATTCCTTAATAGTAAATATTCTTAGTTTTGTTAATTATTATAGAATAGTTTTAGAAAAAACTATGGATAGAAAAGATTTGTCAATAAGGCAAAAGCTAATTTACCTTGAAGAGCATGAGAGTTTTATGAAATAAATCATGAGAGTGTTAGGGAATAAATCAGGAGTGATTTATAGATGTAGAAAAATATACTTTTATTCTAACTTTGTATTTAATCATTGTAAGCCTGTGGGCAAAGTGAATGGTCAATCAAATGTATACTCAGACTCATAGAGAGAAACAAATGGTTTAGAGTATATTTGAATGTACAGGTTTTGTTAATGAAATGAAGTTTTCATATCTTCAACGTATGAAATGTCTATGTGCATGATCTTTGAAAATTTCTTAAAATTTGGAATTGGTAGAATGAAGTGCTTATGTGCATGAATTGGGTGGAGAAATCTTATTGAAGATTTAGTGAAATTAAATTTATTGCACGTATTAAATGGTGGAGAGTGTTAATATTTTATGAAGAATAATTATTCTATGTGCTTAATAGAAAGAAAGATAATGGGTTCTCATGAATTACATTTTTATATTGAGTGTGCATATTGAATGCTTCAGGAAATGTTGTGAAATGAATGTAAATGCATAGATGTGTATGGAGTGGATTCATGATCTTGGTGCCAGTGTGATTTTGGTGCCATCACTTGCATACCGACCCAAAGTCTAGGAGGAAATCCAAATCTATTTATAGATAGTCCTTTGGATTGGTCTATCATCCAGTGATTAATGTCGATTTCTACAAAAGAAATGCTTCACTTTGTCCAATTTCAGCGATGATTTATTTGAGTTCTACAAAAGAAATGCTTCACTTTGTCCAATTTCAGCGATGATTTATTTGAGTTAGACTGTCTTGTGGTTCGAATGTCACGACAGAATTTTTTTAGTGAGGATAGTAAATCACTTCCCCATATTGGCCTGTCTTATCATATTTTGCAACCACAATTTGTAAAATTTTTGGTCATACCGAATATCCCAAACTAAGAAGCTCTCATCGGATATGCTCTGGTCCCTCTCCCACTTCAGTTTCCTCCAATCGCTTGCATCAGTTTCCTCCTCCCTAAACAACTATACATTACTGCCACCTCACCTTTGTTGAACGATCCATATATCTGTTGTTACATTATTTGGCTCCATAATAAATTCCACCACTCCTATTCATATGCCCATGACACTACGTTTAATGAACATTGTCTCGGTTATAATAACTTTGCCATTGTGCTTTAATAACCTTTGTCACTGTGTTTTAATAACCATGCTCGTTGCATGACATACATGTAACACTGGCCTGGTTTTAATATGTAACGTTGTTGGTTACTGTCTCCATATAAAACGCTCCTCAACTCTCCCGGTATTCCGACTTTGAGGCATAATGTTATCTGTTATATAATTAATGTTGTCCACACCTTCACACCTACCTCCTCCTCTTACAGTATCACACCACCGGTTACGTTGAACATCAGTCATAATATATCACAGTTACACTATCTGCTTCACCTCCACATTGTCCATTCCACTTCCTGCAAGGCGTCCACTAGGTTTGAATTCGTTGAGATGGTGTTGTAGCGGCGGAAAAGGGTCTAGAATTTGTTGTTTCTAGCAGGCGGAAAAGGGGCTAGAATTTATTGTTTCCAAAGGCAGGTATGTTGATCATCGTCATTCTCGCTGAATTCTCCATATTTTATTGTGTTTAAGGAGATATGAAAGATAATCCTGTACATCTTGATTGAAAAGAATCGCGAAAAGTTTTGATTCTTGACGCCAAAATCAGGAAACTCTGCAAAATTTGGTGTTTTTTGTGTGGAGCATAGATCTGCTCACGACAAAGGAAAGACAAACTTGAGAGATGGTAGGACTAAGTGTATGAAGTTGTGTTGAAGTTGCATTGGAGATTGTGTACATGATTAAAAGATTGTGTTCAATGTGAGATCCTGGCACCTGAGTATGAAGACTGTGAATTAACGTTGGTGGAAACGTTGTGTTATGAACATTGGTGGAAACAAATCATGACCGTGCACTGGAATTCAAACGCCAGGATGGAGTCGACCTGCTTACAGTGCAGTGTTATGTGTTGAATTCCATATACATCGGTATAGTGATCAATTTGAATGTGTTGAATAGTTTTGAAAGTCGTGATGTTGAAATGACTGAGCAATGGTGTCGTGAGTGTAAATTGTCTCCTGGTAAACGATTGTTGGTTTTCTTTGCTGGAAAACCGCTATGGAAGGTCATGGTATGCTACATCGACTGAAAGACCTTTGTGCACTGGTTATACCTCTTGATTAAACCCAGATTGAGGTATGCGTTGACAACATGGAATATTTTGTTAAATATGTTGAATGTTTATGGTGAATGCGGCGTTGGATCTCTGTTGAAAATTTTGTGAAGACCGCAAGCATGGTCGTTTTTTATTATATGTTGGTTGTATACATTGAATTCCATAAAGGTTGTATATATAATGGTGTAGAGTTTTGAATCCATCGGTTTAAAGAAGAGATTGTTGAGAGGGATTTATTTTTGCTAACACAATGGTCAAATTTGATGATATATTAGAGCTACTAAACACCCTAATACTTTCCACTGTTGATGGCAAAGTAAACATCAGCAAAGATAGTCTCTGCGACATTCAAACGTACCTGCATAATGCACAGGAAAAGATTGATTTTTTGCAACTAGAATCTCAGTTCCAGCGAGATGAGCTTTAACAGATTTGTCATTCTAAATTATTTTCTGCTCAAAACAATCCTTTGTTCAAGGTTAAAACGGACACCCATCAACAGCCAGCAAGTGATGAAATTAGTAAGATTGAGGTTGATTCAGATCATGTACCCAATGAAGCAGCAGAATTATGCAGAAATTCAGCGTGCACTTCCCAAGTCGATCATCAGACCTTGGGAATAGCTTGTCCATAACCAGCATAGAATTCGTATTGATATGACAAGGATTTGTCCTTTCATATTCCAGATTACTCAAAGCCCATCCAATTTTAGAGTGTTGGATTCCTTCATGACAGTTCACCTTCAATTGTTCTAGATTCCATGCCTCTTCCAAAACAGCCACAACGAATTGTTAAATGCCAACACTCTGACTGAGTTGGCCATATGAAAGGTCATTGTTTTGATCTTCATCCGTGAAAGAATTGTGGTCGGCGTACTCATTCTTCTCACAGATGCGTCAAAAACAAGCCTCCTACAAGAACAAAGTTTCATCTTGGATGGATCGCTTCTTGGTAATGGGTTTCAACAGCCAATAAGATATTTCTCTCATACAACAGGATTTGTTCTCGAATATTGAAAAGTCTTGCAGTTGAGATCTCTTCATCTAGTCACTTTGTATCTGACAAGGGGGGAAATGATATTCATCTACAAGTTTCAAAGCCACATCAAGCGAGCCTGAGCCACAACCTGCCATACTAGATTCAGAGTTGTAGCCAAAGATAGAGATGCCACTGAGCATGCCTTTGGTTGGTGTTCAGCCTTAAACCATCTATGCGGGGTTAAGAATTCCCTTCAAAGAATTGGGGACACTTCCTCTAGCATAAGACTTTAGCGTCTTGCCAGTTTTGGAAGAGTTCTAGGAACTGCATTAAGCATTCCAGATTTGGTGGTCATCCTTAAACCATTGCAGGTTGTAGAGCTCCCTTTTTCAGGTTGAAGGTCTCTCTCTCGAAATCATTAAGGTCACTTCCTCTTACAATATTTCAACTTCTTGCCAGACTTGGAAGAGTTCCAGGAACTGCACTAAGTGTTCCAGTGTTGGTGGTCATCCTTAAACCACCCCTCTTATACCAACATTTCAGAGAGCACATTCAACCTAGTGCTGCCATGCATTTCTGCACATTTTGTATTACATCTCTCTTCTTGGACTCACACATACCCCTTCGGATTAGGGGGGGGGCGGGGATGTTGGACACCTGATCCTCTAAGGGTTATGGTGTAGAAGATAAACATTCACAGGCAGTCCAAGAGACCTTGGAAGATGAATCCAAGAGTCACTCCAATGTACTATAAATGTATATCATGAGAATAATATAATAATTGAATTCTTATCTTTCTATTTCGATGTTTACATTCCATGTGAGTTTAACAGATCATGAAGATTGTTTGTACTTCAATGTAACATTGTCTCTAGATATCACCATTGTTCTTGGATCTCTGTAGTAACTTCCCTGTCCCAACATTTCAAAAAAATGTTATAAAAATGCATTAGTGTAACAAACAAAGTTTGTATACGCAGCAGAATAGTTCAGAAGAACTGAAATATGTAAATATCCATCGCAGGACAAATAGTAATTGTATATAAGAACTGTTGAATGTACAAAAGATGTGTGAACTTATTACAATGAGGGACCACTTATATACCTAGGCAGGTGTTCTTTCATGAATGGTCATGACTCTAAGAAATGCCTCTTCATTATCAACTAACTATTAGTTAATTAGTTATTGTTTATTCTTATCATATTTATATTTACATTTATTATTTTTATATGAATTATATTCATAACATTGCCACTCTCTTCAAAAAACTTTGTCCTCAAAGCTTACTGATTAAAAAGACATATCCCTTTTCTTGTTTCACTATCTTCTCGTCTCAGAATTTTCATCTTTGTTGATACAAGACGATATGATCATCTGAGTGATAAACAAAATTGTCGAACTGAGAATGGATCTGACCATCCAAGATTAATCTTTTGTGGAACACTCTGGTGACTAAAAATTTGTAGTTAATTGTTAACATAGGATTGGAATCTACAAACTTCAATATTCCATGGAACATAAATCTATTGTTTCCATTCTGAATGGTTCAAATATGTAGGCTGACTTAGTTGCTTTCTCTTGTGATTCGGATGTCGATAAGGAATTATTGCGGTTTGACTTTCCCTTATCATTTGTATGGTAATTTTCTGATTTACTTTAGATATTGTCGTTGTTGAGTTAGCTATTGAATCATCACTTCGAATTTCCATTGTTTGAACTGCAATATTTGAATTGGTTTTAACTTCTATAGGTTTTTCTTATTCTTGAGTTTGGTATTGACTGGATTGGTATTTATTCCTTTATCTTCAACTTGGATTGAAACGACTGGAGACTTCAATATTTCTTCTTGAAGTCATTCTAACTTGTCATTTAGCTTATTTATTTGCATAAGTAAGTTTTAGTTATGATTCCTTAGACATAAAAGCTCTTCACTTTCTAGATTGTTGAATTCGTTCTTAGTATCATTCTCATCTTTTAAATTTTTGCTTTCTTCTAACAACTTTGATTAAGGGTTTTTAAGTGCAAAATTTCGTCTTCCTTCTTTGATAGATTCTTGTTGATTTTTTCTTAGAACTTTCTTGCTTTAATTTTTGCTTCTTAACCTTAGACTTCTTGATTTGAGTAATTTTTTATTATGGTCTATTAGGTGCAAAATGTCTTCATCATTTTCTTTTGACTTATTGTAAAATATGTCTTCAAGATATTTATATTTTTTTTTTGAAGCATTGTTTTTTTGTTCAAGCTTTGCAAATTCTTCCACTAATATTTTCGTTTTTGTCTATTTATTATCTTGATGCTCTTTGGTACCAAATAATCTTCCACGTGTTTGACAACTTAATTTGCAATTTTTCTAAATATATGTATATCTAGTTTTGTTTAGACAAAATCGAAATTTAATCCAAAATAATGATTGTTTCTTGGAATTCATCTTCTCTTCTTTCTTTTCTTTGTCGATATTTTTACGTCAACAATAATTGGACCTTTGAATATCTAAAAAAAATCAATTTTTTTTTATAATATAACACTTTTTTTAAGAAATATATATATATAAACTAATTATAAATTATATAACGAATTAATATTAAAACTATATAATAATTAATGTAAGTATATATAGATAGTATTATTTATGAATAGTGAAAATGTGTTGGGTTCAACAGTGATGGTGGATGGATGTGGTCGATTGGGAAGAATGAAATTGCAGTGATGGATGGGTTAAAAGGCAGCGTTTGTGATCTAGGTGGATATTGGTGGCAACTCGCCAATTCCACTTGGACCCCCACCATTGTTTCTTTCAGTTTTTCAGTTTCCTTAATTATAGCACAATTTACTATTTTTAGCAGATTTTCGGGTCCTGAACTTCTGAAGCCGCTTTGAGGCCCTAAACGACGTTTTTTTGAGAAAATTGAGAGCAAAATGGTTACACATGAGTCTTTCTAAAGTTTTAGTCCTCGGATATATCTTTCTAACGAGGTATTGTGCGCGTCAAACAAAGATCATATGCCAAAGTTACTACCCCGGGAAGTTGATGTACCAATTTACCCAAAACGGGGCCCATAATTAGCGCTTCATCTCCTATGGTTAGGTTTTTAGATGTTTAGGGTTTTCCATTATTCTCAACAATAAATAAGCCTTTGAGCCTCATTGTAAAACAGTTCAGAGGCATGTAGCCGCCACATCTCTTCTCAGAGATAAGCTACCATCGTTCTAGCTAGTTTATTTCCATTTCTATTTGTAAGCATATTTCAGTGTTTTACAATAATTAAATGAAATATTATTTCTGTTTCATCTTTGTATGTATGGTTATATCTGTAATTTGTTGCATTTCTGTTTAAAACTGGATTAATGGTATCAGAGAAGTATGCTCTTTCTCTGTCTTTCTTTGCATGTCCCCAATAAGGTCGGGATATAAGGAGTTAGGGCTTGAACTGGTTGAACTTTTGCAAGACCAGCCTCGCAAATCCTGATGGCCTCCCATGGCGAATGAAAAGAAATACGAGGGGGCAAGAGACCTTATCAAAATCTTGCTCGAAGAGGCCCTCGAGCGACAAATGAATGCGATGATGGACAACTTTGCCCAGATCCTTCAGCGGCTACCCAGGGGCGACACATCTACTTCCAGCAACTACTCTGGAAGTGCCACACCCTTTAAGGTACAAGTTAACTTTGACATTCCCATATTTGAGGGTTAGATAGATGCAAACGTCGTAGATAAATGGTTAAATCTGCTAGAAGGGTATTTTTCTGTTCATGATTTTTCTGGCCGGGAAAAGATTACATTCGCTCTTCTCAAAGTTGTCCCCCACGTCAAGCACTAGTGGGAAACCTACTACGCGTAGAAGGATGAAAGTACGGCCTCACTGTTTTCAGCCGCACCCACTTGGGATTCATTCTGGGATGCCATCAAGGAGCAGTACTACCCTGTCGGAAGCTATGAGGATCAATACATAAAGTGGACCACGCTACAGCAGGGAAGGGACCAAGGCGTGTCAAATTTTACCAATATTTTCCATACCCTTCGCACAAAGTAGGGTATCAAGGATTCGGAGCAGCGTTTGGTACTCAAATACCGCGGCTACTTACACAGGTACATCCAAGACGAAATAGAATTCCCGAACATCTCCTCGCTAGGCACAGCCTACCGATATGCCGTCAAGATCAAGCAAAAGTTTAAACAGAAGAAGCAGGACTTTAGATTTGTGAATCTAAAGCAAGGGAAAGGTGCCCCCAAACTACAGAACAAAGGAAAAAGACAAGTCAGGGTGGCCCAAGACAACCCGCCAAAGCTGCAAGCAAAGAACAGTGTCGCAAAGCCGAAAAATGACACAGGAAAGTGGTGTGAGTTCCATAAGAGATCCACTCACAACACAAGTGAGTGTTGGGCCAAGCAGTCATTGGTGGCCGAGCTAAAGGTTTCATAATCATATGCATGTTCCGACTCTAAGCTGAACCCGACAAGGGGAATGACAAGGGGAAGCAGATTATCGATGCGGAGCCCAATGCCACCGTTGCCACCACGAAGATCCAAAAGGAGGAACCCGAAGATCTAGAGGAGGATGAGCGCCTCTTCCACTCCTAGATGTGCATAAAGGGCTCCCCGCTATAATTCATTGTCGATAGCGGGAGCCAAAAGAACCTCATTTCGGCAGAGGTCATGAAGTGGCTGGGTTTACCAACCACAGCACATCCACGACCATACACCATCAAGTGGCTTTAGCAAGGATGGGATCTTCATGCGAGCTAGCAGTGTTGCCTTCCATACAACATCAAGCCCTTCACGAATGAGGTATTGTGTGACGTTGCTCCCCTTGATGTTTGTGATGTATTATTAGGCCAACCATACTTCTAGAAATGACATGATGTGTATGAATCAAGGCCTCGTGCTATTATTGCTACTTTGGGAAATAAGTTGTACATGATACCGGAGGTAGCACAGCCTACCACCACATCTTGGGTTATTGCAAACAAATTCAGTAAGCTCATTTCCAAAACTGGGAAAAAAAATTTCCTGATGATACGCCCTCAAGGAAAGAAGAAGATGGTGGCACGACCTCCAAACAGGGCCCCTTAACACGACAACTACAAATGAGAAAAGTCATGGAGGAGTACGAGGACATCTTCACCTCCCTCGCAGGGGTTCCTCTGCACTATCAAGTCAAGCACTCCATCGATCTAACCCCAGGTGTGTCGCTGCCCAATGGACCAATCTATCAGCACTTTGTTCTGGAGAGCGATGAAATCAAGAGGCAGATTCAGGAGTTGATGCAGAAAGGTCACATCCTAACTAGTTCATCACCCTGTGGGAGCCCGATCGTGTTGGTACAGAAGAAGGATGGGACTTGGAGACTCTGTATTAACTATCGGGCGTTGAACAAGATCACTCTCCGAAATAGATACCCGATCCCACGGATTGATGACCTTCTAGACCAACTAAAAGGGGAAAATATTTCAGCAAGATCGATTTGAAGTCAGGATATCACCAAGTACCAATCGAACCCTCCAATGTGTGGAAGACTGCCTTCAAAGCCAAGGAGGGCCTTTTCGAATGGTTGGTTATCCTTTTGGGTTGACGAATGCTCCTGCAACCTTCATGAGGTTAATGGATGACATCTTGCGGCCATTCACCAACTCATTTGTAGTGGTATACTTGGATGACATCCTGATCTTTAGCCAAAGTTGGGAAGAGCACCCCCACCACATCCGGCATATTCTCCAAACACTGCAGCAACACAAGTTATGTGCCAATTTGGAGAAATTCACTTTTGGCATGACCCAAGTTCAGTGTCTGGGATACATTATTGATGAATGGGGGGTGCATGTGGATCCATCCAAGATCCAAGTCGTTCGGGATTGGCCATCTCCAACCACTCTGACAGAGCTCCGCAGCTTTCTAGGTCTTGCCAACTTCTACCGCAAGTTCATGTTGGGATTTTCTCATGTCATTTGGCCCTTGAGTCAAGTCACCAAGGGAATAGCCAAAGAAAAACTATTTTGGTCTGAATCTCAACAAAAGGCATTCACATATTTGAAACATTGCCTTTGCTCAGCACCAGTGCTTGCATTACCAGACTTGCAACAACCATTTGAGATTGAGACAGATGCCTCTCACTATGCTATTGGGGTAGTCCTTACTCAACACGGGCATCCAGTGGCATATCACAGTGAGACACTTTCAGACACAGTCCAGAAGTATCCCACTTATGACAAAGAGATGTATTCCCTTGTGCATGCCTACCGATAAGGAAGCATTACATTTTGAGGAATGAAATGGTCATCCACACAGACCACCAGCCCCTACAGTTCATACAGATGCAAGGGAAGTTGCAAAATGTTCGCCATCAAAAGTGGTCCACATATCTGCAACAGTTTCATTTGAATATCAAGTATAAGAAGGGCAGCACCAATAATGTTGCAGATTGCCTCAGTCGATCACCGATCATGGCGTTAACCACCATGCTCAACTCTTGTGGGCACGAGATTTCTGATTGGCCACTTCTCTACAAAAGCAACCCAGAATTTAGCCACACATACCAAACACTCTTAGAGGGTCAGCATGTTCCAGATTTTCACCTCCAGAATGCCCTGTTATGCCACCTGGGTCACCTTTGTGTTCCTTCAAACGAGCGTGCCAAGATGATTTGGGAAGCACACTATAGTCGGGCTACTGGGAATTTTGGGGTCAAGAAAACGGTGGCAGTACTGCAGAAGTATTCTACTGGCCAAATATTCGACAGGATTAATGAAGTACATCAAATCCTGCACTGCCTGCGCCATTGCCAAACCGACCATCAAGAAGCAAGGCCTCTATACTTCGTTGCCTACCCCGATTCGATCTTTTGAATCCATCTCCATGGATTACATGTCGGGCCTTCCTTCTACTAAGCATGGAACCATCTATGTTTTTGTGGTTGTCGACATGTTCTCGAAGATGGCCATTATTGTGGCCTGCAAGAAGAATATCACAGCAGAAACCACTGCTAAACTCTTCTTTGAACGAGTGTGGGTACACTTTGGGATCCCACAGTCTATCATCTCAGATCGGGACATCAGGTTCCTCAATACATTTTTGTCCAGTCTCTGGTCGATGTTGGACACCAAAATCACTAAGTCCACAACCTTCCATCCCCAAACTGATGGTCAAATGGAGTTTGTCAATAGGATGATCGTACACATTCTATGCATGTACAACTCAAAGAATCCATGCACATGGGATGAGAGCCTCCCCTATGTTTAGCACAGTTATAACCGGGCTCTCCACAGCTCGACTGGCCACAGCCCTTTTCAGGTGGGATTGGGATTCCAACCACTATGTCCCATTGATGTGGTCATGCCATTTGCAGCTACTTAGGCAGATTCGGCTCATGTCCAGTCTGAAACAAATAAGGCAAATAGCTTCATTGAGCACATCCAACATATCTACTAGCAGATCCACGACATTCTGGAGAAATCAAATGCCAAGTACAAGCAGTGACATGATCAACATCGGGTGCAACACAAGTTTCAGGTGGACGACAAAGTCTGATCGCATTTGCAGAAGGAACGCCTTACCAGAACCTATAGGAAACTCATACCACTTTGTTATGGTCCTTACACCATTACCAAGGTTGTGGGAGACAATGCATTTGAGCTCAACATTCCCCCATTCCTTGGCGTGCACCCAGTGTTCAATGTGGATTGCCTTCAGCCATACTTTCCACCATTACTAGACACATCCAACATTGTAGAACATCTCACACCAACAGAGTTAAATCTAAATTGCATGGAACAAGCTGCAACTAATCGAATCATGGACACACATATCAAGCACACTCGCCAGTAGAAGATCCAATTGTGTCGAGTTGTCAAATCAGGCCAACTCCTTCACGAGGGTAAGTGGCTCACCAAGGACCAAGTTCACTAGAAGTTTCATCATCTCATGGAGGAACTCAATGCAATGGGGACTATTGCTTCCTAAGGGGGGAGGAATGATCCAGGTAGATATTGGTGGCTACCCGCCAATTCCACTTGGACCCCCACCATTGTTTCTTTCAGTTTTTCAGTTTCCTTAATTGTAGCACAATTTACTATTTTTAGCAGTTTTTCGAGTCCTGAACTTTCGGAGTCATTTTGAGGCCTTAAACGAAGTTTTTTGGGAAAACTGGGAGCAACATGGTGCCAAGGACAAATGATTATCGCTAAAGTTGTATTCCTCGGATAGATCTTTCTAACAAGGTATTGTGCGCATTAAACAGAGATCGTATACCAAAGTTATGACCCCGAGAAGTTGATGTACCAATTGACCCAAAATGAGGCCCATAGTTGGCGCTTCATCTCCTAGGGTTAGGTTTTTGGATGTTTAGGGTTTTCCATTGTTCTCAACAATAAATAGGCCTTCGAGCCTCATTGTAAGACAATTCAGAGGCATGTAGCAGCCACATCTCTTCTCAGAGATAAGCTACCATCGCCCTAGCTAGTTTATTTCCCTTTCTGTTTGTAAGCATATTTCAGTATTTTACAATAATGAAATGAAGTATTAGTTTTGTTGCATCTCTATATGTATGATTATATCTGTAATTTGTTGTGTTCCTGTTTAAATCCGAATCAGTTTGGAAAGAACGAACGACGATTTTCAGAAAGTGTCAAGACAGAAAGGCATTGGGCCAGAATTGGTCAGTGCGCTGGACAGGAGACGTGATAATCGACGGAGGAACAGAACCATGTCGGCGGTATGGAGAAAGCGAATGTGTGGAGCGAGTTGGTTCGAGGACAATGAAATTGTCAAGTAGGCGGTTGAGGAATCATATGGCAATTATTCAAAAAAATGAAAGCGGAAAATATCCAACAATGGAATAAGAACAAACAACAGTGGTGGGGTTTACAGGCGATTGGTTGCCTGGATGGTGCTAGAGGCAATGGTTAGTCATTGCAGGAGTGACGCAGTCAATTTTGCAATGGCGGTGGCAGCAGCTCATTGGCCGACTAGCATGTTGTGTAACAATGGCAGTAAAAAGATTCACTGTCTTTTTCTTTTTGTATTTTAATTTATTATAATTTTGTTTCTTTTTATATTATTTATTTTTAGAAAGTCATATATATATATATATATATATATATATATATATAATTTTCTATTTATTTTTAATAACTATATATATGTAGTTTTTTTTCATAATTTTATGGACAATGACCTAATAGCGAATCTAATAGCGTGGAAAGCTTCCAAGTATATAGAGAAATACTTAATCCCGTCGACAACTATGTTGACGAATACTTTAATGACCAGGATCAGAGAACATGGCTTTGATACCAATGTAATGAACAAAGTTCGTATACACAACGGAATAGTTTAGAAGAACTTAAATATGTAAATATTCATCATATGACAAGTAGTAATTGTATATAAGAATTGTTGAATGTATAAAAGATGCGTAAAATGATTACAATGGGGGCTCACTTAATTTGATTACAATGAGGGTCTCACTTATATACCTAGGCAGATGCCCTTTTATGAATGGTCGTGTCTCTAAGACGTGTCTTTTCATTACTAACCATTTAACTATTTGTTAATTAATTATTATTATATTTACATTTACATTTATTATTTTTATATATGAATTATATTCATAACAACTATCAAGAAATCTCAACTCGTTAACAAAAGCTTGCCCAATTTTTTCATATTAGCTGAAAATTTCTACACTTTTAATCAAAACCAATCACCAATTTGCCATTTATTTTGAAAAATATAAATTTTAGTCACTAATAAATTAAATCCATGAAGTAACTTTGATAAATTTTACACACGGATAATTAAAGACATCAGATTTGAATATCTCAGGACCATCCATCCTTTAACCAGAACTTTCTTGTATGTCATATTCCACCACAAAATGTCATACACAGTGGTCCAAATTGTCTCATAAATTTAGTGCAAGCTCTTGCACATAGATTATAAACAAACATTTTTATATAGTCACACACTGTAATGTTCATGATCAATTTTATCAAATTCTCTGCCTTGGCAATTTCCCTGAATTTATGTTACCAAATTCAAATATGAATGTAAACGATGTGACTTCAAGGAAAACTGGATTGCTTCAGAGTCTATCTTGCAAGTTTGGCTTTTTACATTGTTTATGTTACTCTAGTCATCTCAATAAGCAAAATCAATGGTGGTTTTATAGAAAGCCATTCCACTCCCTATCATAATCATTCAGGCCATCTGTTGAAGGAACTTTGGGTGTTATCGCCAAAATGATTTTTGGTAAGATCTAATCCTCCAACAAAATCTATAGAAAGCAAGGGGTTTTGAGAGGTGCAATCCCTGAAAACATAAGATAGAATACTAGAGGAAATTCCCAACTGTAACAAAAGAAAGCAAAACCATATTGCTTTGGAGTCTACATTGCAAGTTGATCTTTTACAGTAGAGTCATCTCTGTAAGTAAAATAATCACCCCTAACATAATCATTCAAGCCATTTGTTGAAGCAAATCTAGATATTAGAAATTTAAGATTTGATCCTCCAACAAAAACCACATAAATAAAGAATAATAAAATACTTTTAATATGTAATGGATCTTGAAGTACTATCTCTGCATCTCCTTGACCAAATCCACCCACATTAGGGTTATTCGTTAACCGTTGATCGACCTTGATCAATTTGCCTTCTGAAATAAGAAGCTCTGGTCCTGGAGGTACAATGTCAACCACTTGCCCACCACCTGATGTATTATCGATAGTTATCGCATATCGACCCTTTTCTTTACATAAAATTTTACTCACTCTTCCTATTGCTGAAGCACTATAGACCATATTTTTGCTCAAGGGGATTTGAAGGGTGGAAACCCTTAAAACATAGGGTGGAATGTTTGAGGAAAGTTTCAAATTCTCATAGTCGAACTAGTCATGGAAGCACAAGGGAATGGCAGTGATTTTTATCAATAAAAAAAAAACATGATAAAACCCTCTATCCTAGAGAAATAAAAATGGATCATTGAAGGACTTCCCAATATGATTCCCAAATATGTGAGTGTAAGTGTTAGTTACGTAATGGAAAACCCTACGGTTTTTTGTTATATAAAAATTTAGTATCTTGTAAACAAATTAGTTAATTAGCGTAGAGGGCATGATCAAAGATCATGCCCATTCACCAATAGGCATGTAGGGCTGTATTTAAGCCCGTGCCTCTCAGCTTCTAAATCATCTATTCAATTATTAATAAAATATATGTTTATCATGGCTGTCAATTGCTAAATTTGTGTGTTCCATCTGGTATCGGAGCGAGTAGATTGTTGTCTTCGCTCTCGTCCTGTGTTACGCTGCCTAAGTCGTTGCAGCATCTAGCGACCGCATTGTCACAAGTCCGTTGCACCATCGCCCCGCCATCATTTCTTGTCTACGTCGAAGCTTTCCACGCCCGTTCTTACATCCACCATCAGCACCAATCAACAGTGTCTGCGTCCATTCTTTCATCCACCCTCCCTGCGTCCGTCTTTCATTGGTCGTCCCTACGTCCATCACCATATCTTTGTTGTGCTCGTTTCCCACAGGTCCTCTCTATGTTTCGTCCTATCATTCTCGTTGACCCCTGACCACCATTCAAACATCCAACCCTTCATTTCATTGAGTCACCTATCTTTTTCCCTCTCAGCTAGTACCTTACGCAGCCACAGCGACCTACATTTTGTTTCAATTGACCTACGCACTCCATCGTTGTCTCTGCATTTGTTGAAATCGTAGTGCCTCCCGTCACCCGAAAAATTATCCGCGTATACCATTTGTCCCACATCGTGTCTTTTATATTCAAGGGAACATTTAATTATATGTATATACATTGAGTAACTATATAATTCACTATATAGTTAATCCTTATTATATATATAAGTATTATTTAAATTACAAAATATATATATATATATATATAATTTTATTTTATTTTTTTTTTTAATCAAATTAAAAAGCTGACGGACAAATATACACCCCCACAAACTCATTCAATGTCGTTGATGTCAATGGTCGATTTCAGCAAAAAATTGATTGATTTGGAGAATAGGATTACTAGCCACTCCGATGATTTCAACCAAAAATTAGTCGATCTCGAGAGTAGGGTTATCGGACATTCTGACGATATCAAGAAGCTTCAGGATACGACAAATCAGATAGAACTACAGCTCGGGCATAACCATATCCAATCCGAAATGAATCATAATCAGACAATGACGTTGTTGAACACTTTGTGTGAAAGGAGGAAGGTTACACCCGAACAACTACTCCAAGATGATGGAGGTAATCAACAACACAATTCATTAGATTCAACAAATTCAGCAGATTCTCGTGACAAAACGGAGTCTCCAAAAAAAGTCACCCACACACCATCAAGGAAATTGTAACGCGACATTTTCAAATAAGCAACTCTGGAATACATTCACCAATAAATACCCTCTTTCGCTCCACGGTTAGCAACGTATCAGTGAAAGGCAAAAATCGCGCTACCCAAATTCGATGGGAATGAAAAGCGCAGTGTTGCATGGTTGAATAAAGCAGAAGAATACTTCGAGATTTACAACATCGACAATGATGATGAAAAGATTAGGAACGCTTCCATGAAATGGAAGGAGAAGCATATAATTGGTACATGTGGTGGAAGAAGACGATAATTGATCTGATAATCACCCTATGAGTGACTTCAGTTAAAGATTTATTGAATAAAGGTATTACAGACTCATGTGCTAGTGTATGTGTCTATGTTATTTAAGTAACGGATCGATCAGATTGCGAATACACAGACACTTAAATGGAAAGACAGCAGGGAAATACAGTAAGCAAATACAAGAACACAAGAAACTAATAAGGAGTTCACCCTATCCTCCAGGGCTACGTCTCCAGTCCCGCTCTCATTGGTGGCCTTATTTTATTGTGTCTTAAGCAGAAAATTACAATGCAGCAGCTTAATGTGAGTGTCCTGAAACAGAAATTTACTTAGCAAGGTGGCTCTTGGATTCCCCAAGCCACTAGAGTACACAGACTCTTTTGCCTACCAGCTCTGTGACCTTCTGGTCTACAATGGAGAGAACCCAATGTGGTGCTCAGTCCGGACAAATCCTCTCTGGGATGGCTTGAATCTCTCAAGCTCTCGGATGTTCGATGTTGCCTTTGGTCAGCTCGGCCCTCTGTCTTTCGTTCTGCTTTTGCTTCAATGTTTTCTTCTCTGTTTTTTGTCCTCCTCTCAGGATTCTCTCAATCTCTCGGGGTTCTATGTCCCTCTCTATCTGTGTCTTTTGTCTCTATTCATGGCTTTAAGGCCATTCGTTCCAAGACTGTTCAGTTCCTTTTCCACCTCCATCGAATCGCCTTCTGCAGCTGCGTTTGGAGTTCCCTGTTCAGCGTCATCATCAGGCTCACAGGGAGTGGCCACATGTCCTCCTGTAACGCCAGCCTGCTTCGTCGGTTCAGTTCTTCAGTTACATTCGTGGAATGAGTCTTCCTCCACCATGGCGGTCAAATGGACCTCAAATCCTTACAAACTGCGGCTTAATCCCTCGTTGATTCCGCTTCCCCATTGGGCGCGATGTTGACCGTCCGATCTGGATCCCCCAGATCCAATGTCGTTCACTCATTTCACGCAGTTGACTTGCTCGATCGTTAACGCGCGATGAGCGGTGTTTTCTCTCTCCTCTGCTCGCCACGCGTCAATCGCTGAATGGGATCGCTCCAATTTCTCCAAAACCGCTTAACGTTTGAGGGTGCCCCAATCAATACCACTGATTTTTCGGAGGGCAGATCATGCCTTGTCCTTTAGCGCTATTATGCTTTTCACCCTGCAGTTCTTTGGCTCTCCACACAACCGAGTGCTCGAGGCAACTCCATTTCGAGCCTTTTCGCCCAGCGATGCGTGATTAGCGCTAAGCGCTAATCCACTAATCGCGCATCAAAATCCACCTTCGTTTCCCGATCCGGGCCTCCCAGGGGCTAATTCGGCCTCCCACGCAGTCTCCATGGGCCTCGGTCAGCGCGCTTTGATCGAGGTCCTCGTCGTTCCACGCTGGCTGCCATTGCCACTGGTTCAGGGGTGTTTTTTATCGTTGTTTTGATTTCTTTGATGTTCGTCCCGACCCGATACAGTCATGGTTCTTTTGACAGTTCTTATGGATCCAATTCGGATCAATAATCGCTATTAGTTGGAGAAAATGCAATGATGGATTCTTTAAAAGATTCCAAGGTGTAAAGGACAAAGAGTTATTTTCAACACTCATCAAATTGTGACAAAAAATAAATGTGGGTGAGTGCACTCGAGAATGGGAGACCTTAGCAACACAAGTACCTGGGTTATCAGAATCTCATCTAATTCAATCATACATCTCCGAACTTAAAACTCATCTATGAGTAGAACTGGAGCTTCATGACATCACATCAATAGAAGTAGCAAGACAAAAAGCAAAAGTTGCTGAAACGAAATTTGAACAGACATTGTGGTCAAAACCAAAAAAAGTATATTTGAGACGAAGAATGCCCCAGTCTGTGGATACGGATAATACAAGATATGTTCCACCACATCGTCATTAAAGCAAAAAATCTAACGTAGAAATGCGAAGGATAAAAGAAGGCAAATGCAAATGTTGTGGCGAGAAGTGGGACCCTAAACATAGGTGAGCAAAAGGAAAAGAATCAAATAACCTATATAACTGTGAAGCAACTAATGATTCAAACAGTGATGATTCCGACATAAAAGAAACAGAAGATGCCCCAGAATTCTCTCCAAAATTAGATGACAAAAGTATCATGTAAGTGTCACTATCAGCTATGATAGGTATATCACAACCCTAGACTCTATAATTGAAAGGACATATAAAGAAGACAACGTAGTGGTTCTCATCGACTCCGGTAGCACCCACAATTTTTTAAATGCAATCGTGGCAAAGGGACTCTAACATTTTCTCATTTCCCTTACCCAACATGAAGGTGATGGTCGTTGATGGTAAGAAGATCGAAAAGGTAGGGAAATACCATAAGGTCAAATTGCGGATTCAAGACTTTAATTTAGAATCCCCGTTCTTCATTGTATCATTAGGTGGAGTAGATGTGGTCTTAGGTATCCAATGGCTACAAACTCTAGGCACTTATTCTGCTAACCATCTAGTACAGTTCATAAGATTTCACTGGGAAGGGCAGAGGTACAAGTTATATGAATTCCAAACACCTGAAAATCAAATTGTATCATCATCTCAGATGATGAAGATGATTCGAAAAGGAGCACCAGCTTATGTAGTACAATGTCACCAATTAGAAATGTTGTCTGCAAACATGATAGGCAAAGAGTCACCAGAGGTACAAAATCTAATTTAGAAGCATGAAAATGTATTTCAAGACCTGCCTATGAAAATGCCTCCTAACAGGGAAATTGAGCATACAATAGAAGTCAAAGCAGGGTCAGACCACGTCAACATCAAGCCGTATCGATATCCAGATCACTAAAAGATGGAAATTGAGAGTTAATCCAAGACCTTTTAAAGTGTGGGATCATTTCGAAAAGTAAGTCTGTATGTTGCTCTAGTGGTATTGGTAAGGAAGAAGGATGGTTCATTCAAGCTATGCATTGACTATAGAGGATTAAACAAAATAACAATTAAAAACAAATTCCCAATTCCCTTTATCTTGGATGAATTACATGGCGCAAAATACTTATCAAAATTGGACTTAAGGTCAGGCTATTACCAAATCAAAATCATGTTGGAAGACATACCAAAAACGGCATTCCAAACACTTGAAGGTCACTATGAATTTAAAATAATGTCATTTGGGTTAACCAATGCACCAGCGACGTTCCAAGCCTCTATGAATGAATTATTCCGTCCATATCTTAGGAAGTTTGTATTAGTATTTTTCGATGATATTTTAGTTTACAGTAAAACTTGGAAGGAGCACCTACAACCCCTGGATAAAGTTCTTACACTACTCAAAGAGCATCAGTTCTACGCAAAAAAAAATCCAAATGCACCTTTAGAAAGGAAAAAGTAGAATATCTTGGACACATCATATCTCATGAAGGCGTAAAAGTGGACCCTAATAAAATCAAAGCTATAAAGGAATGGGCCAAACTAGTTAATATATCCAAGCTAAGAGGGTTCTTAGGATTGACTGGATATTATGGGATATTACCGAAAGATTTATTAAAAACTATGCACATATAACTACACCTCTAACAAACCTTTTAAAGAAGAATTCATTTCAATGGCATGAGAAAGCAGGAATGTGTTTTGGAGAACTGAAGGAAGTTATGTCTAATGCCCCGGTATTGGCAACTCTAGATTTCTCTAAACCATTTATCATCAAGTGTGATGCTTCCGGATTCGATAGGCGCAGTGTTAATGCAAGAAGGGCATCCAATATCTTTTGAAAGCAGGGAGCTCAATAAAAGAGAACATTCTAAGTCCACATACAACAAGGAAATGCTCACTATTATGCACACACTGGCTAAGTGGAGACAATATCTTTTGGGGAGTAAGTTCTCCATACAAACAAACCATAACATTCTCCAACACCTCCTCCAACAAAAAACACTTTCCGAAAAACAACAAAAAACACTTTCCGAAAAACAACAAAAATGGATTGAAAAAATTGTCACCTTTGACATGGAGATACTACATAAAAGGGGAAAAGACAATGTAGTAGCAGATGCCCTATCTAGGAAAGACGAAGAACCAACACTACTTGCAGTCTCAGTTGTCATTCCTGAATGGCTTAATGAGATTCGAAGTGAGTATGCTAAGGATCCAAAAATAATTGCGATAATCAATAACCTTCAGACAACTCAAAATTTGAACGGAAGAACGGCATTCTATGGTACAAAGGAAGAATCTATCTGAATTCAAACTCCAAGTTTAAATCCAAAATACTCAAGGAGTCACATGATTCACTATCAACTGGACATGTAGGATTCTCTAAAACTTACTACAATGCACATCAATCATTCTTTTGGAAGGGGATGAATCGCGATATTCAAAAGTATATAGCAAAATGTGACACATGTCAAAGAAATAAAAGTGAAAATATTATGACACCTGGATTACTTCACCCCTTAAACATTCCAAATCAAAAATGGGAAGAAATATCAATGGACTTTATTGAGGGATTACCTATATCTGAAGGCAAGGATAAGATTTTCGTAGTGGTCGACAGACTCACCAAATATGCTCACTTTATGGCAATAAAGAAATCAAACTCAGCTAAGAAATCACTAAAATATTTTGCAAATATATATATATATATAATACGCAGTTTTCTGAAAGTCATTGTGAGTGATAGAGATGCCAAATCCAAGCATAATTTCTAGAAGGAATTGTTCAACCACATAGGAACCTACCTAACTATGAGTTTCTCTTATCACCCTCAAACAAATGGAAAAACAGAGGTTGTCAATAAATGTTTGGAAGCCTACCTACATTGTTACGCTACAAAAAAACAAAATAAGTGGGCTCAATGGTTGCATCTCGCTGAGTGGTGGTATAATTCTACTTATCATACGTCAACAAAAATGACTCCATTCCAAGCTTTGTATCGATATGAACCCCCAAAATGGAAGGATCTAGCTACCGTCCAGACAAATCTACCTATTGTTAAAAACCAACTAGATGAAACCCAAAAATCGTCCAAACCCTAAAAGAAAACTTAATAATGCAAAGAACCATATGAAACAAGAAGCAGACCGAAACAGAACCGAAAGAGAATTTGAAGTCGAAAAATGGGTATTTGAAAAATGACTCCATTCCAAGCTTTGTATGGATATGAACCCCCAAAATGGAAGGATTTAGTTGTCCAGACAAATCTACCTATTGTTAAAAACCAACTAGAAGAAACCCAAAAAATCGTCCAAACCCTAAAAAAAAAACTTGAATAATGCAAGGAATTGTATGAAGCAACAAGCAGACCGAAACAAAACCGAAAGAGAATTTGAAGTCGGAAAATGGGTATTTGTCAAGCTCTAGCAATACAAACAGTTATCCTTGAAACAAAAAAATAAAAAATAAATTGGCACCGAAGTTCTATGGACCATATTAGAGCAATAAAAATATCAGCCAAGTCGCATATAGTTTAAGCCTTCCGGAGATAAGTCGTTTCCACGACGTCTTCCGTGTCCCCTGCCTTAAAGGGGCACTGGGCAACCATCAATCAGCGCAAACAACGCTTCCATCCCTAGATGATGAAGGGTGGGTCATTTTAGAACCAGAAGGTATCATATCTACTAGAGAAAGGAAGCTTCGATCTCGTGTAATCAAGGAATACATGATCAAATGGAAGGACTTACCAGAAGAAGCTTCTTGGGAGACCGAAGCGTTTCGTCAGCAACATCTATCGTTACGTATGCTTTGAGGACAAAGAATCTTTTGGGAGGAAGGCAATGTTATATAAAATTTTAATATCTTGTAAACAAATTAGTTAATTAGGGCAGAGGACATGGTCTTCAATCTCGTGTAATCAAGGAATACATGATCAAATGGAAGGACTTACCAGAAGAAGAAGCTTCTTGGGAGACTGAAGCGTTTCGTCGGCAACATCCATCATTACGTATGCTTTGAGGACAAAGAATCTTTTGGGAGGAAGGAAATGTTATATAAAATTTTAGTATCTTGTAAACAAATTAGTTAATTAGGGCAAAGGCCATGATAACTAATTAGGGCAAAGGGCATGATCAAAGATCATGCCCATTTTTTGATCATGCCCATTCACCAATAGGCATGTAGGGCTGTATTTAAGCCCATCCGTCTCAGCTTGTAAATCATCTATTCAATTATTAATAAAACATATATTTATCATGGCTGTCAATTCCTCAATTCGTGTGTTCCATTTTTCAACTCTGCCACAATTATAGAAACAGCCCATCGATGCAACAGAATTAACTCTCGTGGGTTGTCTATCAAGGCTGTAGTTTGGTGGTAAGTGAAGGAACTCACTATTCAGTGACAGAAATTCGAATCTTGATGGCCATGCCCCACCTGATCAAGAGTGTGTTAAAGCAGTTAAAAAGATCATGTTTGAACTGTTGTTGCACCAGTAGCACAGAAATGGAGGTTGTGCCTAATAATAGAGGAATTCCATTTCAGTAACACATAAATGGAGGTTGCACCTAATAGTACAGGGAGAGGTTGTGCCCAATAGTTACACAAACGGAAGGGAAGCAATCTGTTTTCCAGTTTCAAATTTCTTGAATTATAAAATTCATTGATTATGACAAAATGCAAAGGAAAGAACACAAAGCAAAATGAAATTAAACCCTAATTTATCGCAGCACAAACCCAAAGGCACTAATTTCCTGAAAGACAAACAAAAATGTATGAATAAGCAAAACAAACGAGCAAACATAAAGTGAATGCATATGGTAGGATGAAAAATAAAGGTGATGTACATGGAAGTATAATAATTCACATTGAAGGATGAAAGATGAAGGTATCCTCATATGGAAGAGGGATGGTGAATAAGTTCACCATGTTGGATCAATACATAACCCATATTTATATAAGCATTTTTCCAAGACAGAACAATTGCATTTGTGACCAGTAATACTGACGAAAGTTCAAGTAAAATCTCAAATTCCCAACAAAAACAAAGAATTTATTTATTCCTATATTGGTCTATCTGAGAAACTCCAGGTTTACAAGGGGATGGTTAGTGTCACCCTCAACTAGAAGTATAAGTTGAGTTTCCTGGACATGAAAAGCTGGAAATCTAGGCTACTCCAAGATTGACTCGATAGATCTTATTCTATAAATGCCACCCATTAATGCTGTCCATGGTGTAGTCTAAGAAAAACAACATATGATATAATGTTCCTACATTGTCAATATTCCATTCGTTTTAGTAAATTTCAGTATCTTCAAACACCAAGTACATAGAAGTTTTAGCACATCACCAATTAGCATTCCAAGTGTATAATTAGCTTATAAACTGATGTCATATGATATAATGATCCTAGGTTGTTGATATTCCATTTGTTTTAGTAAATTTTCAGCATCTTCAAATACAGTACAGTAGAATGAAGTACAGAGAATTTTAGCACATCACCAATTAGCATTCCAAGTGTATAATTAGCTTCTAAACTGATGTCATATGATATAATGATCCTAGGTTGTTGATATTCCATTTGTTTTAGTAAATTTTCAGCATCTTCGAATACAGTACAGTAGAATAAAGTACAGAGAAGTTTTAGCACATCACCAATTAGCATTCTAAGTGTATAATTAGCTTCTAAACTGATCTCAAGCACATTGTGACCAAGGGGATGACATTACATTATCATTATACAAAGTAACCTGTGTTTCAAATTGCAGAAGGATATATAATTTTCAAGAATTCCCTGGCATATTTTGAGGTCCCTTCATATGATTTTGCAAACCTTGCTTGTCTGGGGCCTGTACAGTTATAGAATAAGACCCACCTTGCCTTAAAGGTGAATCAGAAGTTGGAACTGGAAATTGTAGACCAGATGCATTCAGCCCTTGAAGAGGATTTGGTCCCAAAATGGAACCCTGCTTTGCTGAAGACATGGAATTCAAAGATGATGTCCGGCTAAATGAACTTGGGCGAGTGCCGGTGCTTACAGTTGCAACTGAAGGTGGTGGTATTCCTGGAGCATTGCCACCTTGTTCTATGGGCTTTACAGTATCTGTTGACTGCAACTGATTTTGAACTCCTGTCAAAAGAGCGGGATCATATGGTTGAGAAGCATTTATTGGAGAAGCAAAATGATCCTGTCGTAACTCTTCCCCACTTTCATAGTCCATGGCTTCAAAGGACTCGTCATTCTTTTTTGTGTCTGTTCCAGCAGCCTGTGACGAAAAAGCAATCAGATGTCAGCCGACTAAGTCTAGCCATTAAAAACATGAAAAAATGCAACATGGTCTTGCAGAGTGTTGACTAACCGAAACAAGTTTCCAATTTAAATACTACACATGCCATGAAAGGACAATGCAGGCAATGAATATATGCCAATGAATCTACGAATAAAATCATTCTCTGTGTTTTAACTTATAAAAATCTCTTCATTCTTTGCAAGTTCCTCTTCACACCCCACCTGAAGGAAAGAGAAAAAGATGAAACGTAGAAGGGATAGAATCACGGGAATTATATCAAAAAATGGTTGATGTATGTTCTGTCATAAATCATATTTTAAACGTGTATACCAAAGGAATTTCAAACATCTAAGTACAAGAAGGCAAATGAACCTCCAGAAAATTCTATTTATCTAATGCAAATTGTGGCAAATAACAAAAGAATAACCTTACCATGTCAAGACCACCTGTACCAACACCTTCTAGCTTAATCTTGGTGTTGTAACTATTATTGGCCAGATTATGCCTGCAAACAAGTACAAATAAGAAGGCCGCTGAGACATCAATATTTCAGATAAGTTGATAACATGTTTAACTCGCAGACCATTTTAAAGAAAACTTTTCTTTAACAGTCTTCTCAATCTTCATCTTACTATAAACATAACCTTTTATAATACAAGATTTTACAAATAGATTATCCTTGAATGCATGAGACTCTTTAGTGAGGACAACCTAGCCATACAGATCCTAGTACTTATATTAGAATCAATAAGAATGAATGAACTTTCTCCGTACTGTTCGTAGCCATCAAAGACTGTCAATGAATCAAAGAAGGAAATTTAGTGCAAAAGCATATAAAATACTCGAATCCCTTGGGTGTTTTGCCAACATTAGATTGCCATTGAGAAGGCTAAAATTTCATGTCGACTTGCCCAGCATGGACCACCTTATCCAGTTGTGGCAAGAACCAAGACCATATAGGGTAGGTTTAGCAGTGATAGATAACCTAGGCTCTGCCCAGCCACAGATGGCTAGTCATTTCAGAGATAGCAGATTTTGTGATGGTATTGCCATCTAATACTGTTTTTGCATTAAATATTTAATTTGAATTGTTACAGACCTTGAAAACCCTAAATGCTACTATAGGCTGGCTCAGCCAGTATTTATGATGACAGTCTTTCTAGCTTTTTTGCTTGGTCAACTAAGGCTTAAGGCGCTGTGTATTAGTACTAACAAAGATAAGAGCAGTGAAGGTTAATCAGCAGAGGTCAGATCAGTATTGCAAATAGACATCCTCAGACAAATTCTTGGAAGCAAGCAGGTTCAAAGCATGTTCAGGTACATCAGTGGCTGAACACATAAGGTACATGAATTATTTTCAAGTGAAGTTGTTATATCAATTAAAAGCAGTCCTGAAGTTTTATCTAAGTTTGTTTCTCCATTGCATATCTGAAGCGCATTTTAGCTGAGAGGGTTTCATTGAATATCTTTGTAAGTGGGTCATTGTCCCTAGTATGGGAGCCCGCAAATTATTTCTCTATTCTTTGCATATTTTTAGGGTGGTTGGGTGCTGCAAGGCAAGAGAGTGAATTCTCCTTCAGGTTGGATCTTCAAAACACTTCAAGGTGGCAAGGTGTTGCTTGAGCAAGTTGGAGCATGCAGGGTGTTGAAGCATCTTTTCAGTTGCAACTGATAAAACTAGGGTGTTGGAGCATCCTTCTAGTCGGAGCTACTAAAACCAAAGGTGCAGAGGCATCCTTTCAGGTGTTGGAGCTACCTGATAAACTTGAATGCTTTTCTAGAGTTCTAGGAAGTTGGGGTTTGCCTATTCAGTTGGAGCTGAAGTAATTTTGTACTCATAAAATATTAGAAAAGTGTTTGGTGGTTTTCCTCCCGGAAGGATTTCCACCTAAAAAAAATTGTGTACTGTTCTTGTGATGTGTTGATGATTCTTCTTTTGATCTATTGCTAATGCTCTAAAATTTAATGATTAACTAATTGTAGTTGAAATACTGATTCATGCCCCTCTCAGTGTTTCCAACAATTGGAATAAGAGCAGGTTCCTTCACAAGCAGTCTAACCACTGGAAGGGAGATCATGGAGTGCACAAAGATCGGAGTTCCAGTATTTAATGGACAAAACTATGCGCTTTGGAGTGGAAGGATGAAAGCATATGTGCAAGCAGAAGGATATGATGTCTAGCAATCTATAATCATTGGATACAAAGAAATCATGGAGTGCACAAAGATCAGAGTTCCAGTATTTAATGGACAAAACTATGCACTTTGGAGTGGAAGGATGAAAGCATATGTGCAAGCACAAGGATATGATGTCTAGCAATCTGTAATCATTGGATACAAAGAACCCTCGACTATTTGCTTTGGAGTGGAAGGATGAAAGCATATGTGCAAGCACAAGGATATGATGTCTAGCAATCTGTAATCATTGGATACAAAGAACCCTCAACTCCTCCAACAGATGATGCAGGTAAGAAGCTTTATGATAGTAATGCTAAAGCTAGGAATGCTATTTTGAATGGTCTAACAGAATCAATATATGTAAAAGTAATGCATTGCACATCTGCAAAAGATATTTGGGACAAGCTCCAAAATATATATGAAGGGGACAAAAAGGTCAAGGAGGCCAAGCTTCAAACTTTCAGAGGAAAATTTGAGCAGCTGAAAATGAATGAAGATGAAAATATTGCAGCTTATTTTCTCCGGGTTGATGAAGTAGTAAATGCCATACAAGGATTGGGAGAACCAATGGAAAACAAAGTAATTGTCTAAAAGATACTGAGATCACTTCCAATGAGATTTGACGCTAAAGTCTCAATGCTAGAAGAAAGATCAGACTTAGAAAGTGTCAGCATGGATGAGCTGCATGGAATACTTACAACCTACAAAATGAGAATAGAGTAGGAGAATCCATCCAAGGGGGAAACAACTTTTATCGCATGCAAGAAAACAAGGAAAGACAAGCAACAGTCAAAACCAAACCCAAATTGCAGCTGTAGCGAAATTTCAAATGAAGAAATAGCCAAATTTGTGAGAAAGTTGAAACGAGGAACAAGCAAGTACAAAGGTAAGCTTCCTTTAAAGTGTTTCAATTGTGGTGAAATTGGTCATTTTGCTTCAAAATGTCCCTATGCAAAGAAATTTGATGATGAAGAAGAGGCTCTTAAGAAAGAGAAGAAGAATCAAAGGAGATACAAGAAGAAAGCTAAAATGAAAGGCTTAAAGATGTTGAAATTGTAGCTATGGTCATCTTCATAAAATTATTTATTTTCATTGTATTCGAGAAGAACAAAGTTATTATTTTTATTTATAATTTCAAGTGGCTCCACAAGTGCTAGGCATTGAAAATTGGGGCAGCTATGGGATGATTTTCCCCGTAGGAACCCAAGTTCCCCAAACGAAGCCCACCTTTCCCCAATGGAGAATTCAAATTGGACAAAAGAATTATTATTGTTAATAAGTTTGGCACTCCTATTTTATTTGACGTGACAAAAATTTCTTGGGCAAGTAACCATTAAAACATTTGGAAAATATTTGAATATTATTTGAATTTAAGTTTTCCCTCCATATACAAGTTGGCCTGCCCCAAAGGGACATGACCCTTCATAGGTGGAAACAACTATAAATAGGTGTCTATCCTTCTCCATTTGGCACATGAAAAACTTGGACTTTTGTGGCACATCTTTTGCGGTTTATTGGAGATATCTTCTGCAGCCTATTAGACGCTACATCTGCAGCCTATTGGAGGCTACATTTGTGGTCAAATAAGGATATATATGTGGCCTAGAGAGGGCATTTTCTGCAGTCAAGTAAGGCTATATCTGCGGCCTAGAAAAGGCATTTTCCACGGTCAAGTAAGGCATATATCTGCGGCTTAATGAAGGCATCTAATGCAGCCTGTTGTGGTACATATGCATCCTTTCTCTAAGCTATTGACACATGTGCAAGACCGAGCTTGGAATCATTTCTGGGAAGAGTTTCATGTAAGGGAAGCTCTAATGGATGCTCATCGCAGCCATACATTCTCATATAGGTGCAGTTGGTTCCATAGAACAAGCAAGCTGCCATAGTTCTCGAGTGGCCCTTTGGCCTTTTAGGATAGGTGGGTTTGAGGCTGGAATAGACCTAGTCTTAGGGCCAAATTTGCTTGAGAGATAACACAGGTCTGGAAGGGTTTTTTTTGTGGATAAATTTGAGGACTAACATGGACTATTATGATGCCCTAAACAAGGCAGAGTAATCTCAGAACTTAAGTGCACAAAAATCAGGTTACTTGATGACATCTTAAGAGGTGTGTATGAGTGTTTCTCTACAAGGTAACGTAGTATGGTATGTCTGGTCTTGAGCAGTGCTTGGAGCAGCCCATGAACAATGTGTATGTCCTATGAACTATTGGTAGCTGAACAAGAGAGTCCTAGATTTGTGCTACTTGAGGAGGAAAATTGCAGATCTATGGACTGTGGGTTGAGCAGGTTGAGGAGTCATCTTCTATCCTATATATATGACAATGTTTTATGGCTATGATATTAAGTGTTCTCCTGATAGTGATGTATGTTTAAATTTCTAAGTTTGACACCTTAGAAATCCCTACCGCATTATCTGGTTTATTTCACCTACTTGTTTATTCCATTAACAAGTTATTTATACATATAAATGCTGAAAATAAACACAAATGCAACCTTACCTCATATACAGATCAACAACTGAAATAATAGACAAACACACAAGGGACACCGTTATTTTTGGACAATCGTCCCCGGAAAAACCCAATGCAGGAAAACCGGTGCAGCAATTTTGATGGTTTTATTATTATGCAGATTCTTGAGTACAACTAGGGTGCCGAAATGGCTCACCCAACAGAGATTGTCACACGGCAGTAATACCTCTTCTCAGAGACAGATATTCAGCTAGTCTGCCCCACGAAAATCCTTCTGGCGCTTCCTCTCAGCTCTGCGTCAGCCCTTCTAGCCTCAGCATCACTCGTGAACCCTCTGCGTCAGCCTTTTGCCTCTCTGCGTCAGCACTCTGGCCTTCTGTGTCACCCACGCAAGCCCCTCACCCTCTACGCAATCTCCAGCTGCCTCTGCGTTAGCCTCTTTGGCCACTGCACTAACCCTCAGTCACTATCCCTGCCTCTCCACTATGTACTCACTACCCCTCGCTGCAACAGATCACTTGTTTGAATTTTCTCAGCAAGCCTCGCTCCAGAAAATCGAACTGACTGATCAATCTTGGTGTGTCTCCAACTGACCCTCAAGCCTCCTCTTATACTTTTCCTATTGAGTCTTCAACAGTCGAGATTAAGTCTCTAATAAATGGCTAAGATTAGATTTGGCTTGATCCATGTTATTTAGAACATTCTCACCCAATTTAATATTAATACCCATTAATATTTTAATTTTCCTAATTTTAGACTTAGGAACCCCATTAAAAATATTAATTATTTTAATATCTCTCTAACCGGGTGGAATTTCCCTAAACCATTTCTAGGTCTTGGAGATCTTATGTGCCTTAGCCTCTCCACCAATTTTCATGGCTAGAGCACATTTGATGCTACCACAAATCAACACTCCCTCTTAGCAAGGAATGTGCTCTAGTAATGCTCCACCACTGAACATCACACTGATCCTTCCGCACCGGTACCTGTGTTGATGCTTGGCCTGCTGCCCAATATCATCTGCACTGTTGCTCCCTGTATTGTTGCCCATCACATTGACACTACCACTGCCACATCTGTACTACAACTCCCTCTCAATATGTTGCCCATGCTACCCATAGCACTGCTAGTGCTAACTGTTGCACTGCAACTCAGTTACTGAGATGTAAGTAACTGATCTACCCAAATCCTGACATTCTTTGCCAATTCGGAAGCCTCCTGATGCTAAAGCTACCTCTGTTGCTATCTTATGCCCCCAATGCGCTGTTGCAACCACCTTTGTTCCTCTCGCACTGCTACAAACACTTATGTGCCTCTCGCACTGTTGATTTGGGGTAGCATCGGATGTGCTCTAGCCACAAAATTTGGCGGAGAGGTTGGGGCACATAAGATCTCCTATACCCAGAAAGGGTTTGGGCAGATTCTAAACAGATCAGGAGATATTAAAATAATTAATATTTTTAATAGAGTCCCTAAGTCTAAACTTAGGGAAAGTAAAATATTAATGTGTATTAATATGAATCTATGTTAGAGTGGTCCTAAAAACATGGATCAAGCCAAATCTAATCTTAGACGTTGATTAGGGACTTTCTCGGCCATTGAGATGTCAACAGGAAAAGTATAAGAGGAGGCTTGAGGGTCACTTGGAGAGTACACCAGATGATCAGTCATTCTATTCTCTAAAGCAGGGTTTTGCTAAGAGAGATAGAATTATGGATTGTAGATTTTTGTGGTGTGGTTTTTTGGAATCTGAATTCGGATATTCCACAGTTTTCATTTTTGCTTTGTCGACGTTTCGAGTCTAGACCAAGACTCATCATCAGGACTTGATTTACAAAGAAGAGAGACAGTAGTGATAAATATGGTTATGGTTGTGTGAGATGTCAATCATGTGAGCCGACTAACCTATGGTTTGAATGAACTAGATTTTTACTATTTACTATATTCTTATAATTTTTCTGATTTATTATAAAGTTCTTTTATAATTAATTGTAATTTATAATTAATTGTGATTTATAATTAATTATTTGTAATTTATAATTTATTGTAATTTTTAATAAATTGTAATTTATGATTAATTGCAATTTTTCCGATATATTATAAAGTTCTTTTATAATTAAAGTTCTTTATAATTAATTGTAATTTTTAATTAATTAATTAATTGCTTGAATATATTGTTTATATTTGTTTTAGCGTTAGTTGTAATTTATAATTGTTTCTGATTTATAATTAATTATTTTTATATTTTTAATTTATTGTAATTTATAATTAATTGTAATTTTATAAAGTTATTTTATAATTAAAGATCTTTATAATTAATTGTAATTTACAAGTAATTGTAATTTTATTTTATTTTATTTATTTATTTATTGGATATATTATAAAGTATTATTAATTGCTTGAATACATTATTTATATTGGTTTTAAGTATAAGTGAATTGTTTATGCAATAAATCTATTTATTTAATTCTTCCAAGTTTTTAGTTACTTAGGAGGTTAATGTATTATTAATGTTGAGATTCTTAGGCTTATATGATTGTTAATGTAATAAAAGTTTTATATGGTTAGGAGAGGAGTCGATTAGATCTAAAGCAAAGAAGGCAAGAGGAAAGGTAGGGTCATTTTAATCCATGGGGGTGAGGAGTGAGGTCCAATTCTTACTAATTTCTAGGCCTCCATCCCTGTTGAGGTTATGTGGGTGTTTTATGATCTCAAGAGCTTCTCGGACTTTACGCTTGAAATGGTGTTTTTCATTTGCAATGACTTTTGTGTTTTCAAGGCATATATGGTGGTTTGTTTTACCTACATGTTCTGCCAAGGCTGAGGAATGGGTTCTGAGTACAGAAGAACAGAGAAGGCAAAGATTGTGCTACGTGAGCAGCACAACAGCTAAGGAGGGTGACGCAGAGCCAGCAAGGGCTCACGCAAGGCCATGCAGAGGCAACCAAGTGTTGCCCAGAGCACCAAAGGAACTAGCGTAGCTGACGCAAAGGCTCCCAGAAATGACGCAGGGCCTCCTGGGGCTGACGCAGGGCCAACGTGAGACAGAGAGGGGTTGACGCAATCCAGATTGGGCAGACGCTGGGGTTGCAGGAGCAGATTTGTGCTGAGGAACTGCCGGAAGGGTTTTCCGCAATTTCAGCCAAGAGATTTCTCCCAAACTGTGAGGTATAGCTGCTAAGGAAATTCTCTATTGGATAGGCCAGTTACGACACCCAAATTGTACTCTGATATTGCTTAATAAGAAAACCCTCAGATAGCTGCACTGGTTTTCCCGCATTGGGTTTTTCCAGGGACATTGGTCCAAAAAAATGGTGTCATGTGGTGTGTTTGTTCTTGTTTCTTTTAGTTGCTAATCTCTAATATGTTGAGGATGCACTGGTGTTTATTTTCAGTATTTACTTTGCAAATAACTTGTTAAAGAAAAATAACAAGTAGGTAGGAATAAATCAAAAAAAGTGCATGAAGGGTTTCTAAATTAAGTAAACTTAGAAACTTCAACATGGTATCAGAGCGTGATTGCAGATCACAGGAGGACTAAAAGACATCAGCCGAGCGGAGCAATAGCAGAAGAAAGCAGCTGTCCCGTGGTGACAAAAGTTGTTTCTAGCAGCGCAGAAGCCAAGGAAGTGTGACGCAAAGCCAGCCAAAGCCACGCAGAAGAAGCCGAGAACTACACAGAGCCTCAGAGACGCCAACATTGCTAACGTGAAGGGCCAGAGGGCTAACGCAGAGCCAACGTGAGGCAGAGAGGGACTGACGCAGTTCACAGAGAGGCAGTTGTTGGAGTCTAGAAGGCTGCAGAAATATTGCAAAGTGGAGCTGGTGAGGTACTGTAGTCAAAACAGCACCTGACAGAGCAGGGCCAGAGGAGTTGTTACCGAGGGTTTCTAGTTGAGGAACCTAGATCACCAGTGCAGTTGCACAAGACAATCAGAGTAATGGGCATCTCGACAGTACCTGACAGAGCAGGGCCAGAGGAGTTGTTACCGAGGGTTTCTAGTCGAGGAACCTGGATCAGCAGTGCAGTTGCACAAGACAATCAGAGTAGTGGGCATCTCAACAAGCAGCAGAAGGATTTCCAGGAGGGAAATCAGGACTGAGAGGGAGTCCAGAAGAGAACTTCCAGACGGGAAGTAGAGACTCAGAGTCGAACAAAGAACTTCCGGGAGGGAAGTAGAGGAGCATCATGGCACTACACGGGGTAAGAGACCAAGATAGACTGGACAGAGCATCGAACTTCGCAGTCTAGAAGTCCAGAATCTTATTAGTGCTTGACAGGAATCATGTCAAGAACTTCGCCTTGAAGGTTATAGCTATCCCAGTCAACCCCAATAATAAAGACAAGTACGAGGAGGCGATTGCGAGGGCCAAGTGCATTATCCTTAACGGGGTCAAGGATTATGTGGTACCACATATAGCCAAGAAGGAAACGGCAGTTGAGATGTGGGAGGCTCTCAAGAACCTGTACCGGCATACTTCTGTGCAGAGAAGAATGTTACTTGAGAACCAGATGAGGTCGTATCAAATGAAGAAGGGTCAATCGATTGACTCCTTCCTCAGAGAACTGAATGAGATCCGAGATCAGTTGACTGCTATAGGAGCGACACCAAATCAAGAGCTTATGGTGAAGACAGCCCTGAATGTTGTCTCAGAAGAGTGGGAAGTGTTTGTCCAGAGCATCCTGGGCAGAGGGACTCTCCTACCTTGGGACGAGATGTGGGCAGCTCTTCACTAGGAAGAGATCAAATGACAGTCAAAGACACGTAGCAGCAGCAAAGGGATCAAGGTCAAGCAGGAGGAGGAGGATGTGGCCCTAGCATCTGAGGGAAAGCAGGAGAAGCGAAAGAAGAAATATCTCTCAAAGATCAAGTGCTTCCACTGTGGGGAGATGGGTCATTATGCGACCCAGTGCCCAAGGAAGAAGAGTAAGGGAGAGTCTTCCGAGACTAAGGCAGTGCCAGCATGGGAAGAGAAGGAAGCTTTGACAGACGATGACTGTGCCATGAGTGCACATGCACCACTTGAGCGGAAGTGGGGAGACATCAAGCTGTAGTCAGATTGACTACAGACAATGAGGGGTAGGATCCTCGAGGTACCCAGCCTCTTGGATTAGACCTTGCTACGAGAGCCCCGACAAGGAGTAGCAGGACTGGCTGAGTGGGTAGAGACGGATGCGGATGGAGCGGTAGAGAGAGCTACAGTGCAGGAGTCCCGAGACAGCGCAGAGCTAGCACACTACAGCAGTGCAAGAGGCACAGGAGTGTTGCACCAGTGCAGGAAGGCACAGAGAGGTGTGCAACGGTGCGAGATGCAGGGAGTTGTTGCAGCAACGTAGAGGTCAGAGAGGGAGCACTTGTCAGCAGCAGAGGGAGCTTTAGCATCAGTGGGTGTTTCTAGCCCAACAGGGAGGTCAGTTGGGAGATCAGTTACTTACTTCTCAGTAACTGAGTTAAAGTGCAGCAGTGGGCAGCGATGCAGCATGATGAGAGGAGGTGCAGTGCGGATGTAGTGCTGGGAGAAAGGACCAGCAGCAACACGGATGCAGAGGGAGTTGTCGTATAGATGCAGCAGTAGCAATGGCAGAACCATGGGCAGCAATACAGGAGGCAGCAGTGCAAAGGATGTTGGGCAAGAAGGCCTAGCATCAGCACAGGTACCGATGTCGGATGATCAAAGTAATACTCAATGAGGAGTATTGTTAGAGCACAGTCCTCGCTAAAAGGGAGTGTTGATTTGGAGTAGCATCAGATGTGCTCTAGCCACGAAATTTGGTGGAGATGTTGGGGCACATAAGATCTCCAATACCCAAAAAGGGTTTGGGCAGATTCTAAACAGATCAGGAGATATTAAAATAATTAATATTTTTAATAGAGTCCCTAAGTCTAAACTTAGGGAAAATAAAATAGTAATGTGTATTGATATGAATTTGTGTTAGAGTGGTCCAAAAGACATGGATCAAGCCAGATTTAACATTAGCCGTTGATTAGGGACTTAATCTCGGCCGTTGAGATGTCAACAGGAAAAGTATAAGAGGAGGCTTGAGGGTCACTTGGAAAGTACACTAGATCAGTCATTCTATTCTTTGGAGCGAGGTTTTGCTAAGAGAGATAAAATTAGTGATCGGGGGAGCAGCTGAGGGGCATTGAGTATAGAAGAACAGAGAAGGCAGAGATTGTGTTGGGAGAGCGCAGCAGCTAAGGAGGGTGACGCAGAGCCAGCAAGGGCTCACGCAGGACCATGCAGAGGCAGCTAAGTGCTGCGCAGAGCACCAAAGGGGCCAGCGTTGCTGATGCAGAGGCTCCCAGAGCTGACGCAAGGCCTCCTAGGGCTGACGCAAGCCAAGAAAGGCTGACGCAGGGCCAGTGTTAGACAAAGAGGGGTTGACGCAGGGCCAGTGTTAGAAAGAGAGGGGCTGACGCAGTCCAGATTGGGCAGACGTTGGGGTTGCAGGAGCAGTTTTGTGCTAAGGTGTTGTCGGAAGGGTTTTCTGGGCTTTCAGCCAGGAGATTTCCCCCAAACTATGAGGTATAGCTGCTAAGGAAATTCTCTGTTGGGTAGGCCAGTTACGGCACCCCGATTGTACTCTAATATTGCTTAATTAGAAAACCCTCAGATAGATGCACCGGTTTTCCCACATTGGGTTTTTCCGGGGACATTGGTCCAAAAATAATGGTGTCATGTGGTGTGTTTGTTCTTGTTTCTTTTAGTTGTTGATCTATAATATGTTGAGCATGCACTGGTGTTTATTTTCAGTATTTACTTTGTAAATAAATTGTTAAATAAAAATAACAAGTAGGTAGGAATAAATCAGAAAAAGTGCATGAAGGGTTTCTAAATTAGGTAAACTCAGAAACTTCAACACGCACTGTTGCAACCATCTTTGTGCCTCTCGCACTACTGCAACCATCTTTGTGCCTCTCGCACTACTGCAACCCCCACTACGTTGCTCCAGACCTCTACATCCTAGCTCTAGCACTGCTTTGTCGCTCCATCACATCTTGCTTCTACTCAACATCCCTCATCCTGCTACTGTCTTTTTAAGGGCTCCCGTAGCTAGATATGATCCAAGAGTTTGGGCACCTCAAGGATCTTGCCCCTCATCTTCTGTAGTCCTCATGACTACAGCTCGATGTCACCCCACCTCTTCTCTAGAGGTGCATGAGAACTCATGGCACAATTGTCATCAATCTCGACTTCTTTCTCCACCTTAGCTAGAGCTGCCTTGGAGTCGAAAGTCTCTCCCTTGTTCTTCTTCCTGGGACACTAGGATGCATAATGACCTAGCTCCCCACAACGGAAGCACTTTACCTTGGAGATGTCCTTCTTCTTCCTCTTCCCTTGTTGTCCCGCAAATGCCAAAGCCACATCCTCCTCCTCCTCTTTCTTGATTCGACTACCCTTCCCACTACTCCCCGCCTTGGTCAACCGTCTGATCTCTTCCCATCCTGGAAGAGTAGCTCCGCCCAAAATGCCTCGGACAAATGTCTCCCACTCCTCAGAGACTACATTCAGGGCGGTCCTCACCATGAACTCCTGATCAGGCGTGACCCCTATGGAAGTAAGTTGATCACGAATCTCCTGCAATCTGAGGAGGTATAGATCTATCTGCTCCCCCTTCTGCATTTGATACAACCACAATTAATTCTCCAATAGCATCTCCCGCTGCATGGAAGTGCCCTGATACAATGTCGTCAAAGTATCCCACATCTCCTTTGTTGTGTTCTTTTCAGCAATATGTGGTACGACATAATCGTTTACGCCATCAAGGATTATGCACTTTGCCCTTGCCATCGCATCTTCATATTTTTCACGATCAGCTAGGTCAACTGGGATAGCCACAGTTCTCAAGGCGAAGCCCTAGATGCGATGTCTATCCAAGACTACCAAGATCCTAGCCTTCCAGATGACAAAGTTGGAAGCCCCGTCCAACTTGTCCTGATCCCTCAGTCCGTTTACTGGCATCTTTGCTCCTCTTTTGGACTCCCTCTGAGTTTCGACTTCCCTCCTAGAAATCTCCCTCTAAGTCATGATTTCCCTAGTGGAAATCTTCCCGCAAAATGTCAAATCGCTCCTCTCCAATCCTCTTTGCAACTACAACTCGGATCTGGATTTCTTGGCTAGAAATTCGTCAAGGCAACGATTCCCTCTACCTTGATTCTGTCCCGTTAGGTACTGTTATGCTCCGACAGAAACAACACCCCACCAGCTTCCCAACCACAATTTGCCCACAACTCTCTAGGCCCCGGCAACTGAAGAAACTGAGCCTTCCAGCTCTGCGCAATCCCGCAAAGGCTGAATCGCTCCTCTGGGCAACTGTGTCAAGCCTACTTGGCTAAGTAGGATGACGTGGCTCTTCGTAAGGCTCTATCTGCCTCAGCTCTGGCACTCTCTCTGGCTCGAAATGATGACGCAGGCCCTCTGCGTCACTCCTCTACTGCCTTTTGCTTAGGAGCAGCTCTGTCTCTCGGGACAGCTACTACTGCTGCAAACTCCCGATATCGTTGATGCCTTCAGTCAACCTGTGATCTGCAACGCTCTGATACTATGTTGAAATTTCTAAGTCTGACACGTTAGAAATCCCTACTGCATTATCTAGTTTATTTCACCTACTTGTTTATTCCATTAACAAGTTATTTATACATATAAATACTGAAAATAAACACAAATGTAGCCTTAACTCATATACAAATCAGCAACTGAAATACTAGACAAACACACAAGGGACACCATTATTTTTGGACAATCATCCCCGGAAAAACCCAATGTAGGAAAACCAGTGCAGCAGTTCCAAGGGTTTTATTATGATGTAGATTCTTGAGTACAACTAGGGTGCCAAAATGGCCCACCCAACAAAGATTGTTACACAGCAGTAATACCTCTTCTCGAAGACAGATATTCAACTAGTCTGGCCGACGAAAATCCTTCCCGTGCTTCCTCTCGTCTCTGTGTCAGCCTGCTAGCCTCAGTGTCACTCCTGAACCCTCTATGTCAACTTTCTGCCTCTCTGTGTCAGCTCTCTGTCCTTTTGCGTCACCAACGCAAGCCCCTCAACCTTTGTGCAGTCTCCAGCTGCCTCTGCATAGCTTTTGCGTAGCTCTTGCTGCCTCTATGTCAGCGTCTTTGGCCACTGCACTAACCCTCAACCACTATCCTTGCCTCTCTACCTCGCTGCAACAGATCACTTGTTCGAATTTCCTCAACAAGCCCCGCTCCATAAAATCGAACTAACTGATCAATCTTGGTGTGTCTCCAACTGACCCTCAAGCCTCCTCTTATATTTTTCCTGTTAAGTCTTCAACGGCCGAGATTAAGTCTCTAATCAACGGCCAAGATTAGATTTGGCTTGATCCATGTCATTTAGAACATTTTCACCCAGTTTTATATTAATACTCATTAATATTTTAATTTTCCTAATTTTAGACTTAGGGACCCCATTAAAAATATTAATTATTTTAATATCTCTCCAATTGGGTGGAATTTCCCCAAACCAATTCTAGGTCTTGGAGATCTCATGTGCTTTAGCCTCTCCACCAATTTTCATGGCTAGAGCACATCCGATGCTACCACAAATCAACAATGTATTAGAGTTGTATGGTCGTGTTCTCTTAACAATGACATGACTAGGCAGTCCTTATATAACAATGATATATCATGGTTGTCCTTATGACAGTATGATGCATATGATGTATGGCATGGCAAAGATGCATGGCATGTCCTAATGACAGAGATACTTGTTACTCCTATTACAGTGATATATGGCATAATTACCTGTTACAATGATGTGTGTTGATGCTTCATGACAGTGATGTCTGACAGTTGTGACAGTGCCTTCATGATAGTGTGTGAGACAATTGTGATAGTGCCTTCATGATAGTGATGTGTGACAGTTGTGACACTGCCTCTATGACAATCGTGACAGTGTCTCTATGACAGATGTGACAGTATATATGACAGCGCTGTGTGACAGTGATGTCTATGACCATGATATCTATGACCGTGATGTCTATGACAGTGATGCTTATGACAATGTCGACAGTAATTCTCGTGACAAAAATAGGAGGGCTTGTGAATATCTCCTTGAGAGGTATGTTTGCTGCTATCTTATAAGGATCTAGTATGATCCAAGATTGGCCCTGGGTGGCCTAATGTGAATGATGATGAAAGACTCATGTCTCATGATATTTGTATATTGTATCTCAGTTGAACATTTGATAAATATCTAAGAAGAAGAATTTGGTTGGGTTCCCCCCTTGTCAGGTTTTTCCTTGGTCTCTGACCTAAATCTTGGTGTCTCCATTATGTATGCTTTTCTTCTATTGTTGCCTAGAAATTCACATGATGACTAGTTGGCTTGCCTTGAAACTCTCTCATTCGAATCACATGATGGCTAGTTGGCTTGCCTTGAAACTCTCTCATTCAGATCACATGATGGCTAGTTGGCTTGCCTAGAAACTCACTCATTCGGATCACATGATGGCTATATAGAGAGGTTAATTCGCTCTCCTTGGTATGCAATTCGAACACACATACCTTACTCATCTGCTCTCCTATGTGAAGTGGTCCGAGATCTATAGATCTGCTCATTACATTTATGATTTGAAATCAGTGATTAGAGATCTTCTCATTATACTTATGATCTGAAGTCAGAGGTTCGAGATCTGCTCATTACACTTGTGATCTTAAGTCAGTGACCGAGATCTTCTTATTATACTTGTGATTTGAACTCTGTTGACCAATATCTGTTCATTATCAAAAGTTTGTTTTGTACCTGACTAAGACTAGGCCGAGATCTAAGCCTAGATCCGAACTCTAATCTGATTGTGATTTTATTCAAGGTCTGAATTTCAAGAGATCTATTATCTGCGCTTTGTCTTCTGTGGTATGGTGAGAGGATCAGCCTCTCGGTGGTGAACTCGTTGGACACTCTATTGGACAATTTGTTTAGTTGCAGACATTTACATTGGAGACTTAGCACCTGTGGATGCTATCTTGTGGTTAGTATTATCTATGTCTAGATGTACTGTTGAAGGATCACTCTAAAGAAAAGCTTGGTTGGGTTTTCCCCTGTTTTACCTTGGTCTCTGACCTAAACATTGGTGTCTTTTGGTATTGTTCATTATGATCTCTTCTTTCTCTTTACTGCTATTGGTTGAATTTCTGAAGTATAATTATTTGATGGAAAAGAATAAATTGTAATAAGCTCACAAATAATTATCAGTCGACCAGATTTATTGCTTGCACATCTTATACTTGGTTTTTCAAAATGGTATCAAAGCTTTAGTGAAAGCATAAAGTTGCAGATCACTTTTTGGAAGAAGCCCTTGAAAGAAGCTCTTGGAGAGACCCTTGGAAGAAGCCCTTGTTCATTTTATCATCTCAAGTAAGTTTCTTATCTCTACGTCTAAGGCCAGTGAAGCTATGGCTCCTTCTTGAAAAGAAGGAAACAAACTTAATGGAATAGGAACTTTTAAGGCTTGGAAGCAAAGAATCGATTTGGTCTTAGAGGAAGATGATGTTCTCCGGTATGTCAAAGGAGAAGTTGCTCAACCTGAGGATGATCCTGGAAAGGCTAGGATTTGAAAAGGTAAAGTCAAAGCTCAAAAAATTCAAGTAAAAGACACACTCTTCAAGGGAATAGAGATATATCCCAAATCCAATGCTATGGTTGTCATCAATATGGTCACTACAAAAACAATTGTCCTAATAGATCATATGGCAAAAAGAGGAAAGGAAGATACCAAGCCTCAACAGTTGAAGATGTGGAAAACTCCAAGAAAGCCAAGAATGACGAAGACAAAGACTTCTTCTACTGCTCTGTTCTTTCAGGTTCCTTTCATGATGACAAAGTGTGGGTTATTAACAGTGGTGCCTCATTGCACATGAACGGGGATCGTGACAATCACAAGGCCAAGCTTGGAGACGATACCAGTTCTTATGAAGGGTGTTGGATCTTCAACCATCAAGCTGGAATCTGGTGGGAATGTCCATCTCAACAACATCCTCTATGTACCAGGTTTGAAAATGAACTTGGTTTCTATTTCATGCCTAGAAGATAAAGGTGATATGGTAGCTTTTATTGATGGTAAAGTAGTGGTTTGGCCCAAAGACTAGTATAGAAAAAGTTAGAACCATTGGAGTTCGTGAAGGAAGACTTTATAGACTTCTAAGCCAACCTCTTCAAGCCCTCGTTCATCATGATATCAATCCATGTGAGCTTTAGCATATAAGGTATGCTTACCTTAACTACAAAGCTTTACCCTCCTTGAGTAATATGGTAACAAGCATGCCCAAACTAAAAGTTGATCATGAAGGTGTCTACATAGGATGTGCCCTAGAAAAGAACGTCAAGCAAATTTGTCCAAACAGTGAAAATAGAACTAAAGAAATTCTAGACTTGATTCATTATGATGTTTGTGGTACAATATTTGTAAAGTCTCTTACAGGTGCCCTTTACTATGTATCCTTTATTGATGATTATTCTCACAAGTCTTGGGTATATCTTATGAAAACAAAAGATGAAGTGTTTGACAGATTTCAGGAATTCAAGCCTCAAGTCGAAAATCAATCTGGAAAGAAGATCAAGATCCTCGGATCTGACAAAGGGAGATGATTGCTCTCTATAAGGAGGCAGGGATTAAGAGGGGGTCCATAGTTCCCTACAATCCCCAACAAAATGAGCTGGCAGAAAGGAAGAATAAATCAAATGAATAATCCTCCAGGGCTATGCTTCATGATCAAGACCTCCCCTTGTTCCTATGGGGTGAAGCAATCACAGTTGTTGTTTACATTCAAAATAGAAGTCCTCATCAGGTGCTAAATCATATGACTCTGAAAGAAGCCTTCACTGGTAAAAAACCTTCAACAGGTCAACTGAGAATTTTTAGTTGCATGTCTGTATTCACATTACTAAAGACAACAGAAAGAGGTTGGACCCCTCAGGCAAGAAGGGTATCTAGGTTGGATATAGTGAATCCTCAAAAGCTTACAGAATCTACATGAGGGAGCAAAGAAAGATTGAACTTAGCAAAGATTTCACCTTTGATGAAAGTGTTGCATTTAAAAAGTCTACTGAAGTCCCCATGGGCACTGATAAAGGGGATGAACCTGAGGCTCCCCAGGAAGAAAACTTGGAACTTCCAGTTGATAACTTGGAAGCACCAAAAGGACCTTCTGAACCTGTGGATCCTGTGACCTGTTCCCGTTGCAAAAATCAAAAAGAGGCCTGCTTAGTTGAAGTCTACAACGAAGTTGATGAACATGCATCTCCCCACAGCACATCCAGCGAAAGTAAGAGGCCTAAGACTATTCTGGGTATGCACCATTCATAACAAAGCTAATCAATTTTGAACCTTCTACTTATGAAGAAGCATATGGTCAGCAATATCAATCAATCATGAAAAATGGTGCATGGGAAATTGTTCAAAGACCGGAGAAGAAGTCTGTTGTAACTTCAAAATAGATATACAAGATCAAACATGCAACAGATGGAAGCATTGACAAATATAAGGCCAATATTTGTGCCCTCTAGAAAGAGGGAGAAGATTATGATGAGACAATTGTTCCAACTGCCAAGTACAACAATCAGGGTTCTTGTCTCCCTTGCAACATTTATGGGATGCAATATTCATCAAATGGACTTGAAGATTGCTTTCCTCAAAGGTGTGATTGAGGAAGAGGTATACATAGAACAACCTCAAGGTTTTGAGGTTCATGGAAAAGAACCTCATGTATGCAGATTAAAGAAATCTCTATATGGACTAAAGCAAGCCCTTAGCGCTTGGTACTCTCACATTGATGCTTACTTGTTAAGGCTTGGTTTTAGGAAAAATGAAGTTGATCCAAATCTCTATATCAAAGTGGTAAAGAATGAACTTGTGATCTTATTGCTTTATGTAGATGACTTGCTTCTGACAGGTGTGGAGAACCTCATTCCTCAAACTAAGAGGAAGTTGGCTGCAGAATTCAATATGATCGATCTTGAACTGATGCACTATTATTTAGGCTTGGAAGTCTGGCAAAAAAAATGGTGAAATTCTTCTTGGACAAGGGAAGTACGTAATCAAGATCCTACAGAAGTTTGGATGTTGGAATGCAAGCCCATGGCAACTCCCATGATAACAAATATAAGGAAGCTCAGGGGATTTGATTCTCATTCCATTGATCCATTCATGCACAGGCAGCTGACTGGTATATTAATATACTTGGTCCATACTCAACCAGACATTTGCTTCAATGCTTTGCAGTAAACACACTGAGTCAATTCCAGATGGCGCTCAAACATGATCACTAGATTGCAGCAAAGCATGTTCTTAGATATCTTTGTGGTACTGCTGACTATTTCCTGAAGTTTGTTATAGGTAATGAGATCAAGTTGCAGGGATTCTCTAACTCAGATTGGGTCGGAAATACTAAAGATGGAAAGAGTACAACTGGTGGATGATTCTATCTAATCTCTGCTATGGTTTCTTGGATGAGCAGAAAACAATCTTCTGTGGCACTAAGTTCAGCTAAGGCTGAATACATAGCACCGTGTGCAGTGACTCAAGAAGCAATTTGGCTTCGGAAATTACTTGTCGATTTGTTTGATCAGAGATGTTGGAAGCCACAATGATCTTCTATGATAATCAAAGTTGTATAAAGTTGTCAAAGAATCCAGTTTTCCATGGCAAGTCAAAACATATTGGCATCAGGTATCACTATATTCATGACATGGTGCAAAAGGGAGCAGTGAAGCTCCAGTACATCTCCACTAATGAGCAAGCAGCTGATATTTTGATGAAGCCTCTCCCCAAAGGAAAATTCGTGTACTTCAAAGATAAGTTGGGACTTGTGGAGCATGCCTCTCTGGCCGAGAGGGAGCAGTGATCTTCCTAGATCATGTTATTCTTCCTGTGTCACACTGACCTGTATAGGACTGTAGTCCCTGTGTCAATGTGACCTATATAGGAAGAATGGTTTGATGGATTAGACAGCATCTTGGACAGACATTCTCCCTGTGTCTTGTACTATGACCTGTATAGGGATATTATCCTTGTGTCTTGTACCTTGACCTGATTAGGGAGAATGGTCCTGTGAGCATCTTCCTGTGTCTTGTACTGTGACCTGAATAGGGTTGTAGTCCTTATGTCTAGTACACTGACCTGTATACGAAGATGGACAATTTCCTATGTCTTGTACTATGACAAGAATAGGGATGTAGTCCTTGTGTCAAGTACAGTGATTTGTATAGGAAAATGAATTTAGAGGTTATTTGATTGTATAGGAGCCTCCTAGCATCTAGCTCGGATCTCATTTCAAAGAGAGCTTCTTGTTATCATGCATGGATATGGTAGTAATCTAGTTATGAAGTACTAGTATGAAATTTCCTTAATTGCAGCAACCAAAATTTAATCTTCTAACTTATGTAGTTTATTTGTCTTCAAAAATTATTACAGCAAATAATGATTAATTCACTGCTGCAATCTTCACAAATAAATATAGAAACTGAGAAAATAATACACACATAAAATAAACAGCGCCAAAAATTTTGGACAATAGTCCATGGAAAAACCCCAATGTAGGAAACCAGTTCTGCAAATGAGTGTTTATATTATTATTATTCTTCAGCAAATATGAGAGTACATCAACTGCTTGCCTGACACTGGCAAAGCTCTGGTAAATTTCTCCACTGCCAAAATAAATCTGGAAACTCAATGTTTCCTCTGCAAAATAGTTTCGACAACCTCAGTGCAATTAGCACTCTTGCTTGCAACACGCACTAACAATTGGAAATGCATACGGGTCAACTGGAACTTGAGTTGCTACTGGAACTTTGTTCCTGCAACCCCTTCATCTGCCTGCAACTCGCACTTCCTCCAGAACCTATCTCCAACAATTGGAAATCGATCTACTGCCCAGAACTGTGCAATGGATAACTCACATTGCCTGGTACGACCTTTCTGCAAAATAATTTGACCTCCCTTCCTATAATTAGAATGCTAGAAAATTTATGGAAATCTTCTCTGGAAATCTTCTCCCAAATTCTTTGTTGAAACCTCATTGCTGGTGTCTCCCTCTACTTCAACTACACCTTTGCTAATTTGTTGCAAATGGGTAAGTCGAACTGCTCAAGTGTGCTCTCCAAACCCCATCGACTTGCTCTTATAATCTCTAGTTGAGCAACCAACGGCCATGATCTAATCACAATCAATGGCTAAGATCATCTTGACCCCATAAAGTGACTTTTTCGGCAGTCTCTAGAGAAAAATCGATTTTCCTCAATTACTCTGATTTAATTAACAAGTTTTCCTACATTAGACTTAGGAAAATAATTAATAATTGGTTAATTTATCTAATTGAGGTGTTTCTTGTGAAACCTTTCCTAGGTATTGGAGAGAATGTGTTCCTTAGCCTCTTAAACACCATAGAGACTAGAACACTTGTCCATTGCTACCAAAAGCTAACTAGTTGATTGTTATGTCTCTTTGGTAGACTATGTATGGATATGATGGTACCATGGCTATGAGACACTGATTGATGTCAATTAGGGAGACCATGCATGGATAATAGCATGGTGATTTGGTACTGGGTGTTTGATGCTGATGGCAATGAACTATTGTTGATGGTAAGAGGGAGTGTTGAAATTGTAGCTATGGTCAGTCTTCATAAAATTATTTATTTTCATTGTAAGTGAGAAAAACAAATTTATTATTTTATTTATAATTTCAAGTGGCTCCAAAAGTGCTATGCTGGCTCTTCTAGATGATCAAGTTGACTTACCTAGAAACTCACATGATGGCTAGTTGGCTTGCCTTGAAACTCTCTCATTTGGATCACATGATAGCTAGTTGGCTTGCCTAGAAACTCACTCATTTGCATCACATGATGGCTAATTGGCTAGCCTAGAAACTCGCTCATTCGGATCACATGATGGCTATATAGAAGGTTAATTCGCTCTCCTTGGTATGTAATTCGAACACACATACCTTACTCATCTGCTCTCCTATGTAAATTGATCTGAGATCCGTAGATCTGCTCATTACATTTACGATCTAAAATCAGTGATTAGCGATCTGCTCATTATATTTATGACATGAAGTCATAGGTTTGAGATTTGCTCATTACACTTATGATATGAAGTCAGTGACCGAGATTTTCTTAATATACTTATGATCTAAAGTCAAAGGTTTGAAATCTACTCATTACACTTATTATCCGAAGTCAATGACCGAGATCTTCTTATTATACTTATGATCTGAAGTCTGGTGACCGAGATTTGATTATTATGACATGAAGTCATAGGTTTGAGATTTGCTCATTACACTTATGAAGTCAGTGACCGAGATTTTCTTAATATACTTATGATCTAAAGTCAAAGGTTTGAAATCTACTCATTACACTTATTATCCGAATTCAATGACCGAGATCTTCTTATTATACTTATGATCTGAAGTCTGGTGACCGAGATTTGATTATTATACTTGTGATCTGAGTCTGGTGACCAAGATCTGCTCATTATCATAACTCTATTATGTTCTTAACTAAAACTAGGCCGAGATCTAAGCCTAGATCTGAGCTCTAATCTGATTGTGATTCTCTTCAAGACCTAAGCTTAAGGAGATATATTATTCGAGCCTTGTCTTCTGTGGTATGGTGAGAGGATCAGCCTCTCAGTGGTGAACTCGTTGGACACTCTATTGGACAGCTTGTTGACATTGTGTTGCAGACACTTACATTCGAGACCTAGCACTTGTGGATGCCATCTTGTGGTTAGTATTATTTATGTCTAGATGTATTGTTGAAGGATCTCTCTCAGGAAAAGCTTGGTTGGGTTTTCCCCTTTGTGGACACTCTATTGGACAGCTAGTTGACATTGTGTTGCAGACACTTACATTTGAGACTTAGCACTTGTGGATGCCATCTTGTGCTTAGTATTATCTATGTCTAGATGTATTGTTGGATCTCTCTAAGGAAAAGCTTGGTTGGGTTTTCCCCTTTGTGGGACTTTGCCCTGGTCTTTGACCTAAGCAAAGGTGTCTTTCAATATTGTTCATTGTGATCTCTTCTTTCTCTTTACTGCCATTGGTTGAATTTCTGAAGTATAATTATTTGATGAAGAAGAATACATTGTAATAAGCTCACATAGATCTTGAAAGAGAACTTATCAGCGCCTTAAAGGACCTAAAGGTAGAAAGAAGGAATGTCGAGACATTGGAAGCCGAATTGAGTGAACTAAAGAAACACGCTAAAAGTCTCAACAAAAAGTCTAAAGAATCAGAAAAGATTATCATCAATCTAAAAGTGCAGCTAGAGGAGGCCAAGAAAATTGAAGAAACACTCAAAAGGGAATTGGAAGAAAGCACCCAGACAAAGGAGAGTTTGGAAGCAGAGATAGTCTCACTACGAAAGGAAGCACAAAAGAGGAATATCCAACAGAATTTCGCAAACAACACCAAAGTGTTGGATGAAATTATCAGTAGTCAAAGATCATGTGATGACAAGACAGGATTAGGATATAAGCCCACATTCATTAAAGGTTCAAGCTCCATGTCAATAGAAGCTGAACAAAAGACCTATGCAGATATCGCCAAGGAACCTATCAAGGAAGAGGAAAGCATGCTTCCAAAGATTAGAAGATGTGAAATCAACAATCTACAAAGGAAGGTCTATAGAGAACTGTACCACAAAGATCTCCTCCCAGGTATCAAACTATCTTCCTTGGTGTATGTTATTCTTGCAACAATTTTGGACATAAGGCTGTAAATTGTAAAGCTTATGCTAGGAATAGAAGCAACCTTGGAAGCTACTCCAGGAATGATTATCCTAGAAAATCTCAAGAAGATTACAAACAAAGTTATAACAGGTTTGGATACTTGAGTAATGAAGTAGAGTGCTACAAATGCAACAACTTTGGACATCTGGCTAAATACTGCAGGTTAACCACTCCTCCAAGGGAACCACAACATGTTGTAAATGTTCCTTCAAAAGTTTGGAAGAAGAAAAATGAAAGTTGTGCAATTGCTCTAAAAGCACAAAGCAATAAAAGTGTATGGTATGTTGATAGTGGTTGCTCAACACATATGACAAGGGATAAGAAAAAATTTATATCTCTGCAAGAAGATAGTGATGGAACAGTCTCATTTGGAAATGATGGCTCTGCAAAGGTGATAGGAAAGGGTACAATTAAGCTCAGAAGCAAGAATGCCACAACAAAAGATGTGTTACTCATTGAAAACTTGAACCACAATCTACTAAGTGTGATTCAAATGTGTGATCAAGGGCACACATTGTTGTTTGAATCAAAGAAATGTGAAATAAGAAGGGAGAAATTAGGTAGGTTGGTGGCGAAAGCGACAAGAAATCGAAATGATATATATACCTTGGATGAGATTGGAAAGGAAGGTTGTTTCTTGGCTAAAGAGGATGAAAGTTGGCTCTGACACAAAAGGATGGGACACATGAACTTTGACAACCTAGTCAGAATTAGTAAAAAGGAGGTTGTGAGAGAAATTCCAGAGACCTCAAAACCTACTAGCACCTCATGTAAGCACTATAGGTATGAAAAACAGACAAGAGTTCAGTTCAAGACCAAGGAACATTCCACATCAAAACCATTAGAATTGGTACACATCGATCTATGTGGATAAATGAGAACCAAAGGATTGGATGGTGAACAATACTTCATATTAATGATCGACGATTATACCAAAATGATGGTGTTAAGTTTTTTGAAGAAAAATTCATAAGCATTTGATTGTTTCGGAATTTACAAAGAGACCAAGAGTCTAAGATCTAATAATGGAGGAGAATTTACATCCAAAGAATTCCAACACTATTGTGAAGAACAAGGGATTAAAAGACAATTCTCGGCAAATGGGACACCTCAACAAAATGGAGTCGCTGAAAGAAATAACAAAATGGTAGAAGAAATGGCTAGGACCATGTTGAATGATTCCAAATTAAGCGATGTCTTATGGGTTCAAGCAGTGGAGACAATTGTGCACATTAAAAACAAAGGAATGCTTAGCAACGACTGTCACAAGACCCCATATGAGTTATGGAAAGGGAGACTAGCAACCATCAAGCTTTTCAAAATCTTTAGAAGTAGATGCTACATAAAGAGGGAAGACAAGAAGATCGGAAAATTTGATTCTTGAGTAGACAAAGGAATATTTGTTGGGTACTCACACAAAAGCAAGGCATACAAATGCTATAATTTGAGACTCAACAAGATAGTTGAAAGCATCAATGTAACATTTGATGAAGTTCGTGGACAAAAGGACAAGCAAGGAGGCCCATCTTCAGAGAAACAAGAAATAGAAGAACCAAAGCAAGAAGGAAAAAGAAGCAAAAGAACAAAAGGAGTTAATTACCAATCAAGAAAACAGTGAGTAGGCACCATCGCTTTACTATCCACATTCGAACCTAGCAACTTTGAAGAAGCTAGCCATGAAGAACACTAGATCAAGGCCATGGAAGAAGAATTGGATCACGTTGAAAAGAAAGACACATGGGAATTGGTTCCAAGGCCGAGAACAAAAAATGTTATTGCCACAAAATGGGTCTTCAAGAACAAGTTGAATGAAGATGGACAAGTAACCAGAGACCTAAGTTGCACGAAACGGGGAAACGGGCACGGGTACGAAACGTGACCCCCCCCATTTTGGAAATGGGGAAATGCAATATATATATATATATATATATATATATATGAGAACATTTAAGAAATATGTGCAATCATAAAGCATATATGATACATTCTAATTTATTACATTATGATTAAATTGTCAATTGTCAATGCATAAACTACAAGTCTCTAAATTTACACCACATTTACTCATGAATGATCACATAATGAAAATAGAAATATCCAAAATCAGCCATGAGAAATTTCTAATTTATTTTCTCGTGCTTGATTGGGAGTCTCCTCCTACATAGTCGAACGACCCTAGTGCTCTTGATTAAATACAAGTTTCATACCCTAGTACTCTACATGCTCTTGATTATTGGGAGTCTCCCATGTATAGAGGGCTTGGTTCTCTTGATTAAATATAAGTTCCATACCCTAGTACATGACAAAATCCAATGGAAACATTGCAATCCCCCCAATCCAGAAATCCTGAAAAGCAAATAAGTCTATTGGATTTTGAGTGAGATATAAAATTCTACTTCCTCCATATGAAATCCAATGAGGGCGAAACCACTCTCAAACATCCTGAGTCATTTCATGGTAATGTTAAAAATTTAAGTAAAAGGATGAAAATGAAAAATAAAGGAGAATATCACTTTTACTTTAAGAATTTAACATTACCATGAACTGCATATCAACACTAGGGCCATAGGCTTGAACATTCAGCTGCCCCACTCAAAAAAATCCTTTTTTTATAACTTGAGAGACATCTAGAAGCATCTAGAGGATATTTGAGTCGCCCAATAAAAAATTAGAAGCGAAAAAATAAAAAAATAAAAAAAATACAAGAAAAAGTCAAGTTACAAGAGGAAACTCCGACGTACGGCCCGGAAACTCGTTTCCGGCCGTACTGGCCACGTTTCCTCCTCGAGAAACGTGCCAGTACGGCCGGAAACGAGTTTCCGGGCCGTACCGTACGGGTTTCCCTGTTTCTGTTTCGTTTCCATACGGAAACGGACCCTGGACCCACGTTTCCTGCAACTTAGCCAGAGACAAAGCAAGATTGGTTTGTAAAAAATATGTGCAGTTTGAACGAAGAGATTTTGAAGAGACATTTGCACTAGTGGCCAGGATGGAAGTTATTAGGATGTTCTTGGCCTATGCTTGTTCGAGAAAGATTAAGGTGTATCAAATGGACATCAAATCAACCTTTTTGAATGGAGAATTAGAAGAAGTCTACATAGAGCAACTTGAAGGATTTATGCTTACCGACAAGAAAGATTATGTTTGTAGGTTGAAGAAAGCTCTGTATGGTCTCAAAAAGGCTCTTAGAGCATGGTATGCCTATCTGGACAGGTACTTGCAGAAACAAGGATTCAAAAAAGGTAAGTGTCGACAACAACTTATATATAAAAGTTGAACAAGACAACTTGATTCTCATTGAGGTGTATGTGGATGATATCATCTTTGGAAGCAATGATGACAGGTTGAGTAAGAAGTTTGCAAATGATATGCAAAGTGAATTTGAGATGTCTTTACTTGGTGAGTTGACTTTCTTCTTGGGACTCCAGATATCTCAAGAAGATGATGGCATCTTTATTTGTCAATCCAAGTGCATCAAAGAAATGTTGAAGAGGTTCCAAATGGAAGAATGAAAACAAGTTAGCACTTTGATGATGATTGGTTGCAAGTTAAGCAAGGACGATGTTGACAACTCTGTGTCAACTACCCTATAGCAGTACACATTTTCGCAAAGGAATTCCATCATGCTCGAGCATTTAGATCATCCTAGATTCATCATCATTAGTCGTCAGTTTGTTAGAGTTGTAAACCCATTCTGCAAAGGTTTTAATGTAAATGATGCTAGTAAGACCATATGTATGTAACAACCTAGGTAAGCCTACTATTTTGAAGACGATTTTCATCCTAGGAGGTTTTTCGTCTCACTAATTAATTCATCTTTGTTTCTAAACATGGATGATCGACAAATTTATTTCCTCTAACCTCACCCCAAAGCTAGGGAGGAATTTGTCATCGAGATCTTAGGTGAGTCTTAGTGATCTATTTGAATCTTTGTAAAAGTGATTTGGGAATAATTGGCTAAATTATTATTATTACAAATCACTTGGTCTACTAGATCATATTGAAGTCGTAGAATTAGGTATTATATTGGGGGTCTATAACGAATGGGTGTTTTCCCCTTTCAAGGGTTGAATTAATTGTAATATATTGATATAAAAAATATTTTGGTGCATGGTCCCTCATATTTAGACACCATGCCTAAAATATTCAAGGGTGAATTTTTTTTAACAATACCCTTTAGTGTCAATTAATTAATTTTTCTGGCCAAAATAAATTAAAATCCTAAGCCAGAAAATTAATTAATTTTGAGTTAAATTTTTTATTTTTTTTTGTTATCTGGCAAAAAGCGGCAAAAACATTAGAAAAAAATGGTCAGAAAATAAAAATGAGAGAAAAATAAATTCTCTCCAAGTGAAAAATATTAAAAAAGGGAATGTGCACTTTCCAAGAAGGGAATCTCCACAAATCAAGCAAGCAAAAATTCAAGAAAATATTTTTGGTCTAGAAAATTTCCAAGAAGGGAATCTCCACAAGTCAAGCAAGCAAAAATTCAAGGAAATATTTTTGGTATAGAAAATTGAAATTAATTTCCAGGAAGAAGAAGAAAAAAACAAATGATTTTTTAATGAAAATCGAATTTATGGTCCAAGTTGGTTAAGTGAATGGGGATTTTTCGAAGAGAAAAAGTCAAAAAAATATTTTTTGGACCAAAGAAAAAGGCACCATCAAGGAATTCGAATTTTTTCTCAAGCAATCAACAATGGAAATTATTTTGACATGGATCAAGCATTTAATCAGCAAAGATCAAGTCAAATTTTTGCACCTTCATGGATCTAGTCGTTTTTCACTTGGAAGGGTCTCTAGAGTTCTCATTTTTTTTCTATTTAAGGAAGCATATGCCCCTCATTGTAATACATTTGATCGTTGGATAGTGTTATGGCTTTGAAGCTCTATAATTTTTCTTGTGCAATAAAAGTAAAGACTTTGGGGTTATACTATGATGTCTTTCCAGATTATTATGGTAATGTGCATCATTATGTGCTTATAATTTGTACTTGGTGTTAAATGCTTGTTGAATTCATTAGTTGTCTGGATCTATAGCTACTCATTTGCATCTATATTTGGATTTGAGCATTGTTGATTAGTTAGACCTGGTGAGTTCTTGTTTGAATCTCTAGGGCTTTCTATCACTGTGTGAATTATTCCTTTTGAGTTTTAACAAGATCTGTTGAAGTTGTTTTGGTAGAAATATTTTTCTGAGCAAATATCGACGACTTGGGGAAATTCTTGCTTGAATCAACCAAGTAATCGAGTTGGGCATTTGGGGAAGTTCTTGCTTGAACCACCCATTTACTTAGCACGTAATGATTGAGAACTCGTGGTGGATATCCTGAGGTCTTGATCATCCGTAAAATTTTAAAGGGGAGTTTTCTTTTCCATTTATTTTAAATAAAAAATCATATTTCAAATTTTTAACTTATTGAGCTTTAATTGATAAATATGCTATTTAAAGAGCCCGCCTCATTTTAAATATTTGTGAATAATATTTTTGTAAATGTTTTATTTTACAAATTTTAAATATTTTTTTAAGTATGTTTTGAAATATTTTGTGAATTCTTGTAAATAGATTTTTTTTTAAATCTTTTATTTTAAACAAATCAAACATAACTTTATATAACTTTTATGTACATGATTCATTGTACATTTTTTTCGCGTAGTTATTTTGTAATTTGCTTAGGTACTAAGAAGAGAAGGCGTAGGCTTTGAAACTATTTTTTTTGCAGGTTTACCGTTTGGGTTTGAAGAGGAACAAATTATTTTGTGAAAGCCGTATTCAGATTTAAGCTTTTCCCTTAAGCCCTCATAATTATTTTCAGGCCCGAGAGCATAGCCATTAATTCTTTGACATTTTGCAGGGAAATCGAATCTTTCCAAACATTTTGATTTTGATTCTGCAACTGAGAAGGCCCTATAATTAACTTCGATATTTTTTTGAGAGACACAAGCTCTAAAAGGGTCTGATTTTTATCTGAACATTTGTCTAACCCTTGGACTGTTTTTGCAGAAAAGAAATCGAATCTTTTCTTTGGATTTCTTCATCAATTTGTGGTAAAGGGCAAAAGGGTTTAAACCCCTGAAATTATTTCCAATTTTCTGGTGAAAGCCGCATACCTCCAGACCATTGAGCAGTCAACATAATATTTCATATTTGTCTAAGCAGGCCCTAGGAAGCTCGTTTTTGCCTTTGGTGTCAATCAACTAAAACCCAGATTTGTTTTTCAGAGAAAAGGCATTTTTTAAAAAGGGTTTGAGGTTCTGAAATCTGAGAAAATCAATCATAAAAAATTTCACGAAATTTAATAATCCTGAGCCTTTTCTTACCTAGCCGAAAGCATTTTGAGATAAGATAAGATAAGATAATTATATTTATGTGCAAATAATGACCACAAAGTAGGTCCAACAGAATGTTGAGTAAACTGATGTATATACAAAGTGTTAGGATATTCCGACACATAGGAAATAGTTAAGTTCAACTTGGTCTAGTATAGAGTTAGGTAAAGTGTGTTTCTTTACCGTTGTACATTTTGTAACTTACAATCCGACGGTCACGATATGTAGTGATCCGACGGTTCACTCTCTCCTCGGTATTACCGACACTTGATCCGTGGCTTGACACCCGACTGGTCCATGAGTTCTATTTAAAGCGCATGGAGGGTCATTGTTCGGGTAATCCGTGCATGAGAGAAGCTTATGTAAATTTTCATTCTTTGATTGATAAATTGCCTGTAGTAGCCACGTTGGCACAGGCCGTGGACTGTTTCCCTCTTGAGGGTTTTAACCACGTCAAAAATACTGGTGTATTGATCTATGATCTAGTTGTGAGCGGTGTCCTTTTGGTGTTATTTCTGAGGAACTTACCCTGTAAATTCCTACACGGTATCAGAGCTATTTGAGGGCCGCGTCCGTTGGTGATCCAAATCTGAAGCCGGTAGAACTGCATCCGACTGCTGTTTCCTAGATCTGTTGTTTCTGACTGCTTTCGGGCCGAGAGGACTGCTCTGTTGTGTTTGGAGCATCTGTTCCAGTGAGGAACCCCTTTCGTTTCACGCGAAAAGGTTTCCGGTAGCCCTAGCTGCGTCTTTTTTAAGATCTGGAGGTATACAATGTTTATTTGCAGTTTACTGTTATTTTCTCTCTGATTATTTCGGTTTCGGTTTATTTAGCTTTTTTTTAAACCGGATCTATACCTTTCATTTCTGCGTATGCTCTTTGCCCTGCGACTCAGTGCGATCTGGGCAAATCAGAAACAGAAAGGAAGGATTTTTCTCATGCGTATGCTCTTTTCCCTGCACCTTACTGTGATCTCAGAAAATCAGAAACATTGAGAAAAATATTTAGTTTTTCGGCTAAAGCTAACTTTGAGCCGCAAGGTTCATTTTTGAAAATATCTAGTTTTTTGGGTAAAGCTAACTTCGAGCCATAAGGTTCGTTTTCTTTGCATGTCCGTGTTGGGTTTTGTGTTTTGTGTTTTGTAGGGAAAAAGAGCTTTCTCAAGGCAAGCACGCAAACCAAGCCCCCCCCCCTCTCTCTCTCTCTCTCTCTCTCTCTCTCTCAAATTTTTTGTATAGATCAATTGGTTCAAAGCTATTTTAAGAGAGTAGAGGTCTTGGGTTCAAGTCTCCATTTTGTGGGGGAGGACTATTTCATTCCCGCACATTCGCGCATTTTGCCGGCAACTTCAACAATTTTTTTTCAAAAAGCCATAACTTCTTCATCCGGAAGCCTTTTTCAGAGCCGTTTTTTTTTAAACAGCCTAATTTTTCGAGATCTATCCATTGGAACACTTACTTTCAGCATCTTCAACTTCAGTTTTTTTTTAAATGGAAAGTCCATGCCAAGTCATTCTTGACAGCACTAACTACTTCCAATGGATATCCTACATGGAAGATTTACTTAGAAGTAAAGGTCTCTACAGAATAGCCACAGGCCAAGAGAAGAAACCAAAAGATGAAGACAAGGCTGCAAAATGGGAAAATAGACAAGATCAAGCACGTGGTTTGATAGGGATGTCTATTTCTCCTGATCTTAGATTCCATATTGCAGAACTTGAAACTCCTCATGAAGCATTGGAACAAATCACTAAAGTTTTTGGGATTAAAAATGAAATTAGAGCCCATCAACTTGAAAATGAGTTGCTTACATTGGATCCTAATAATTTTTCTTGCATTGAAGATTTTTTGTCCAAATTCAAGACCTTTAGATATCTCTTGGAAGGTGTTAAGGTTAACAAAGAAGATAGTAACCTTATTTATTCCATCCTTACTAAGTTGGGACCAGCCTACTCTGTATTTGTTTCCACCTTCCATTCTACAAGGGAAGCTTTCATTTGTCAAGGAAAAGACTACAAGGCCCCTTCCTTTGACTCTTTTTGTGATTCTTTAATAAGAGAACAAGAAAAACTCTTACACCTTGGTTTTCTTAATCTTGGAAACTCTTCTAAGAAAGCGTTAGCCGCCCAGCAGCAACCAAATTCAAAGAATCCTAAGAAGTCATATCCTAAAAAGAATGGTCCTAAACCAAACAAGGGTCCTAAGCAAACTCAGCCTCAAAATGAAAGATCATTTCAGCAAAATGATAGGACAATAAAAACAAATGGAAGAAGACTGATAGACATTGTAACTTTTGTAATCGAGATGGCCACTTAGAATCTAAATGCTTTAAGAAGATGGAAGCCTTGGAAGCCGCAATGAAGAAACATAACATCCATGTGGAGCATTCTTCAACTTCAACTTCAACTTCAACTTCATCTTCAGGAATGGCACTTTCTGCATGTCGTTGTCAATCATCTCAGTCTGGTTATGCATTAAATGTATCTTCTTCTTCTCATTCTCATGAGTGGCTCATTGATTCTGGAGCCTCTTATCACATGGCCAAAAACAAAGCCATGTTTTCTTCTTTAAATGATTGTAACACCAAAAATATATATGTTGGTGATGATAGATCTCTTAATGTTGTAGGGACTGGAACTGTTCATCTAGACAATGGTCAGTTTAATGATGTATTATGTGTTCCAACCTTATCCTGCAACCTTCTATCTGTATATCAGATAACTCATTCAGGTGAAGGTAAAATTGTTGAATTTTCACCTCATGATGTTGTAATCAAGGATCTAAGAGATCCTAAACAGATTCTAGCTACTGGTATTGCTGATGATTCCACAAGGTTGTATAAGTTTCACAACTTTGGGTCATCAAATCTTCCCTCAGTATTTGTTGCTCATAATGATGAAGTGAGCAAACTTTGGCATGAGCGATTTGGTCACTTAAACTATCGCTCCCTTCAGCATCTATGTAAAGAAAATATGGTGACAGGTCTTCCTATGGTATCTTGCAGAGATGGTGTTTGTTCCGGATGTGTACTCGGAAAACATCATCGGGACAATTTTGAAAAACGTGCCTCTTGGCACGCCTCAGCCCCTTTACAGCTTGTGCACAGTGATTTATGTGGTCCACTTCCTGTTGCTTCATTCTCTGGCTGCAAGTATTTCTTAACTTTCATTGATGATTTCTCCAGACGCACTTGGTTATACTTCTTAAAACTCAAGAGCGAAGTATTTAACACATTTTTGGCCTTCAAAGCCTTTGTTGAAAAACAATCTGGACATCAAATTCTTAAGCTAAGAACTGATAATGGTGGAGAATATGTTAAAAACACATTCATTAACTTTTCACCGAAAATGGAATTCAAATGCAACATACTGTTCCATACACTCCACAACAAAATGGTGTAGCTGAAAGGAAAAATCGCACCTTAAAGGAAATGGCTAATTGTATGCTGCAATCTAAAGGACTCAGTCTTAGTTTTTGGGCCGAAGCAATTAATTGTGCAAATTATATAATAAATCGCACTCCTACTAAGGTTCTAAAGAATATCACTCCAGAAGAAGCTTGGAGTTCCATTAAACCAGATGTAAGTCACTTTCGTGTTTTTGGAAGTGAAGCATGGGCCCATATTCCAGATGAAAAGCATAAAGCTTTAGAACCTAAGAGTGAGAAATGTACTTTTGTTGGATATTCTGAAGATGTAAAAGGTTATAGACTTATTCCATTTAAGTCCAAAAATGTTATCATTAGAAGAGATGTAAAATTTGATGAAAATAAATCGGCCTGCGAGCCTAGTCCGGCGGATGTGCCACCTCTTCCTATCTCTTCTACTTTTGAAAACATTTCTTCTTCAGATGATGAAAGTGAGGATGATAATCCTCCCCCACCTTCTCAGGATCCTCAACTTCCAAGATGGGTCCGTGCTACTCGGGATGCAGCAGGTGATCTTGCCGGTGATCCTACAGATCAGCGACGTACACGTTCTCAGTTTGAAAGAGCCTCTTCTTTACTGGCTCAAGCTCCAGTAAATCATGATCCTGACACTTTTGCAGAAGCTTCAGGCCATCCACATTGGGAAGCAGCTATGAATGAAGAATATCATTCATTGTTGACAAATGATACATGGGATCTTGTTCCTCTACCAAAGGGACGCAAACTTGTTAGATGTAAATGGGTTTACAGAACCAAGTATGGACCAGATGGGAAAGTTGATAAACATAAAGCTCGTCTTGTTGCTAAGGGCTTTTCACAGGTTGAAGGCATTGACTACACTGAAACCTTCTCCCCTGTTGCCAAAATGAACTCTATCCGCCTTGTTCTTTCCCTTGCTGCCTCTTTAAAATGGGAAGTCCATCAGATGGATGTTAAATCTGCCTTCTTGCATGGGGACTTGCATGAAGAAATCTATATGGAACAACCCATTGGCTTCATCCAAACAGACTCCAGCCTTGTATGTCGACTTAAGAAATCTCTTTATGGTCTCAAGCAAGCTCCTCGGGCTTGGTATGCCAAAATGGATAGCTTTCTTTTAGAATCTGGCTTTTCTAGGTGTTATTCTGACAATACTGTCTACACCAAGAAAGTGGGCAACTCTCTTATCATCCTTGTTCTTTATGTTGATGATCTTATTCTTACTGGTAGTGATCCCAACCTTATAAACCATGTGAAGTCCAGCCTTAAAAAGAAATTTGAAATGACAGACTTAGGACACTTACACTATTTTCTCGGTCTTCAAGTCTTGCAATCCAAGGAGGGTATTTCCCTTTCCCAGTCCAAGTATGCTTGTGATATTCTTCGTCATTTTCACATGGAAGACTGTAAGCCAGCCCCTTCTCCCTTTCAGTCTGGAGTCAAACTTTCAGTCTCTTGTACTTCTCCTGAAGTTGATGCTACCTTATACCGTCAACTTGTAGGAAAACTCTTGTATTAACCCATACTCGTCCTGACCTTTCCTTTGTTGTTGGCCTTGTTGCTCGTTTTATGCAAAACCCCCGTGAAAGTCATTGGAAAGCAGCCAAAAGAATACTTCGTTATGTTCGAGGTACAGTACAGTTTGGGATTCATTACAGTGCCAAAGCAGCTCCTCTATTAGTTGGTTTCACTGATTCTGATTGGGCTGGTGACCCTGATGATCGGAAGTCTACTGCCGGTTATGTCTTCACTCTTGGTTCAGGACCTATTACATGGGCTTGTAAGAAACAGGCTGCCATTTCTCTTTCGTCAGCAGAAGCAGAGTATCGTGGTGTCGTGGAAGCTAGTAAGGAAGCCTTGTGGCTTCGTCAGATCCTATCAGAGTTTGGCTTTGAGCAGCAACATCCAACCACACTTTGGTGTGATAATCAAAGTGCCATTCAGCTATGCAAAGATCCAGTCCAGCATCAGCGCAGCAAACACATTGAACTACACATGCACTTCATCAGAAAGCTCATTCATGACCATGTTCTTGAAGTGCAATATTGTTCAACAGATGATCAGGTTGCAGACATCTTCACAAAGGCTCTCACAGAGGCGAAGTTCACTAAACTTCGATATATGCTTGGAGTTCAGGAAGTTGTCACTAAGGGGGGATAGGCTCTAGTGCCTCCTTCCTTCTCCTATTGTGTCATATTTGTAAATCCTTCAATCCTATCCCAAGTTGTTCTTAAGGGGGGATGTTAGGATATTCCGACACATAGGAAATAGTTAAGTTCAACTTGGTCTAGTATATAGTTAGGTAAAGTGTGTTTCTTTACCGTTGTACATTTTGTAACTTACAATCCGACGGTCACGATATGTAGTGATCTGACGGTTCACTCTCTCCTCGGTATTACTGACACTTGATCCGTGGCTTGACACCCGATTGGTCCATGAGTTCTATTTAAAGCGCATGGAGGGTCATTGTTCGGGTAATCCGTGCATGAGAGAAGCTTATGTAAATTTTCATTCTTTGATTAATAAATTGCCTGTAGTAGCCACGTTGGCACAGGCCGTGGACTGTTTCCCTCTTTGAGGGTTTTAACCACATCAAAAACACTGGTGTATTGATCTGTGATCTGGTTGTGAAACCAAACGGTCTCCTATAAAAGATACAGTGCATGAAGTAAATCAACATCTGGCCCTAGCGAAGAAGATCCAGGAGCTAATAGGTCTGAGGATCAGGCCCATCTCTCTTAACATCTGAGGCTGAATGAATAACACTGAAGAAACTCAACAAAGTCTGTTGACACTGAAAAAACTCAACAAAGTCTGTTGGCCCAATGAATAGCCGATGGCAAGTGCAGACTGTCCACTAAATCGTATCCCGGGGGCTTCCCACGCTAGAGGACCTAGTCCGTCTCCCAGGAACGGATCTGAGACGAAACTGTTGTTTAGATCTCGTGTGGCAAGGTGAGGTCCCACGGATCCTCACTAATCTGGAGTCTGGATACATACTGGTATCAATCGATCTCTTGGTGCCCCTCTCTGAAGGTAGTACCCTGAAAAATGTCGTGATCCTCTGCGTGGGGTATGGTCTGATGGGAGGTTGAAGAATATGCGCTCGAAACCTAAGAGCCTCCTGCATATATAGGGCCAAACATCTTTGATTGGGGTACCTGAAATTGGAATTACTCTTCAAGGGTTTTTTTAATAAAAAATTCCTGAGGCATTTTCTCTTGCAGGTTTGTTTTATAGACTTCGGACAAATTTTTGGGAAGGCTGCATACTCATTTCTGGGTTATTTCTCAAGGCTGAGACCTCCTGGACTAGGTCTCTGTCACCTGATACGAGCAGCTTAAGGAGCTTGAAGATTTATAAATTTCTAGGTTTTGACACTAGACATATCACACAATTTATCATATAAAATCTATAAAATTTTCAAGCCTTTCATCCACTGGGACGTGAGTTTTTGAGGCCTGGATTATCTCTTTGAAGTTTTCTTTTTGGTGTATTTGGTTTGATCTATCTTGGCAGCTTGAAGAGATCGATTCATAAGGTTATCAATCATTGTTCAAAATATTTCTCTTTCAACAACACTTGCTAGGGCTAATCTGGTTTATTTGGCAGAATCCTGAGGGAGGTCATATACACCTTTGATTTCAAAGGTTCTTTATCCAAGTGTGAAATATTGAAGGCCTGAAAAATTTGTCAATCCTCTGGTGAAATATTTTTCTTCTATTTTTGGCTGGCTGATAACATTCTCACTATTTGGTGTAATCATTTGGAGGAGTTGGCAGAGAAGATCTCAGCTTCAAAAAAAAAAATTAGAGGTTCTTATCTTCTGAGCACTGAAGCATTTGGCCATAAGTGGAGGACATTCAATTAAGCACATTTTTAGAGGCATTTGATATTAATGTCGTTATTTTCAGTGCTTCATTACATACTATTGGAATCTTGCAGTTTTGGCATCTCATTAGCATATCATTGATGCATGAGCACCCTCAACTTGCAAAGTTACATTTCTCTTTTTCTTGCCACTCAATTTTATCATATGATTTTGCCATATTGTGAAAGTACATTGATTTATCATTCTCGCAAGACATCTATTGCTCACATATCAATCTTGCGTCTTGCACTAACATTTCCTTGCAGCATTACTTATCGCGTGGCTTGAGGTATATTCCATTAATGAACAAGTTCTCTAATTTATTTGAGCATAGTATCTAGGCACTGGTATGTTACATCTACATTTTGTATCTGCCTCATTGATCTCAATTGCAATTATCTTAATATACATTGCTCATAAACTTTCACACTTGCTTTAATTAATAATCAAGTTACACTAATAATAATTTCCTTGCCCTTACTCTCCTAGACTTCTTGTTCCAACTAACCCCCTTGACTTAGCTAGGAGAGAGTCTAAATGGAGTGAATATGGATTTAGAGTGACAGCCCCTGTTCTAAGCATTGCACCTTAGGTGTACACTTCAGGCGACAACAGACGGTATATGCAAGGAACTAGATCAACAATTGTATAAATCAATGATTAGCAATCTATTGAATGTGACAACTTCAAGACTAGATGCAACGCAGGCAGTTGGGCAGGTGGCTAGATTCCAAGCAGCGCCAAAAGAATCCCATGTTGTTGCAGTAAAAATGATCTTCAAATATCTCAAGGGAACAATAGATTTTGGACCATGGTATCCGAAGGGAAATAAATTGGCCCTGACAACTTACACAAATGCAGATTTGGCAGGCAATATTGATGATCGAAAAAGCACCATTGGAGAAACCTTTAATTTAAGTGATTGCATTGTTTCATGGTTAAGCAAGAAGCAATCTTCAATCTCCTTGTCCACAACAAAAGCATAATATATCGTAGCAGTGGCATGTTGTCTTCTGGATGAAGCAAAAACCATGCAGGATCTCCGAGTAAAGTTTGATGAGCAAATTCCACTATTCTATGACAACACCAGTGTTGAGAAATCAAAAGGTTTATTAATTAGGTTAGATTTATCTTTCTTTAATAATTGCTTGTGAAATTTGTTGGCTTCTTATTAATTTAATTATGTTCTTCATCAAACAATTATCAAGCATACACAACATGAATATCATAAGAACACAAGATATAGGCTCCAAGCCAAGGCAAAACCCCTCCAAGGGGAAAACCCAGAAAAATTATCTTCTTATAGAATCAGATCAAAGTGAGATATCCAACACCCATGACCACAAAAAGACTCCAACCCTTCTAGATGCAAAGTGAAAGCCTCCTTCTACATAGCAAATCCATAAGCAAGAGACCAACAACAAATCTTCAACAAGAGATGTGGTAAGGCAGAATGTCCACAAATCAGACTTCAAGACAAACCCTTCTTCAATTTCAAACTTCGGCCCTACTCTTCTTCACTATTCCTCTTTGCGATATTTCAAATCATCTCATGTGAAGTTGTGTCCAAATGAGCTCCAACTTCCCTCTATTTATGCTATCGAGAGGGGTTTGAACAAACATGTCTTTTAGGGGCAAAGGCAACTTGACAAGCAAACCGACTTGACTTCCAGAGGGAATTTTGACCCAAATTACATATTTTAAAATTCTTTTTGAAGACTATAAATAAGCCTTTGACTTTGACCAATACAAATAATAATGAGCATGAAGAACATGCTTCAATAAAATAATAATTTGACTTGAGCATGAAACCCATGCTTGAAAAAAAAAATCTTCTTTTTCCTCTTTTTGTTTTTTATATAAAATACATAACGATACAAACTATGAAGACCAAACCTAGTTACACTTTTCAACAACCAACGCCATAAATGTCTCCAAGAATCTTGTAATGCATTCAAAGACAAAACACATTCCTATTAAATACCACTTTCTTTGGGAACATGTTGCAGAGAAGAATATCAAGATAGAGTATATTGGGTCAAAGGAATAGATTCCTAACATCATCACCAAACCTCTACCTCAAGAGACCTTTGAGTATCTTCAGCAAAAGCTTGGGATTCTACCAGCTTCACATTTATATACCCTCCATCCAGCCAAGCAGACAAAGGGAGACAAGCATGAAGCAGGAAGAAATATCTCATCAGGGGGAGTTAACCTTTGCCATTGATGTCAAAGGGGGAGAGAAATCAAGGGAAGAAGATCAAAGGCATGTAGTCAAGGGGAGCAATGATCGCAGGCGGAGTATGTGTTGCCATCAATGACAAGGGCGAAGATTGTTGAACCATAGTTGGCATTGATGTCAACCTAAGCAACAGCCAAAAGAAGCCCCACTTTCAATGACAAAATGACAAGGAAGTTTAGGGTCCTTGGGGTCAGGATCACCTTCATTCAATGATCCTCATCATGCTGATTCTAGCAATAGGTTGCACACCTCATAACTCCTCACAGTTGAGGAGATATGCTTGATCAAAGTTGGAGCCCTCTTCTTGTCATCAAAGTCCCCAAAATTAGATGATGTGGCAGCTCAACAAATTGGCTAAATGATTGTTTAATTCATGGGGCCAAAAACAATTTTTATTCAGGAACTTAATCAAATATTTTTCAAGGTCAATCTTGGTTGCAAACGAGAATTTTCTTTAAGGGATATGTCAGCCCTAATATTGTTGGGATTTTGTCTCCAAAGATCAAATTTAAAATTTAAATTTGAATTTCTAATCTGAAGGTCAACTTCCCTCCTTATGATAGTCACCATACCCCTCTAGAATTCTCTTTTCGGCCTCTTTAAATTAGATTTGTCTACCCTCCATTGTGCAAGATCTTAGGCATCCAATGGAAATCTTTTTGTCTATTTGCAGCCATTGAGTAGTCAAGCAAATCTGAGGGAGAAGATCGAAGTTTAGGAAAAACTTTTGGCTTTTTAATCTTTATATTTTGACTCATGGTTTCGTTGGGGTATTGACTATTGTCTGAGGTCATTCAGCGTTATTTTAAACTAATCTGGGATTCGAAGTTCATATTTTGATGTGTTTTTGTGGGCTTGCTGTGAGGTTACTCCATCACAGACCCTGAGGCTCCAAAGTTTGACATTACACAGTGACTAATATGAGATTCTCTGAGGCCAAGTTTTCAAGCAAACTTCTAAGGTTGATGTCAGGGTTATATTTGCAACCCTTCTAGGTTATATCTAAGGCCCTTATGAGGTTGATCTGAGGGTTACATCTTGTTGATTTGGGGTAGCATCAGATGTGCTCTAGCCACAAAAATTCGTGGAGAGGCTAAGGCACATGAGATCTCCAATACCCAGAAAGGGTTTGGGCAGATTCTAAACAGTTTGGGAAATATTAAAATAATCAATATTTTTAATGGAGTCCCTAAGTCTAAACTTAGGGAAAATAAAATATTAATGTGAATTAATATAAAACTGTGTTAGAATGGTCCAAAAGGTATGGATCAAGCCAGGTCTAATCTTAGTCGTTGATTAGGGACTTAATCTTGGTCGTTGATTTGTCAACGAGAAAAGTATAAGCGGAGGCTTGAGGGTCACTTGGAGAACACACCAAGAGATCAACATTTCGACTTTCTGGGGCTGGGTTTGCTGAGAAAGTTGAGAGAGTGATCAGAGTTTCAACTGAGAAGCAGTGAATACAGAAGCAGAGAGGCAAAGATAGCACCGGGAGGATCAGCGCAGTAGCCGGAGAGAGGGACGCAGAAGCAACCAAGGGTTCACGCAGAGCCAGCCAAGGCTCACGCAGAGCCATCCAAGAGCTACGCGGTGCCTCAGAGGGCCAGCGTGGGTGACGCAGAGGGCCAGAGGACTGACACAGTGCCTCCAGAGACTGATGCGGGCCAAGCCAGAGTGAAGTTGGGCTAACGTTGGGCCAGAGAGAGGCTGACGCTAGGAATTCGTGGGGCAGATTGAAGCTGTGGAGCTGCCGGAGTGTTTATCCAGGGTTTCAGCCGAAATATCTGCTTTCGAGTAGAGAGGTACTACTGCCAAGATTTTTCTCTGTTGGGTGAGCCGAATTTGGCACCCAGATTGTATTCTAAAACTGCTTAATAAATCAAACCCTCAGATAGCTGCACCGGTTTTCCCGCATTGGGTTTTTCCGGGGACATTAGTCCAAAAACAACGGTGTCACTTGTGTGCTTGTTTTTGTTTCCTACAGTTGATGGTATGTAATATGTTGAGCATGTACTTGTATTTATTTCCAGTATTTACATGGTAAATAACTTGTTAATTAACAAAACAAGTAGGTAGGAATAAATCAAAAAGTACATGAAGGGTTTCTAATGGGTTAGATTTAGAAATTCCAACATGGTATCATAGCGTGGTTGCAGATCACATTTCGAGAACTAAGGACATCAGCGGAGTAGAGCAGCAACAAAAAACAGTTGTCCTGAGTAACAGAAGTTGTTCCTAGTATAATAGCAGCAAGGAAGGGGTGATGTGGTGTCTGCATCATCAAGTTTGAGCCAGGAAGAGGCACCGCAGAGGCTAAGGGAGGCAAAGGCAGGCTCACGCAGAGCCACACAGAGGACAAGGGGGCTAACGCAATTGGCTGAGGAAGCTGATTTGCTGGTGTCGAGATTGCGCAGAGCCTAGGAGCTCTAACCTTCAGTTTGTTGGGGTTTAGGAGGTTGTGGGTAAGTTGCAGAGTATAGCTGGTGGGGTACTGTAGTAAGAACAGTACTTAACAGGGCAAGGCCAAGAAGGAGGGAGTTGCTACCGAGGATTTCTAGCCGAGAAATCCAGATCAGTGGTACAACTGCACTAACGATCGAAGTGGGGGCATCTCGACATTGGCAGAAGGGTTTCCAGGAAGGAAATTGAGGCTCAGAGGGAGTCACACCAAGAACTTCCAGGAGGTAAGTAGAGGAGCAGTGAGATGGCAGTGAACGAGTTAAGAGACCAAGGCAGACTAGACGGAGCCTCAAACTTCGTAGTCTGGAAGGACAGAATCCTATCTGTTCTAGACAGGAATCGTGTCAAGCACTTCGCCTTGAAGATGATAGCTATCCCAGTTGACCCAGCTGATAACGACAAGTACGAGAAGGCAATGGCGAGGGCCAAAAGCATTATTCTTGACAAGGTCAAGGACCATGTAGTACCACATATTGCCGAAAAGGAAACGGCAAATGAGATGTGGGAGGCCCTAAGGAAATTGTACCATCATACTTCTGTGCAAAGAAGGATGTTACTAGAAAATCAGCTGCAATCATACCAGATGCAAAAGGGAGAACAGATCGACCCCTTCCTCAGTCGATTGAAGGAGATCCAGGATCAGCTGACTTCCATAGGGGCCACGCCGGATCAAGAATTGATGGTGAGAACAGCCCTAAACGCAGTATCAGAAGACTGGGAGGTGTTTGTCCAAAGCACAAAGCATATTGGGCAAGGCAACCCTTCCAAATTGGGAGGAAATGTGGGCTGCTCTTCGCCAAGAAGAGATCAGAAGGCTGAGCAAGGCAGGAAGCAGCGACAAGGGGATCAAAATCAAGGAGTAGGAGGTGGATACTGCCCTAACATCTGAGGGAAAGCAGGAGAAGCGGAAGGAGAAAGACCTCTCCAAGGTCAAATGCTTCCACTGTGGGGAGCTGGGTCATTACACGACTCAATGTCCAAGGAAGAAGAGCAAGGGAGAGGCCTCCGAGACTAAGGTTGCGCCAGCAAGGGCAGAGAAGGAAGTGGAGACAGACAATGACTGTGCCATGAGTGCACACACACCACTTGAGCGGAAGTGGGGAGACATCGAGTTGTAGTCAGACGGACTACAGGCGATGAGGGGCAGGATCCTCGAGGTACCCAGCCTCTTGGATTAGACCTTGCTATGGGAGCCCCGAAGAGGAGTAGCAGTACTAGCGGATGTCAGTAGAGACAGATGCAGATGGAGCGATAGAGGGAGCTACAGTGCAGGATTCCCAGGACAGTGTGAGGCAACAGTGCGAGAAGCATGGGAGTGTTGCACCAGTGCAAGATGGCACAAAGAGGTGTGCAACGATGTGAGATGCATGGAGTTGTTGCAGCAGCGCAGAGGTCAGAGAGGGAGCACTTGTCAGCGACAGAGGGAGTTTCAGCATCGAGGGTGTCTCTAACCTGACAGAGATGTCAGAGTTGGGAGATCAGTTACTTACTTCTCAGTAACTGGGTTGCAGTGCAGCAGTTAGCAGTGACAGTGCTATGGGCAGCACGATGCAACAGGATGAGAGGGAGTTGCAGTACGGATGCAGCAGTGGCAGTGGCAGGGCCATGGGTAGCAGTACGGGATGCAGCAGTGCAGATGATGGGCAACAGGCCTAACATCAGCACAGGGACTGATGCTGGATGATCAAGGTGATACTCAGTGAGGAGTATTGCTAGATCACAGTCCTCGCTAAGAGGGAGTGTTGATTTGGGATAGCATCGAATGTGTTCTAGCCACAAAAATTGGTGGAAATGCTAAGGCACATGAGATCTCCAATACCAAGAAAGGGTTTGGGCAGATTCTAAACAGTTTGGGAAATATTAAAATAATTAATATTTATAATGGAGTCCCTAAGTCTAAACTTAGGGAAAATAAAATATTAATGTGAATTAATATAAAACTGTGTTAGAATGGTCCAAAAGGCATGGATCAAGCCATATCTAATCTTAGTCGTTGATTAGGGAATTAATCTCGGCTGTTGATTTGTCAACGAGAAAAGTATAAGAGGAGGCTTGAGGGTCACTTGGAAAACACACCAAGAGATCAAGAGTTCGACTTTCTAGGGCTAGGTTTGCTGAGAAAGTTGAGAGAGTGATCAGAGTTGCAGTTGAGGGGCAGTCAATACAGAAGCAGAGAGGCAGAGATAGCACTGGGAGGATCAGCACAGTAGCCGGAGAGAGGGATGCAAAAGCAGCCAAGGGTTCACGCAGAGCCATCCAGGGCTCACGTAGAGGCATCCAGGAGTTGCGCAGTGCCTCAAAGGGCCAACATGGGTGACGCAGAGGACCAAAGGCTGACGCAATGCCTCCAGAGACTGATGCAGGCCAAGCCAGAGTGACGTTGGGCTAACGTTGGGCCAGAGAGAGGCTGACATTGGGATTTCGTGGGGTAGATTGGAGCTATGGAGCTGTCGTAGTATTTATCCGAGGTTTCAGCCAGAATATCTGCTTCCGAGTAGAGAGGTACTATTGCCGAGATTTTTCTTTGTTGGGTGAGCCGGATTTGACACCCAGATTGTATTCTGAAACTGCTTAATAAATCAAACCCTCAGATAGTTGCACCAGTTTTCCCGCTTTGGGTTTTTCCGGGGACATTAGTCCAAAAACAACAGTGTCACTTGTGTGTTTGTTTCTGTTTCCTTCTTGATGATCTGTAATGTGTTGAGCATGTACTTGTATCTATTTCCAGTATTTACATGGTAAATAACTTGTTAATTAACAAAACAAGTAGGTAGGAATAAATCAGAAAGTACATGAAGGGTTTCTAACGGATTAGACTTAGAAATTCCAACACATCTGTGGTTTTTAATCAATTCATTAGCACAGAAGTTTGGACTATCTTGTGGCTTCACCATGACATAGTTATTCAGCCCCTGTTCTGTCCCATGGCACATTAATTCGACCCTTTCAATCTGTAATGTAATACATATTTTGAATCAATTCCGAAGCTTATCTTGTGGCATCATTTGAAGCAGGATTTGCTGGCATATCAGTCTTTCACTACAGTATCCTTGTTATCAATTTGCTGGTATCTGAGGATAAATTTGACAATATTTTTGAGGCCATTCTCAACCTATCTAAGACTTCGCTTAGCATCTTCCTGAGGCTCTAATTGGTGGCACAAATTCGGCTCAGTTTGTAAGGTTTCAAGGCTCCTTCAGAAATTGTATTGAAGACTATGCCACTGTTTCTAATCCGTGGCATTCAGTGGAATTTCTTTGGCACATCACTGAGGAACGAAGGATTGAAGTCACTGTCTAGTTTTTCTTTTTTCAAAAAGCTTGTTATTGCAATTCTGAAGCAGCATTCAAGGTCTGCTATTCTGAGCACAATTGCTATCCTCTTCAATTCTGTGTGGATACATTTCAAGGCAAAATAAAGTCGTGGAGCAACAGAGGTAAAGCTTGGCATTGTGACAAGAGGTATGGTTTGATGTGTTCAGATTTGGAAATAATACAAGAATCATCAAGAAGCAGTTTTGTTTGGGTCATGTTTTGGAGAATATTGATCAGTTATAGGCTTCAATGAAAATATAAAACCCTAACTGATCACTCAGTAGTAGACCAATTGTGTATTAGCACTAACAAAGATAACAGCAGTGGACGTTAATCAGCAGAGGTAAGATTAGTATTGCAAATAGACATCCTCAGACATATTCTTGGCAGCAAGCAAGTTCAAGGCATCTTCAGGTAGATCAGCGGCTGGACACATAAGGTGCATGAATTTTTTAGAAGTGAAGTTGATATATCAGTTAGAAGTACTCCTAAAGTTTTGAATAAGTATGTTTCTCCATTGCATATCTCAAGGGCATATTAGCTTAGAGGGTTTTTCATTGATTATCTCTGTAAGTGGGTCATTGTCGTTTGTATGTGAGCCCACAAATTATTTCTCTATCCTTTGTATATTTTTAGGGTGGTTGGGTGGTGCGAGGCAGAAGAGTGAAGTTTCCTTCAGTTTGGAGACTGAAAACACTTCAGGGTGGCAAGGTGGTGCTTAGGCATGTTGGAGTTTGCAGGGTGTTGGAGCATCCTTTCAGTTGCAGGCTGCAACTGATAAAATTAGGGCATTGGAATGTCCTTCTAGTTGGAGCTGTTAAAAGTACGGTGCAGGGGTGTCCTTTCAGAACATGGAGCCACCTGATAAACTTGAATGCTTTTCTAGAGTACTAGGAAGTTGGGGCTTCCCTATTCAGTTGGAGCTGAAGTATTTTTGTATTCATAAAATATTAGAAAAGTGTTCGGTGGTTTTCCTCTCATAAGGGTTTCCAACTAAAAATTTCCTGTGCACTGTTCTTGTGATGTGTTGATGATTTTTGTTTTGATCTTATTGTTAATGCTCTGAAAATGATTAACTAATTGTAAGTGAAATATTGATTCACCCCCGCACAGTATTTCCAACAGATTGGAACCAACATTTGGGGATTTAATATGCTCTAGCTCTGAATTATGGCAAACAAATACCAATACTATCCAAATCAAAGTTTTATACAGCCCCTTTATTTCATAATACTCCAGCAGCAAGGAAGATATATATCAATTCAAAACAGCGATTAGATGGGCATATATGTTCTCAGTTGTATATAAGGGACCAACATTTCAATGCCAAGGACAATAGCATTGCACAGTCAAGCTATTACAAAGCTACTTGCCACGGGAACAGGGGAAACATTCCAGCCTATTTTTGTTGTGCCATGTGCCACTCCTATGGCTGTTCCTCAAAATCCAAACAATCCCACATTCAAGAAACTTCATCGAACACACAACCATGCACCTGTCCTCAACTAATAAAATATATTTCAGGCCATAAAAAACCAATGTTCCACCAACACTCTGGGACGGGGAGACGCGGGTGCAGAGAGACACACAAGGGGGGCGTGTGTGGGAGTACCCTCAAATTTTAAGGAAATTTAGGGGGGGGACGGGGGACGTCGGGGTATATAATTTTTTTTCCTTTTTAATATATATATATATATATATATATATATATATATGTTTCAAATTCATATTCAATAATGAAAGCATAAATAGAATGATACATACATAATTGAATTAAATAATGAAATATATTGATCCATACTCATCATCCTTACTAATACATACATGATTCATCTATAAACCATGAGATTCAATAATGAAATACTCTCATCCATATTCAATATTCATTATTCACCATTCTCGAATCTACATTGATTTAACAATTAAATTCATCACTCATCATTCTAGATTCTAAATTGATTTAAAATTAAAATTCATCATTTATCATTCTAGAATCTAATTAGTACTAAGCAAAATAGACTATAATAGATACTGAAATCTAAACACTGGAATAGTAAATTGATACAACTAAAACTCAAAAACAATGGAGTGATGAGTCTAAAAGTCACTCTAAAGTACAGAGAGGGCTTAGTGCTCTTGATTAAATATTAATTCCATACCCTTGTACATGACAAAACGCAATGAAAACATTGCACTCCATCGAATCCTGAATTCCTGAAAAACTGATCTAAAGACTGGAATAGTAAATTGATATAACTAAAACTCAAAAACAATGGAGTGACGAGTCTAAAAGTCACTCTAAAATACATAGAGGGCTTGGTGGTCTTGATTAAATACTAATTCCATACCCTTGTACATGACAAAATGCAATGGAAACATTGCACTACATCGAATCCTGAATTCCTGAAAAACTGTTAAGTCTGCTGGATTTTGAGTGAAATCTAAAATTTTACTTTCTCCATATGAAATCCAATGAATTAAGAACCACTCTCAAACATCCTGAGTCATTTCATGGTAATGTTAAAAATTTAAGTAAAAGGATGCAGGAGAATTTACCATGAATAGCAAAGCATTAGTAGGGAAATATGGTCAAATACTACATTTTCCATGTCATAAATCATTGTTTACAAGCAAATTTAAGGGGAAACACATAGCCCATTTTGAGAGGGGCGTCCCCCTTTTGGGGAGTCGCGACCCCCATAGTGGGGAAACATCCCCCCTTGCGTCTCCCCAAAAGGGGGCCGTGGGGAAACATTTCCCCAGACGTCCCCCCATCCCGGGTGCGTGGGGTGCGAAGGGTGCACGCACTCAACCCTGGGGGACGCGTCCCCGTGGAACACTATAAAAAACAGCTTGAAGACAGATCAATAAATAACACTGTGCAATTCAACTGACCCTGAAACCAAATTGGAAATTTGGTAGCTCTCTCTAGAACTTGAGAAGTAATGGATAAGGGAAATATGAGTTGTGATCCATTAATTCAACTACAGGCAGCAATTTTAATACAAAGTAGAGCTTCCACTAACTTAAACACAGATTCCTTTCACATACATAGAGAAATACTTTGTACATTCAAGGCACAATAGACACCACATTTACCCCGGAAATTCGAATGCGAAAACCAACTTCGAATGGTTGCTCAATCTAATCTCTGGTTTCCAATACAACTAATGGCTCTTTATGCATCCTTCTCTCCTTGGCCAGAAGACCCTTTGAGAGAAAAAGTATAGGACAAATAGGGAGACCTGAGGTAACGGGAAGACCAACACAAATGCCCTTTTATTTCCCATTCCCCAATCTTTTCTCTCCTACTATTATTTTTCTTCTCTCATTTATTTCTCTTTTTTCTCTCTTTTGACTTATTTTGCATTGCCTTTAATAGTTTATTTTATTGAACTTTTAACACCAGATCTGATTTGTTTTTTTCACAATTATTTTATACCCAAAAATCAATTTAAGCTCAAATTAATTCTGAAACTGTGAAAATAAATACATGGATGTTCTCAACTTTCAGAAATAAAATATGCAGCGCAAAACTAAACAGGAAATCACCACAAGTCAGCAGATATGTTTTCCCAATAAATCTCCCCCCACTTTATATTAAAATCCAGAAATCTACGGCCTAGATCCATGGAAAAATTACATAGAAAATGCAACAGTGGAACCTATACGAATTTGTCCCCTTAGAAATTCGACTTGTACAGTTTCAGCACCCGCTGTAGCTAGTCAACCTGCCTGCTGAAACTTGGCCTCAGCTATTACAGCCTCCTCCAACACCAGCACACTCACAGCCTGCTGGAACTCGGCCCCACTCGATTGTTACAGATTTCTCTTCCTCGCAGCATACACTTGGCCTGCCCACAGATCACTTCTCAGCCCTCTTGGCCTGCCTGTAGATCACTCTCAGCCTGCCTTCTAGAGCTTGGCCTAGCTTAATTTGCCTGCCAGAATTGGACCAGCCAACCAGTGTCACTTGAATCTTGTAGTTGCAACCTTTTCCTCTTCTCCTTAGTTATTCGAGCCTCTCACTCATGAGAGAATTACTTCCTCATGTTAGTTTTTATAGCATCGGATGGTGTTCTAGTCTCGACTTTGGTTAGAGAGGCTATGAAACACTAGGACTCCAAAACGCAGAAATCGTTTCTGAAAAATCGACCTCGAGATGGCTCAATTAAGTTAATTAATCAGTAATTAAATTTTTCGTAAGTCTAACTTAGAGAAAATGATTAATTAACAGCAATTAATTGAGAAAGGTGAGACTTCTCTAGAAACTCACGTGGATCAACCCAAAAATGATTTCAGCCATCGATAGGGACTTAATCGTTGCAATTGGTAATCCAAGTAGAGATTATAAGTGTAGAAATTTCTGTTTTCCCACCCCGGTTTTCAGTTTCTCCTTATTTCTCCCATATAGTTAAATGCCCTTTCCCATAACCATTCATTTAACAACTGGAAAAATATTTTTTTTTGAAAACACAAATTCTGGAAATTTTACAGAATGCTGAAAATTGCAGAAATAAAAATCAGCGGTAACAAACAGCCATTAAAACACATTTAAACACAGAGATTTTCGGTCAATGTGACCCTGGAAAAACCCCTACAACTTTTGGGGAAAACCAATTTGAGAGCTCTTCTTTATTTCTGGAAAATGCCTTTTTACAGTGAGAAAATTTTCAACAAAAATTTCAGCAAAACAAATTTTTCAGCAAGCAAACTTATCTCCTTTTCAGCCTCACAGTCAAACTGAAAACTGTTGTACGGAAGTACGGTCGTACTGATGTACGGACCGTGCAGACTGTGTTGATGGCCGTACGGACTGTACGTACAAACCTCGGTTTTCGTGCAGAAAATCGCCTCCTTGAAATTCGTGCCCAAAAATCAGTCTTTTACTGTTTGCTCAGCAAAAATCTGCCTTTTACTGCTTGTTCTTTCAGCTGTACGGATTTGCTGAAGTGCTGCCTTGGAATATGTGCCAAGCTGCTGCCTCCTTCTCCTTCCTGTCCAGAAATCTCCCTTGCTCTCTTGCTCTCCTTCTCCCAATCTGCTCATGAAAGAATGAATGATTTTTTCCTCATTTTCCTCCCTTAATCCAACCCTAAGTGACTTTTGGGTGATCCCTAAATGCAATGGCTGAGATAGATTTAGATCTATGGCTGAGATTAAATGCTCATTTAAATCTCACTTTCTATTTTTTAATTCACCCCACTTTAATAAAGACCCACTTAGTCATTTATTTCCAAAGTCACTTTTCCTTTCTAATTTTTCATTGACTTTATAAAAGTCACTTTAAAATTAGACTTTAGTAACTTTATCACTTAAAGTCACTTTTAAATTAGATTTGACTTTATAAAAATTATAAAGTCACTTTAGGAGAAAAAATAAATTCTTTTGGACACTTTTCCCTAGTACAACATCAGCACCTCCCATTGGAATGGAAAGCATTGGGCTAGTCAATACATATTCTCCCATGGATAGCTTGATATTATGGCACTTTCCAGAACAATTTATTGTTCCTCCATTTGCAATCATCACTTGACACTCTGGTGTTGGATATAGGAAGCAATTCAATTCTTTTGCTACCCTACAATGAATAAAATTGTGGGTGCTTTCTGAATCAATCAACACTATTACCTTTTTCTTCTTGATTTGTCCTTCTATCTTGATGGTTTGAGGAGTGGTAATTCCCGCCAATGCATTACAAGATATGGTCGAATTTATTTGTTCTTCATCTAGGCTTTGTTCCTGGAATATATCCTCTTCTTTTGACCTTTCTTGCTCCTTTTCTTCTTCCTCTTCACAATCTATGTAGAATAATTTCTTCTCAGCACACTTATGACCTTTTGTGTATTTGCTATCACAATTGTAACAAAGCCCTTTTGCTCTTTTTTCTTCCAATTGTTGTGGTGTCAACCTTGTAGATTGTGGAAGACTATGGGCAACAACACTTCCGTCTTTATAGTTGTGAATGGTATGCTTCCTAGTTGCCATAATTTTGCTTTCCATTTTTCTTGCTAACCTGAATGCCTTCTCTAATGAATCAGGTTCCCAAAGGCGCACATCATGTTGGATATTATCCTTTAAAGACCCTATGAACACATCAATCCTATGCTCCTCTGGAATATCTTTTACCCTTATGTTCAATTTTTGGAACTCCTCAATGTGCTCCATTATTGAACCCTTTTGTTTGAGACTTATCAATTGGCTAAAAAAAGTGTTGCTTTTTGTATCCTCATAATGTGCTATCAATTCTTCCGTAAAAATTGCCCAAGTGATAAATTGTTTACGAGAGCAAAGCCATTGATACCATACAAACTGATTTGGTTCCAAATATAAAGTTGTCATACGTACCTTTTGTGTGTTTTGCACATTATTGAGATCGAAGAACTGCTCCATCTGTAATATCCATGTGGCGGGATCCTTGCCATCAAACTTCCTCATATCGATTTTCGGAATATGGTGGGTCTTCGATCCAACATTAGAGTCTATGGAATCATGATTAACATTTCTTTTGTTCACATCATGAGTTTCCTTTACAACCTTTTCACCATTAGTAAGTATTTCTTGTAGAAAATTTGTCAAATCTGTCTTCAAATCTGCCATGTCTGTCTTCAAATCTGTCCTCAAATCTGTCTTCAGATCATCCATCTTAGCTTACATGCCCTTTATCTTAGATTCCACGCCATTTATCTTAGATTCCACGCCATTTATTTTAGCATCTGTTAGTTTTTGTGAGCATGACATTTGTTGCACTTGTTCTTGTAATTTTGATATATCATGTAGCATTTCTTCCTCTTCTTCATGAGTCATGCTAGAGCTTTCAGGTTCCTTACTAGGTGTTTGCATTTTCTTTCCTCGGAGCATCAGTTACCGATAATAATGCTTTACTATGCCCTTTGAATTCCTTCAAACCAAGCTTATGCAAAAATTTTAAAAAAAACTACACACCTTTTTTTTACTTTGTAGAAACCTGATATTGAATCTGATGTATCTCTGTAATTTCGAACCATCCAATTCTGAAACTGTGACCTGTAGTAGCCTTCTATGTCCTCTTTCCAATGCCACTAGTCTGATCCAAATTGGATTCTCCAAGAAAGAGTTATGCACAATCTCCCGCAATGACCTGATTATAGACTAGTTCAGTAGAGCGAACTTGTATGAAGTGCCACGTGTCACTGTTCCGACCTTTGACTCTGAAAAATATATACAAGAAAACTACAATCCGTCCTCTTTCTGTACCTTCTTACGAAATTTCAATCCGATGCTCAGAAAGAAAGTTATGACGATTTTCCCCAGGTCACCTGTTTTGAATGTAATTCAGGAGTCTACAAAAAGACCAACTTCCTCAGATCATATATCCGAAAATATCGCGCGAAATGCTCTGAAATTCGAACCCAAGGTTCAGCGCGATGTCTTCTCAAAAGGGTTTTTTTTGCGACTTCTGAAACGTCACAGAAAAAAAGTTATAGCGAAAATGCCACGATGACCTGTTTGGAGCAGCGAAACCCTAGAATCCAAAGCTCTGATACCAAATGTTATGAAACCAGCTCAAGAAAAGATAGAAAAGAAAGATCAACACCTTAGAATTCAGCCTCTTCGAAGGGGCAACCTCCTTTACATTACATAAATGAACAATTCTTGGATAATACAAATGACAAAACCTCCTTTCTATATATAGGAGTCTAAGGAGTCACAATATAATCCAGCCGACCTAACAATAATAATGTAAAGCCACAAAAATAACAATAGAGGGATTCTAAGGGGCACAGAAATAACAATATGGGGGTAATAGGGGCACAACAATATAAATAAGGGGTATAACTACAATAGTAATGGGGTAATCACTAGTATTATAGGGACCCAACAATCTTCCAACACATCTCTGCTGCTATCGATATAATGGAGCGGATCGAAATATATCGAGCCACGGGAGCGAAGGTCTCCTCATAATCAACTCCCTCTACCTGGGAGAACCCTCTAGCCACAAACCTCGCTTTGAATTTCTTAATGTTGCCATCTGCAACATGCTTTACCTTGTAAAGCCATCTGGAAGTAACCACGGATTTGCCCTCAAGCCTCGGCACCACCTCCCAAACATCATTCTTCATGATAGAAGAATACTCCTCCTGCATGGCCTCTCTCCAAACTTGCTGGCTAGCTGCCTCCTCATAGCTAGAAGGCTCAGAGTCAAGGATGCTGGTAACCATCACCATATAGCTACAAAACCTCTCAGGTGGTCTACTCTCTCTGACCGGCCTCTTCGGCTCAGCAACAGATGAGGCATCTCTCAAGGTGTCCTAAAGCCACTTGGGCTTCCTCTTCTCTAAGCATGCTTCTCCCATAGGAGAATGAAACTCCTCCTCTCATCACCATCAGTAGCCTGAACTCCTGACTGTCTGTCTGTTGTCCTCCTACCTGCACCTGAACCTGTAGAAGCTGAGGTGCCGTCTGAACTGTCCATCAGTGGACTCCCTAGTGAACTGCTCTGTGAACTGCTCTGCACGCTGCCCGGAGCACCACCCCTTTGGCTCGGTGAGCCACTGCTCACTGACGGACCTGACATCCTCATAGATGTACCTCCTGATCCTCCTAATTCCTGCCCATTAGATCCCTGCGACTAACTCAACTGTTGCTGAGGGTCTGACTGATCCAGATACTCTAACTCTCGTGATCTCCTAAAGGCCCTGTCCTCCTCGAACTTCACATCCCGTCTGACAACAACTCTCCTCTGTGCAGGAATGTAAATCTGAAAGGCCTTTGAGGTCTCACTTTAGCCCACAAAGATACCCTTCTCTGCGGTGGGCTCTAGTTTGGTCCTCTTCTCCTTGGGTATGTAGGAGTATGTAATGCATCCAAAGATATGAAGATGACCAATATCAGGCTTCTTCCCAGAGAAAGCCTCCTCCAGAGTCATGTAACCCAAGGCACGATGCGGACTCCTGTTCTACAAGTAAACAGCTGTGTTGCAAGCCTCTGCCCACAAAAACAATGGCAACCCCTAATCATGTAACATGGCTTTGGCAGCCCCTATGATGGATCTGTTCTTCCTCTCCGCAACCCCGTTCTGCTGGGGCTTGTAAGGAACAGTGAACTCCCTCCTAATGCCTGCCTCCACACAATAGTCAACAAACTCTCCAAGGGTGTACTCTCCCCCATTGTCTGACCTCAGGGACTTGATCTTCCGACCCGTCTGAGTCTCCACAAGAGCTCTAAACTCCTGAAACCGCTTGAAGACCTCACTCTTGGTCTTCAAGAAATAAATCCAGGTCCTCCTGGAGTGATCATCAATGAATAAAACATAGTGCTCATATCCACTCAAGGAAACCTGAGACATCCGACCGCTCACATCGGAATGAATCAAATCAAGTATCCCAGTCGCTCTGCTGTCACTGCTGAGAAAAGGGGATTTGGCAAACTTGCCGATCGCACATCCTCTGCAAGTATCAAAGTGATCAGTACTGAAATCTGGCATACCTGTAATGATCTCCCGCAAGGTCCTCAAAGCTCCATGATACATATGTCCCATCTTGCGGTGCCAAATCTCACACAGCTCAGAACTGCTAGCTCTGCTGTTGGTACTACTGCTCAATGCCAAAAGGGGCTGGAATGCAAACTTGTACACCTTTGCATGACGTACACCTATCACTCTAGCTGAATCAGCTGGAGTGCCCCTGGGATACATCAACACTTGTCCTCCCCTGAACAGTACCTCATATCCTCTGTCCTCCAAAGCTGAGACGGATATGAGGTTCTTCCTCATCCCTGGCACATAAAGAACATCTGACACCTTCAAGGGAGGTTTGGACTCCCTCTGAAATGTCAATGTCCCCACCCCGACTGCTCTAACAACTCTGTCATCACCGAGTACTACCTCTATATCAGTGCCACTGTCTGAAAGCTCTGAGAAGTACTCACAGACTCATGTCATGTGACGTGAAGCCCCACTGTCCACATACCAGATACCTGAAGATGTTCCGCTAATCGAGGGAAAAGCATGCTCCCTCCGAACCTGTGTGGCAGGTGATCCTGCACTAGAGGACTCACACGTAGTGAACGCAAACTCCCAGTCAAAACGACCTGCAAAGTCCTCAACCTCTGCTGAAGCTATCATACTCTGGTTCTTCCCCTTCTTCCTCTTCTCCAGACACACAACTGCATAGTGTCCCATCTTTTGACAATTCCAACACTTCACCTTGGAATAGTCCTTTCATGTGTCACCCTGTTTACTTTTACCTTTGCCTTTGCCCCCACCATTGCTTGTGGAAGCTTGCTTCTTCCCTTTGCCTTTCTTGCCTCCTGCCACCAGTGCTACATCCTGATCCTACTCAACTAGCTTGGCTGCCCCAAGTGGACCTTTCATGATCTCTGTCTGAATGCAATCATCCCAAAACCTCTCCCATGTGGGAAGCGTCTCACGTGCACAAACCCCATCAGCAAAGTTCATCCATGAACGGGGGAGACCATTCACTGCAATCCGCACCAAATCAGTGGGTGGAATGGCCTCTCCAATCGCTGCCAACTCATCTCACATTAGTAATCTTTGTGAGA